>JAPPVO010000010.1:20668429-21035038 GCA_030407325.1 Camellia japonica | reverse complement strand
AAAATGAGCTTGTATATCATTATTAAAAAAAAGAAGTATTCACATAATTCATCATACATTCCTATTATTTAAATAAAATAAAAAAAAGACACATAAGTATTATCTAGAAATTGAACAATTATATACCAAGATACATAACTATACACACTATATTAGATTTTTTTTTTAAACCAAACATTAAAAGCTTAAAGAAATCTGAGAGAGTTCATTAATTAACCCACTACAATTCAAGAAAGAAAGTAGGGAACTAATAAAGAATTGCAAGGGAAAGACCTCCCAACCTAAGTATCTCCTTGAGAATCAAAACTAAAGAAATATGAGACAAAAGGATAAAAAAAAAAAAACACAATACAGAATTTCATAACAAAGCTTGACCTTGATAAAAATTAATCATATTGAAATGGGTTGAAATAAACTCCAAACAATCTCCATCCCTCAATCACAAACAAAGCTTGACTTTGATAAAATCCAACACCTTTACCCACTCTACACATGCTCCGTTAAAAATACATTCATTCCGAAACTTCCAAAGAGACTAAAAAATAGCAATCAGAATTGAAAACCCATATCCAACCCACCTGATAATGATATTGTCTGTTTTTGTGATATTGTTTGATCAAATTTAGCTTTATTTTTGTGATATTGTTTTTCTATAGAATTGTTTTTGTGATCAATTTAATCAAAACTTGATCAAACTTATACAAAACACAAATCATAATCTAAATTGTTAAACTTATAGAATTGTTAAATACTTTTGTGGCCAACACGCTATTGATCAAACTTATAGAATTGTTAAATTTTTTTGTCTCATAATCTTAATACAAAACACAAATCAAAGAGATTAAACAATCTTAAAAAAACCATATGACATGCATGGAATTAGGTAGATGATTGAATCAAATTATCAACTAAGCAATGAAATGCACTGTTATCAACTAAGCAATGAATTAGTAGTGGAATTCACCAAATTATAGAAAGGAAATACGAATCATAATCAGAAAATTTTAACTAATTTAGAAAAGACAAAAATCGAAGAAATCTCGATATCATAACAATAGAGAGTTGAGTGAGTATACACATATTAACATGAATATTATTTAAAATAAAAGCTTAAAATGGGTCTATAGCTTAAAATACGATTTCAAGATTCTTATTCTAAACCGCAGAATCACAGTTCTAGAGCGGAATCATCACCTCAATAGAAGATTCATGCAACTAAGATTTGCAGAGCAGATCAAACCTAAGAGCTAATATTAGGTGCTATCTTTGGGATGTCTACACAGAAGACTTTCATGTGTATGGTCACTTTGGTTTCAGTGGGCTTGGGTTTCAATTATTGGATGAATGTTCAAAAGAAAATTGTAGATTCAAATTTCAAGCCAAATTCTACAAATATCATTCACCAGTTTTAATTGTCCCATCCACATTCTCCTGAATAATAAAACAGTGAACTCTTGGAATTGCATTCTTTGTTTGAATGAATTGACCCTGACAATATTTCGAACTTTAGTTCAATAAGTTGAATAAATCCCTCGTAATCTTTCTAGAGATAATTAATTTTTTACAGTTGAGGTAAGGTTTTTTTTATTTGTTTTTTTAAAAAAAGTATATCTTTACTTATGTCTAAACTAAGAAACAATCAATAATTCACACTCTCAGATGAGTCTCAGATATTTGCTGAAACATGGATATGTTTGTTTTGATAGACAATGAACTAAGAAAAGGAAAATTAACAGGGTGCAAACAGCCCCATGTCAATACTTTTCTGAAATCCTCATAGAAATACTTTTCTGCAAACAGCCCCATTTCAATTACTCATAGAAATCTTATTCAATACTTTTCTGAAATCCTCATAGGTTTAGTTGATGAAACCCACAAATATGAACCTAAAATCGAAACTTCTGCAATATTAATCTGAAATCTAACCAATACTAATCCATGTATTGACTAATCTGAAACATGGTACTAAATCTAAATTCTAACCATATTTATAACATCTAATTGTGGACGACATGATTGTCAAGTCCAAAGAAGAGAGGGCCACTACACCGCCTTGCATAAGTTTTTTCAAAGGATCAGGGAATTTCGGTTGCGGCTAAATCCTCAGAAATGTACATTCGGTGTTACAGCGGGAAAAATGCTGGGTTTCTGATTACACAAGGGCATCGAGGTCGACCCTTCCAAAATCAAGGCCATCCTAGAAATGCCCCCACCAAGGAGTGCGAGGCTTTCTGGGTAAAGTGCAATTCATAAGACGGTTTATCTCAAAATTAACCTTAACTTGTGAACCACTTTTTGGTCTCCTGAAGAAAGGCAAGAAATTCCAATGGGACGGCCGATGTCAAGCTGCATTTGAACAGATTAAAGAATATTTACAGAACCCGCCCGTGTTGTCACCGCCAGAACCAGGGAAACCGTTGATTTTGTATCTGTCAGTGACTGAGACCACGATGGGCTGCATGCTTGCACAAGAATCGGAAGACAAGGTGGAGAGAGCCATCTACTATCTCAGCAAGAAGATGCTGGAGTATGAGACCCGATATACACCGCTGGAAAAGGCTTGCTTAGCTTTGGTATGGGCTACCAGGAAGCTGCGGCACTACCTGTTAGCTCACTCTGTAATGTTGGTTTCACGACTTGATCCCATCAAATATCTTTTCGAGAAACCAGCACTTACAGGTAGGCTAGCTCGTTGGTTGCTGTTGCTCTCCGAATTTGATCTCACGTACGTGACACGCAAGTCAGTGAAAGGAAGAGCAGTGGCAGAGTTCCTTGCCGACCATCCGGTTGAGGGGGATGAAGCAGTTGAGTACCTATTCCCAGATGAATCAATCCTGCATATCGACGACGAAACGTGGACGATGTACTTTGACGGAGCGTCAAATCAACATGGGTATGGAGTAGGAGTGTTGCTGATAGCACCCGACAATTCCCGTATCCCTCTCGCCTTCAAACTCCGATTCAAAGTCTCGAACAATGAAGCAGAATATAAGGCGTGCATCGCTGGTTTAGAAGCAGCCCTGGAACTAGGGGCAAGACGGTTGGACGTCATTGGGGACTCAAACCTTGTTGTGTCTCAAGCTAAAGGAGACTGGAAAGTAAAAGAGGAAAAGATGATGATGTATCACCAGACCTTGGATTTGCTGATTCCTCGGTTTGAGAAGCTAAGTTTTACTCATCTACTAAGAGAGAACAACAGGTTCGCAGATTCTTTAGCAACTCTATCTTCTATGATAGACATCCCGTGCGGAGTCCGGATGCGTCCAGTCATCATCGACCAGAAATTTGCACCTGCCTACGAATCGATTGCCGCCATAGATGAAGTTCAGGACGAAAACCCCTGGTATTACGACATCTGGAATTTCTTGAAGAAAGAAGCATACCCGCCAGGGGTAAATGCCAAAGACAAAAGGGCAATCAGGAGAATGGCAGTTCAGTTCATCATCTGCGGGGGTAAACTGTATAAAAGGGGTCATCTGGGAATGCATAAACTGTGCGTTGATGCCGAAGAGTCAAAGCGTCTGATGGAAGCCATCCACGGGGGAGAATGTGGTGCGCACATGAATGGGGTAATGTTGGCACGGAAGATCCTCAGACAGGGTTATTACTGGTCCACCATGGAGGAGGATTGTATTGGTTTCGTCCGGCGATGCCACAAATGTCAGATTCATGCAAATCGCATGAACATTCCGCCGTCAAAAGCTGTACAATATGACTTCGCCATGGCCGTTTTCAGTCTGGGGAAATTGATGTGATCGGAGCAGTTTAACCCGAAGGGGTCGAATGGGCATGAGTTCATCGTGGTAGCGATAGATTATTTCACAAAGTGGGTTTGAGGCCCAATCTTATGCGGTGCTGAAGGCTTCGCACGTCGCAAAATTTATCAGAAACAACATCATCTGTCGCTACGGGGTCCCAACGAAATATTTCAAACAATGGTCCCCACTTCAAGAAGGAGGTGATTGATTTGTTGGGAAAAATACAATGTGGCTTTTCATAAGTCGTCTACTTATCGGCCGCAGACCCATGGAGCGGTTGAGGCCGCCAACAAGAATATCAAGCACATACTGCAGAAGATGGTGGATCCTACTACCGGGACTGCCAATATCTGCCGTTCGCTCTGTGGGGCTACCGGACTTCAATCAGAACTTCTACTGGGGCGACTCTATTCTCTGGTTATGGGATGGAGGCCGTTCTACCTATTGAGATTGAGGTTCCGTCATTACGAGTATTGGCCGAGTGTCAAATAGCCGAGGCAGACTGGCAACAGAGCAGATTTGAGGAACTCATGCTTTTCGATGAAAGAAGACTGAAAGCGCTGTACCACATTCAAGGCTATCAACGCAGAATTGCCCGGGCTTTTCAACAAGAAGGTTAAGTCCAGGAATTTGAAAGAAGGAATTTGGTGGTGCTCAAGGACAACCGAGCTCCCATCCACGACCCAAGGGCAAGTTCAGACCTAATTGGACTGGTCCCTACATCATCAAGTCAATCTGGTCAGGTGGAGCTGTGGTTCTGATGGATCTAGATGCTTAGAGTTTTCCCAACCGATCAACATGGACAAGTTGAAGAAATACTACCCTTTGAGAGCTCGCTGGGCCGAAAACCCAAAGGGCGACCTAGGCAAAACTCAGAGCACAGAAAATTTGAAATTATAAAAACTGAGCTCGCAAGGTTGAAAACCCGCAAAGGGCGGCCTTGGCAAAATTAGAGCGCAAAAGGAGAGTGAAAATACCCGAGCGAACCCAAGCCTGAACTACGTAAGGCTTGATTCCCATCTTTGGGATACGTAGGCAACTTCACCCTGAAGTTCAGCCATAACTTTTCCCCGATCAACTTTGTCCATATTTGATCATCTCAGTCATCTTTGTCCATCAGCATTCATCGTGATCTCCGGTACAGTGCTATTCAGACTAGAGGCAACTTTCCGTTGCCACACGATGCCGCGGCGCCATTCAAACTAGGGGCAACTTTCCAGTTGCTAGGATCCAGGGTTGTGCATCTCAGTGACAGATCTCAGGCGTGTCCAGTTCTGATCCATATCAAAAATAGTTTTGAAAAGTTTTAATAAAAGACTTTGTTCAAATTATCTTTTCACAACTAAGACCATTTTTGGACCAAAGCGGAAAATTTTCAGTACCACAACCTTCAATTTCATTGATTTCAAAACAGAGTTCTCCTGCTCTTGCATACAATTGAAGTTGCTTTTTATTACCTCTCATAAAAAACTTGAAAGTACTAATAAAGCAATAAATCTGGGGCATAGTCAAGTCAGGTGTCCCTGCGCCCCCTCCCAGAGCTAGTTGAAGCCTCTTGATGCCAAACTGGGCCCGGTCTGTGCCTCCTCATTGAGCTAATCCCAGCACTCGTCAGACAAAGTGCAGTTGAAAGTAGGGGCGGGGGCCAGGAGTTCTCTAGTCCTCCATACCGTGGCATATCGGGCAAGTTGTGCACCTCGGACCGGGAAAGCAGCCGGATACTCAATCCCCTCTGGTGGGCAAGTCTGGTCATGACCAAACTGACGCAGGGAACCGGAACGCAAAGTAGAATACACAGTGGGTCAGACCATCAACTGAATCCCGATCACCAGCGAGACATGCTATACCCATTGCTGGGAGATGGAGGCAAGGGCAGCCAGGCAATGCGATCTGCAGACAAGTTGCACATCCAGTCGAACCACCACCTTTCATCAGGGGCATCAACTAAGCGTTGGCGAAAGAAGTAGCTGCGGGCTGAGTAGGCTGGACAAGATCCACAACCTGCAATTTATACCATCAACCATACCGGGGAGGGATGGAAAATGAGAGAATAAAGAATAGAGAGATGTGCGATGAGAGAAAAAAGTAAGAAAAGGGTTTTGTGAGAAAAACCGAGCCTGAGGGCCGAGTGATGTGAGCAAATATACATATGTGAGATTGGGTGGGAAACATTACCTGTAGCAATAGTGGACTCCCTGCAAATCTATTGTCTCTCCGGCGATAGAAAGCATCCAAGCCCATCAGCGTCTCGGCCAGTGTCATAGCAATACAGCTCTTTCCTTCTCTCAAGCCGTGGCAACTTCAACCAGACGGATGCTAGATCCACCAAGTCCTGAAGTGAGCAGAAAGTGGGATAGCATACACAAGCAAGGGCGTGTTGCCGAAAGCCTTGCCAATAATGGTTGCCGCGGTCGCCAGCATCAGAAAAGCGATGGATCAAGCCGAGAACGTCCAGTTCCCCGTTGCAGAGCAGAGACCGAGCATCATGAATGGTGAGCCCACACATTTCCCCTAAAGCTTGGGCGTGGCCAAAGCGAAATTGAGGCAGGATTTCTTCACAGCGTTCAGATTCCATCAAAACCTGAAAATCTTCGAAAGTTGGACATATCTCTTGCCCGCCGAAGCTGAAACATGCGTCACTGGGTTAAAAACCTCGCCGCGGCATGAAGGAAGGGAAAGTGCAGTGGAGTACGACTCAATGTGAATAGTGCATTCAAACCGAAACCCCGGAAGTTCAACTTTTCCGAGCCATCTAGAGAAGAGATCCAAGATGTGAGATTTTTCTGTGAGAAATGCCTCCATTTTTGTGCAAAGCAGTGATGAAATGAATGAGTCCGAAGTTGGAGCTTTTATAGAGGATGGGACACTATTCAGGGACACGTGTCAAAAATTTGACGGCTGCTAAAATAAGTGGCCGGCCGCCACCTTTTCTGGCTGGCCGGCCACATTTCTCCCCTCAAACACAAAATAACTGGCCGGCCGGCCCAAAAAGTGGCCGGCCATGCTCCAATGTATGCCTTTGGTCCTGTTTTGCCCTCCAGAGGAAAGTTCCAGGCATTTCCAAGCATCGGATGTATCGAAGGCCTCCATTTCCCTCTGTTTCGGATGCGTTCCGCTGCCCAGATCGTCCGAAGTACGCTTTATTTTGTTTATCAAGTTGTATTTTTTTTCTTATCGAGTTGTCGTTTTGTTTATCGAGTTGTAAGTTTTGTCGAGCTGTCGTATCTTGTGTTTTGAGTTGTTACTTTTTGTTTACACAATTTTGTTAAGTCTTGTTTATCGAGTCGTTAACATTGTTTTGTGTTGTTTATCGAGTTGTAAACTTGCTAAGATTCTGTTATTTTCTTAGTGAGTCGAGTCGTTTGATTTGTTGCGTCGGTTCATTACCTGACCCGGTAAATACACAGTGCACATTTCCATTCAATCCCATTTTTGTGCAAAATGATGCGATGCGACTAAGAGTTTCAAATACAAATACCTTTTTTAAAAGCTGTTTCATTCCATCATGTTTTACAACAAATAAAGGTACAAGTTTTACAGAAAATAAAACTGCCTAACAATGTACAAAGTGCTACAAACTACTAGCAAAAAGGAAAATAAAGCAGGAAACAGCAGCATCAATGTCCTCGGGAGCGGGAATGAGGAGCCCTCCTCATCCTCTTCTGCGGGACAACCTCTGCTTCACCATCATCATCTGGGTCGGAGCTGTCATCCTCAGGATCCCCCTCAGCCTCGCCCCCACTCCCGGAACCAAGACCGGAGTTCCCCTCCTCAGCAGATGTCTCTGACTGATGGTCTGCAACCTCCTCCTCCTCCTCATCGGGCTCCGCCTCTATAACATGTGCCCTGCGTCTGCGAGACGACTCCGCTCCCCGAGCTCCTCGGAAAGGCCTGGATGGCCCAGCTCCCTGAAAATGCCTGGATGGCCCAGCTCCTCGGAAGGGCCCAGATGGCCCAGCACCTCGAAAAGATCCAGATGATCGACCTCCCTGAGAAGGCCCGGGTGGCCCGGCCCGCGGCGAAGCATACACAGGAGGCATCTGAAAGTGAAGAGTTCAATACATCAGTTCAAATATGGAAATCAGATGCAAGTACAATATGTGAGTGGGTGTGTGTCAGATGTGTTCTACACAAACAGCCTATCAATGCAGTAGAATGTTCAAAACCAGCGTGTCATCAGAAATATGATAAATGCAAGAAAGATGAACAGTACCTGCACACCCATAATGGCCAGCTGTGCCTCCCTCCGCAGGATCATGCCCTCAAATGTGGCTAGCATTCCAAGCATCTCATCCATGATTCAACTGGAGGCTACAGATACAAATGCAAAACTATCAGTAAAGGAATGAATGTCCAAGTATCCGACTGATAAATCGAAGCTGTAAAACATACCGGTGGTGAATCAGGGTCTCTGACATATCTATGGTCAGGAAGGGGAGGCTCCAGCGAGACCTGGTAAGGAGTCCCAAATCGCCAACTCGTCAACTCGGTCGGCATGTCTGGCCACCCAGGATGATGAAAAGTCGATGGGATCGGTGGAATGAATCCGCGCCCACCTCTGGATGCACCAGCCCTGCTGGAGGAAGGGATGTCCGTAGCACGAGCCTGACTCGAAGATGGTACATCAGCAGGCCTCAGTGATGGAGTGCGCACTCCCGTCAAGGGGCCATCAGATATGTGTGACGATAAGTGGCGTAGTCCCCGTCCGTGAGATGTAGCAAAGCATCAGTGCCCAGCATAGCACTAACGACATCCTGAGTAGAGAGCCTATCAGCAGTCCGCATACTGGCTGGAGGCACTGCAGGAGGGTCCTGAGAAATGTACCCCCATACCTGACGCAAAAAGCGTTCCCCCAGGAACCATGCCCTACCAACCGGCCCCTTGAGCAGGATCCTGTACTGGGAAGTGCCCGATCCTCCAGCATACTGAAATCGGAGACCATCGCCCAAGATCGCCCAGGGCTGCCACGTAATCTGCGAATAACCAGTGCATAAACCAATCAGAAATCGGGGATATACAGGGCGAATCAAAGATGAAAACGGAAAGGAACTGAGAGTTTTGAAATACCTCTGTCGTCCGCACAGTGTCAAAATACTGCCGCAGATAGAAGAGAGTCTCTCGGGGTCTCGGCCGGTGCTGGCCCTCGAATACCAATGAATACGGGGTCACGAGGGGCCCTGCCACCACCAACTCTGGGGCCAACGTCGGAAAATATACGTAGACCTATAACTGTGGAAAACAGTGCAGAATGTGAATACAAAGTACTGAGAGCAAAATACAGAGTGCAAAGTGCGCCGTGTGTGCAATGTACAAGTAATGGGGAGCAGAAATGTCAATCAAGAGGACAGAAAGTACCTCCCAGGCTCTCCAATAACCCCGAGTAAGTCTCCCTGCCCGCGGGAGGTAGCGCTCATGTAGCAGTAGAGGGTAGCCAGGCCAGCGCCACCCCAGTCGTACCGACCGGCCTGTGACAGGTCCACCAGAGCGCTCAGTAGATACAACCCACCGTGTTCCCTCTATCGGCAAACAGAGTCGTCCCGAAGAGGAACATAAGGAAACCACGGGCATACTGCTCAGCCTCCTCAGGAGTCCCGGGCTCCATCCCCTCCCTCCGGAAATGGGAAGAGAACCAGGTGTATCGGACTCTCCCAGAAGCTCTGTCCACAGGTGGGCGGGCCCCCAATAGATGTAACCAAGCGGCCTCCCATTCGCCCATGTCCTCGTCGTAAGGAATGGGCCAGCCTCCTATATCCAGGCCGGTCAGTACAGCAAAATCCAGCGGGGTCATGGTCAAATCCCCGGTGGCAGAGAAATGGAAGGAGTTGGTGGTGTCCCACCATCTCTCCACCAGAGCTGCCAATAGCGTCCTCCGGGCAGGGCAATGTGATAACCCCACGCAGAAGGCCCCGAACCCTGCTAAATCAACTAAATCCCGGACAGCCTCCAGGAGCTCAGCATATCACTCTCTCGCAGCGGTGGAGCCATATCCCCGCATGGTGCGAGAACCAACCTGCATTCAGAATGAATACATGTGTCAGTACGCAATGAAATGAAAGCCGTGTGCAAATGAAATGAAAGCCGTGTGCAAATGAAATGTAATGAACTGTGTGCAAATGAAATGAATAAGTTGTGTGCAAGTAATAAGCTGTGTGCAAGTAATGAGCCGTGTGCAAATGAAATGTAATGAGCCGTGTGCAAATGAAATGTAATGAACTGTGTGCAAATGAAATAAATAAGCTGTGTGCGAAGTAAAGTAGGGCGGCGTGTTCTACTCTCAATCAGTGTGGGCTGTGTGTTCACCATCAATTTTGGGCTGTGTGTTCAGAAAATCTGAGTTAGGGCTGCGTGTTCTACTCTAAATCAGTGTGTGCTGTGTGTTCACCGTCAATTTGAGCTGTGTGTTCAGAAAATCAGAGTTAGGGCTGCGTGTTCTACTCTATCAGTGGGCTGTGTGTTCACCATCAATTTGAGCTGTGTGTTCACCATCAATTTGGGCTGTGTGTTCACCATCAATTTTGGGCTGTGTGTCCAGAAAATCTGAGTTAGGGCTGCGTGTTCTACTCTAAATCAGTGGGCTGTGTGTTCACCATCAATTTGAGCTGTGTGTTCAGAAAATCAGAGTTAGGGCTGCGTGTTCTACTCTATCAGTGGGCTGTGTGTTCACCATCAATTTTGGGCTGTGTGTTCAGAAAATCTGAGTTAGGGCTACGTGTTCTACTCTAAATCAGTGGGCTGTGTGTTCACCATCAATTTGAGCTGTGCGTTCAGAAAATCAGAGTTAGGGCTGCGTGTTCTACTCTCAATCAGTGTGGGCTGTGTGTTCACCATCAATTTTGGGCTGTGTGTTCAGAAAATCTGAGTTAGGGCTGCGTTTTCTACTCTTAATCAGTGGACTGTGTGTTCACCATCAATTTTGAGCTGTGTGTTCAGAAAATCAGAGTTAGGGCTGCGTGTTCTACTCTCAATCAGTGTGGGCTGTGTGTTCACCATCAATTTTGGGCTGTGTGTTCAGAAAATCTGAGTTAGGGCTGCGTGTTCTACTCTAAATCAGTGTGTGCTGTGTGTTCACCGTCAATTTGAGCTGTGTGTTCAGAAAATCAGAGTTTGGGCTGCGTGTTCTACTCTCAACTAGTGTGGGTTGTGTGTTCACCATCAATTCGAGCTGTATGTTCAGAAAATCAGAGTTTTGGGCTGCGTGTTCTACTCTTAGTCAGTGTGTGCTGTGTGTTCACTTTCAAATTTGGGCTGTGTGTTCGACAAATCAGTGCTTGAGGCGTGTGTTCAATTCTTAACTAATGTGTACCGTGCGTTCACAATCAATCAATGAGCAGAGTGTTCAGAAATTCAAGTGTTTAAGCCACATGTTCTGAATGCAAACAAAGTACTATGTCATAGGCTAAACTGTGTGTTCAAGCATGGCAAAAGCACGAAATGCACGAAAAATGCAGAAAATGAAATAAAATACCTCTCGTGCCTCGTAAGAGAGGTGATGCTCTGGCTCTCGCAGAAGTAAATCTCCGGGTGCTCGATCATCAAAGACAGTGTAGTGACGAAAAATGGCCCGCGGAAGAACGTGTACCGGCGGGGCGTATCTCTCGGGAATAAAGGGTCGGACCCTCGGGGTAGTGTCATGACATCGAAGTCATCCCCGGCACCTGGAGGACCTCCACCGTGAGGAAAATTACCCACCATTTCGGAAAATCTGCAAAAGGAGCAAAAAATGAGCAAAAATGAGCCAAAATTGGAAAAAGTCAACAAAAGTCAACTCTCGGGAAATAAAAAAGTCAACAAAAGTCAACCCCCGAGAAAATCTTCCAAATATTGAGACAAACTTACCTCAAGTGGTGAAAATGAGAAAAGAAGCCCCGAAACCAAAATTTAATCGGTTCAAAGTGCTTAAAATCAAATGTTTTCGCGAAAACAACTTGCGTGGGGCGTTGGAAAACGCGTATAGAGCTCAGATCTGAAGAGGAAAATGGTTTGGGGAGGTGGAGAAGAAGTTTTCGCAGCTGTGGTTGTGAGCTCGAAGTCATTGGGCAAGAGAATATAAAGAAAATGAGGTGAAAAGACAAAATTGCCCGCGGATTTGGGCAGGTGGCTGGCCGGCCACCTTTTCTGGCTGGCCGGCCATTTACTTTTTGAAAACTGGCCGGTGGCCTCCCCTGGGGAAGATAACTGGCCGGTGGTGATCCCCACATGCCCACCTAGCTCTCTGCAAATTTTGAGGAAGATTGGAGTTCCCGGGACCTGAAAAAGTTCAAGAAAAGTGCACTTCCGGTCGCGAAATCGCCCCGCCGGGACGTCAGCTCCAATTTCTGACATGTGTCTCATCATCATTCACCGGAATCAAAGTCTATCCTTTTTGAATGTGTTGTAATCTCTCCGGGAAGTGAACTGGAGGCCGCGATCGAGTCACCTCCGCCGAAATGCGTGTTTCCTTGCTCGTTGTTTCGCAACAAACGGACGCCCCGATTTATGCTCGTTTTGCATTGTTGTGCACATAACCTGCATTCTCATGAACATACTTGCATTGTCATGCATGTTTTCTTGATATTATCGTACCTCTGTGCTTGAGCATGCGTCGTCACGCACGTTCCCTTCTCGCATTGCGATGCATTCGCTCGCCGGCACTGCGTGTGTCAAACTATCAGAATCACATTGAATATATGTTGTTAGCATATTGTTCTTGTTGAATCTCTCTTTTTGCAGGCACGATATTGTATGTACGGTTCATTTGAGGCTGGTGCGACCAGACGAATCGCGCAGGTATCGTATCTTCTCCGTGTGAGACGCGACGAGAATTGAATAATTCTCCGCACTCTTAACTGCATGAAATGTAGTTGTTGCTTTGCATTCTTGCTTAAAACTGTTGCATCTATTTGCGAATACTTGCTTCATTACAGCTTGCTGCATGATTCCATGATGTAGACACCCCATTTTTGACCGCCCTTAAGACTTGGGCACCACTGATGGTTTGCTCGGTGATGAAAGGTGTGCAGGGGAAAAGTTCAATTTCTACAACAAGGAGAGAGAGAAATCTCAACTTCACACCCTATTTTGGACCAAATTATTTTGAATGGTTTTTAGACTTTAAAAACCTCTCTTTCAAAACATTTTTTTGAAATAAAATTCCCACGATGTTCCGACGCTCGCATTTTGGTAAATGTCGCGCTTTTCGGTAAACCGGGCAAGGACAAAGTGGAAGTGAATGAAAGAGAGATGAAATCTTTGAAAAATCTTTCAAAACACCTTGCTTAGGGGTTTGAAGTTGAAGAGAAGAGGAGAAGAGGGGAGAAATCAAGTTAGAGAAGAGGTTCGACATGAATCCGGGTAGAAGAGGGTCGAGCAGCCCTCGCTGAATCGGGCTTATTCACCGACACACTTGGAGTTAAGCTATGAGGCCATAACCATTGGAAAGAAGACTTCCGGGGTTCATCTGCACTCAAGAATCTCTCAAACCAAGTCCGGGTGGGGGAGGTATGATTGGTTGAAGTTGGGCATCATCCCGGTTGGATCGAGTCTGCGCGGCTTCACCAAAAAGGGCATAACTTTTTCCACAGAAGGAATTTTAATGCAAGGTTTGCGCCATTGGAAAGCTAACTTCCGGGGCTTCAATTTGCATACCCACCGGCCATTTTTTGACCTTGGAATCATCTGTCGGCACTCTATTTTACCGACCGGCAGAAAATAGTGCCGACCGGCACTTTATTTTGGCCGACGACCAATTTTTCTGGCCGGTTTGCACCCTTTGCACCCTCCAAGGCTGGTGCATCCCAGCTGTGCCAGCTGGGATGCACCAGCACACTCCCCCGTGCATATATGTGGCTATTTTGCACCCTTTTGGTTCCTTTGACCCCCTCTCTCTTCTAGGAGCTTGAACCTTTGGCCAAGCTTCTTGGAGAAGCTTGGCCAGCTGTATTAGCTTCCTCTAGAAGCCTTGCACCCCCTTTTGGCCCCTTTGACCCTTTCCCTTTACTTAGCTTGTAAGTTAAGTGTTTTCCTTGGCTTATATAAGCACCTCTCCTCTCCCTTTGTTTAAGGTTGGAGCTTTTGAACCAAAAACCAGAGCATATATATCTATACATCTGATATATACATCCTCTCTCTCTATATCTCCCTCTCTCTCATCCTTGGTGTGTGTTTGGGACCCTAAAAGTGCACTTTTACCTTAGTTTTGCACCAACACACACACCATTACACCTTGCTTCGACCTTGAGGGGCTTAGAGGGTTGATTCTTGAGTTTTTGGGCTGTTTTTGATCAGAGAAGAGTGGCTGCACCTGCTGTCCATCAAAGGTTCTTCAAGGGTAATCTTTTTACTTTAGATTCCCCAATCTTGCACAAGCTTTTAGCCTATCTTGCTTTCTGTTTGGAGCATCATGTAAACTGAAATAGGCTTGTTTTGAGCCCTTCTTCAACATTGAAGAAGGGCTCAACACTGTTGGGGACCTCCATGTATGACTTGCTTCATTACCCCTCTTTGGTCCCCATTTTTGCATGTTTGTTTAGCTTATCTTTCTTCTGTTTTTCGGCCATTATCAGAACTGAGAGTGGCCATATTTTGACCCCCTTGTCATGTTTCATTAAGGGTCTTTGGCTGTTTGATGAATGTTTTGTATACTTCATGTTATAGCCCTTTGTTGGCCTATTTCTTGCATAGCATCTTTGGCATATTTGTATACTGATTTGGGGGTTGTCATCTACTGAAAGTAGTCATATTTTTGGTCCCTCTTCAGTGTTGTAGAAGGGTCTTTTTCTGTTTGGGCTTTGCATCTTACACTTGCTTTGTAATGCTCTACTTTGTCTAGAAATGTGTCATGGGTTTAGCCTTGTATATCCTCATGTTTTGACTTGACTTATTGAAGCTTTTGGCCATGATTTGTCTTGTTTTAGGTCTGTTGGCCACTGGTTTTACCATTTTTGGCATGCTTAATGTAGTTGCTTTGCATTGTTGCTTGTAAGCCTTGAGGATGTGATCCATGTATATGCGTTGGATAGGTTATTTAGATGATTTGGAATCATTTAATATGTTATTTCAGTCCCTATACCAGGTTTATATGTCTCCATTTGTCATGCCTTTCATGCTTTGAAGTATTGGTCTCTTATGCTTTAAAAAGGGTGTTGTGCATGCTTGCATGTTTAGAGCATTTTGGGGCTGTCATACCAAGGTTTTTGGGTGTATTTATGCATGATGGAACTCTGTTTTTGCTTACATAATTCATGTCATGAGTGGTCTTGGTAATGGTGGAGGAGTGTTCCCTTTTGGTGCCCTAGACTTGGCCCCATTTGGTTTGCATATTGGCATGTACATTGGTCACAATCTTGGGTGTTTTGCCACTGTTTTGGGTTGGTTTGAGGGCTGCCCCATTGTAGTTAAATCCACCATTGCATGCTTGCCTCATGTTTGTTGCTTAATTGATTCATTAAGTATTGCTACATGTTAGTTCTATCGCCTAAATTGCCCATGTTTGCATTGCATTTGCACCTTGCATGTTGCATTACATTTGGCATGTTGGCATTTTAGTATTAGGTCGCATCATGGAGCCATGTTTGCATAACATGCATTGCATTACTTGGTTTGGGGTGTCAAACCAAGTGTAAGGGTTGAGATGAGTTCATACTACAAGTGATGCAACTTGTCTCAACTCATGGTCACTAAGGCCCTTGATCTTGACATGATAGGGACTTAGTTCTCATTTGTGTGTTGCATGCATATTGACATTGAAATGCAATCTTGGTTCCTTAGGCTATCATGCACCAAGATGCATAATTGATGGCCCAAGAACCAAGGGTCATGCTCCCTTGAGTCCCAAACGTGATAGGGAAGCATTGGCCATACTTACATATGCCTAAAAATTCATGCCATGCACTGCTTGTCTGCTGCTGCTGTCAAAACTGTCTCCTGCAGGAATTTTGTGCCGACCGGCATTATATAGTGCCGACCGGCACTATATGGGTGGCCGATAACATCATTGACAGCCGGTGGCTATTGTACACGGCCGGTGGCCATCCCTCCCAGCCGATGATGTTCTGCAATGCTCATAGAAGGTTCTCTGGGACTTTAACAGTTTTCAGAAAAGAAAAGGCAGTAAAACAGAGGCAACAGTGGCACGGTGCAGACTTTCCGGGCGAGTCGGATTCGAGCATGCATCATTCGCATATCCCGAGGCAGGGCTGAGGCCCCCTTCTTTTTACATCTGAATTTAATTTGATAATTAGAAATTTCTGTAATA
The DNA here is from genome assembly GCA_030407325.1 of Camellia japonica. Lineage (NCBI taxonomy): Eukaryota > Viridiplantae > Streptophyta > Magnoliopsida > Ericales > Theaceae > Camellia > Camellia japonica. The sequence continues at coordinate 21,019,048 of JAPPVO010000010.1, read as the reverse complement.
ATTAATTTATTCTGTATTTGGACTGTATTATTTGGGACTGTATATTCTTTTGGTCCCTCCGAGTGAGGGCAAATTTGTAATAAGTGTGGGTGAGTGGTGTGTATGTCTTCCAACCCCACTTCTTTCTTCCCTTTTATTTACCTGCTTATGATGGTAGATTAGGGCACGTCTATTTTAGCATACCTTATGCAATGCATGCGTGCATCCATGCATTTGTCTAAACATGCACCGGGCTCGGTACATCATACAAACTGCATCGTACTTTCAATTCCAAATTGAATACGTGATAGTTGTAGCATTTCACATGCCATTTTAGGGTTAGCCGAGCCTACTCTAAATTGCATCCTTGCCTGTGTTGCATTAGCCACTTAACATGACCTAGGACATGCATGTCTGCTAACTAGTTTCTTGTTTTGGCACGGAGTACGATGTAAGTATTTTACGCTTTAGCATACCACATGCGTGTGAATGTTGCCATGACAGTATGCTTACCATGCGGCTAAGTGCTTATGTGAGATAAACTGTTTGAATGCCTGTGGGTGGAGGTTGGATTGCTTGAGTTGGAAAACTCATTGAAATCCGTATTTTAGCCTACTTGCGAGTAGCAAAACCCGAACGCTTTCAAAACAAACGGATATGCAATGATTATTTCCGAATTAGGCAATCTAGTCTATACTTGTTTGTTGCGCGCATAACATAGTAATTCTAGGCTAATAATGGAATAAGAACACATAATGTTTTCAAAATCGATATCACGGTTAGTAGAGGCCGGTCTTCGGACCGGGCGAAAGGGGGTGCTCATAGCTGACCTTCCCCGATCGTACCCAAGCTCCCGAGCCAAGACATTTGGTGATGACGGACACGTGGCCTTCGGCACCGAGTCAGGGTTTCCTAAATTTCCCATTTTAAAAATATTTAGGTGGCGACTCTGTATCTGGCAAAGCAGTCCATGTTTGGCACTTCTTTCAAAAAATCTGTTTTTCTCAAAACGATTTGCCAGAGTTGGACTCTTTGGTTCAGATTTAGAACCGTAACACAAAAGGGAGTCCGAACTGTAGAGTGAAGCCCACGGGCGCGTCTACAGTTTCTGGCGACTCTGCTGGGGAGTTTAGAGAGCTTGACTCGAACTCGTGATATCCTGTTTTGACTACACTTATGTGTTTCTTTGCATTGCATGTGCATTGGTGCGCCTAGGACACCGTGTTGGCCATCTGCTATTCCTGAGCGGTTTGCCGGAGGCTTGTCTTGTCAAGGCATGACCATAAGGCTGACCGGTTGCGGGCTCTGCCAGTATGGGAACACAAACCCCGGTTTTACCGGGGCACCCTTTTTGACCATTCGACCTAGTGCATATTCGGATCCATAGTGACCATTCCAAACTAGGACAGGTTGCTTACCCGATATAGGTTGTTTGAAACCGCTGCGTGCGTAGTGAAACCCTAGCTCCTGACAAAATAGGACAGGGAAACCCTATCCCAACATAGGGGTGTTTTGGCTCTCTTTACTTGCTATGTGCTTTTAGAGTGTATCTCTACAGGGAATGCATATACCATTTGCGGGCCTGGGTATCCGGCCTGCGGGCACCAGTATCAGTATTTTGAGAATCAGTTATATCTGCGGGTATCAGATTCAGATTTGGGGCAGTGATTTCGGGGAACAGTGATCAGTAATAGAATACAGTCATTCAGCTTTGCTCGTATCCGTTCCAGTGAGGTTGAGCTGAGATGCTGTCTGTTTTCTCTTTTGCTAGGTAGTCCTGGAATCATAGCTTCAGAAGGCTCCACTATCCCCCAGGAACATTGGATTTGTGCTGATAGACTTTGTCAGGTCAGAAACTCAGTTCAAGGGTAATCAGGGCCAGAGAAGGCTAGTCAGGCATAGACCATCAGTATAACAGCTACCAGATCAGTGATCTTTGAGCAGTCGGGTTGAGATTTCCGAGCCTACTGCAGACACAGATATACCAATTGCTCAGTTAGATCAGGGCAATATGTCAAGTCTGGAAGAGATGGTGCGCCAACTCCAGGATAGTATGAAAGCCATGCAGCAAGACGCTATCCGTCAAGCAGAATCCGCCAAGCAACAGGCTGTGGTCATAGCCCAACAGGCAGAGACAATTGCCAGGCTAGGGCAGCAAACCGGAGTATCTACTTCACACCAGGCTCCTCCCCCACCAAGAGTTCCCATACTCGGGGAGGCAACCCATGTCCAGGATGATACGGACATTCTAGTCGGGCCGGCTCCGCCCCCGGTTCTACCCCAACTATCCAAGACACCCATCAACCTACCAGACCCTCTCTTTGAGTTCAAAACGGACCCCACAGCATTGAAAGTGAGCAAGCTTGAGAAATTGTTCAAAAAGTCTCAGGGAGCCCACTCTATTCCTGATATAGAGGATGGTTATACCGACTCAGTGGTGACATTACCGGATCGGTTCAAGATGCCATATATCGATCGATTCGATGGCTCTGGAGACCCAATGGTGCACCTCCACCTGTTTTCTGATATCCTGAGACCAATGGGTTTGACCACAGCCCAGAAATTGTCACTATTCGGCCGGACCCTGTCTGGGATAGCCGCAATCTGGTATGCGAAATTGGAGAACTCTGTGAAACAGAATTGGGAAGAGATGGCTGAGGCTTTCAGTGATCAGTACTCCTACAACACACAGATTGAGGTCACAACCCGTGATCTTGAAGTCACCCGCCAAGAGCCAAAAGAGGGTTTTTCAGAATTTGTGGCGAGATGGAGAGCAAAGGCCTCGATGATGGCTGCAAGGCCTTCCGACAAAGACCAGATAAGGATGGTTGTGCGCAACCTCCAACCCAGATTGATGCAAAAAATGATTGTTCTCCCCTTCCCTACTTTTTCAGATTTACATGAGATGGGGGTTCAAATCGAGGATGCCATCCGACAAGGGATCTTTGCAGAAGATAATGAGCCTTTGAAGAGGAATGTTGCTCACAGTCCCAATGCTACTACTGATGGTAGCACAGCTGCGAAATGCTCAGAAGTAGGCACTATCACCACTTCCCTCAATGGCCAAAAACCAACCACTTCAACTCGGCCCCAAGCCCGAAAATTCCATCCTCTTTACATGAGTCTCTCTCAAGCTTTGAAAAAGCTGCGAGAAGAAGGGCACCTAGAACTCCTAGAACCCCAACCCCTTCCAAACCCCTTCCACCAAGATATGACCCAGCTAAATACTGTGCCTATCATCAGCAGCACGGTCATGATACGAACCGTTGCATCCGCCTCCGTCATAAGATTCAAGATCTTATTGACGAAAAGACCCTAGCTCCACCAAAAGGACCTCAGGTTAGTACTGACTCGTCACCTCTACATCTCAACCTCATCCATATACTGGCCGTCCCTTACAACCCCAACATATACATCACCCCGGCCCATCTACCCAAGCCTGAGGTGTTTATCCCAAAAAGCATGGACTTATGCGTGATGGGTGCGTCTGAACCCCAATCATCTCAAACCCATGAACCCACTACTTCTGAGCTGATGAGGATGATCGAAGATCTTCAGAGAACTATGGCAGATCTAACCTTTGGGGTTTTGGCCCCATCATCAACCACATCACGTACCAGAGAGTTCATGTCTAAAGGCTCCCCAACCTTGGGACAGACTGCATTGGAAGAAGGCCAATCCCTTGGCAAAGTAGAGACAGGTGGTAAGAATAAGGTAGGGGCAGGCATTCGTCCCCATGAACACCTTCAGTGGGATATTGAGGCTTTGAAAGCCGAAGGGCTAAACAAACAGCAAGTACTCGCAGTTGTTGCAAAAACTGTGGATGACACTTTCGCCACTCAGAATGGGAGCAGTCTGAATCAAGGGGCAGGCCGGGAGAAGGGCCGTTGTACCAGGAATGTTCCTTTCAGCTCTAGCCCCGTACTCGGAAGAGACCAGCAAACCCAGTCAGCACCTGTCAATCCCTTTGCTGGTGCATCCAGCAAAAAGCCACAAACCTCAAAATACCCACCTCGGGGCCAGAGGGTGTTTACCCCACTGTACATGTCACTATCAGCGGCCTTGAGGGTCCTAATAAAAAAGGGGCACCTGAAACCCCTAGAGCTACGGCCATTGCCAAATAAACTCCCTCCCTCCCATGATCCGACCAAGTACTGTGCCTTTCATCAGCAAGTCGGCCATGTCACTGATAGTTGTTTCCGTCTTCGCCACGAAATACAAGATCTGATTGACAATAAGGTCATCGTCGCACCAGCCCCTGCAAAGTCTATCGGCACTGGATCGGTGAACTTGAGGGATAATGTGAATATGTGATCGGGAGATGAACCACCTGCGGGCGTCGTTCAGTTTACTTCAGATGTGGTGGATGGCGTGCACTGTTTTGAGCAATGTACAAATGCTGTTAATTTTGCTTTCTGACTTGGGTATTGGCAGTTCTATTGTTTTGTTTGAGTCTGTCTCTTTGTTTTGAGTCAGTCTTTTTGGTTAAGGTCTGTCTTGTTGTATCGAGTCAGTCCTGTTTGTAGGAGTCGGGTGATTCCGGGGGTGTTACCTCGGACATCACTATTTTGTTTTGTGTTTGTCTTTTCATTTTCTTTTGAGTCTGTTTCTGCCTTGGAGCCAGTTACACCAGAAGATTTGAATGGAACAGCAGTGATTTTCACACTCTTGTGTTTGTATCTGCCATGTGCTCGTTGTGCCAGAAATTCTAAATGAGATGACAGTATTTGATAAGAACTCTGTCTTTTCTGTGCCTTGAAATTATTGCATTGACCTAAGTTTTTCAAAACCTTTTTGAACACTGCGGTGAAAACAAAGAGGGAGGAATTCCTCGGATTTGCAAAACTTTGATCAAATTGAGAGAAAGAGAGGCGTGCTAAGCCATTAATGAATGAAATCATGCTTGTTAGTGTGAGTACTGAGAAGGACCCTAGCTTTGATCCAGATTGGTCCTACACTGTCTTCAGCGCGAGCGATTTGTCGCTTTCTTAAAAACTTTCAAAAAAAATGTTTTGCGCGGTCCTGCGAAGACATGTGTGGAATCGCTCTTGAGATTGTGCAGCCTTAGGATCGCTCTCAGCCTCGAGACTCAACCCCTTTGCTTTCAAATCTTGAACTTGGATTCAGAATGTTAAAGGTCAATCATGATGTGAGGCCTGTGTGGCCAGATTGAAGCAGCCCTCGAACAAGAGGCAAAAAGTCAGATCAAGAAGATCAGACCTCATCAGAAGAAGCTTGCGAAGCTAAATCAGAAGCACCCCTCGAACTAGGGGCAAAAATGTCCGATGTGCTCGAAGAGCCGAAGATGGATCCTTCTGCGAATCAATACAGCAGTCATTTTCCGGGATTCAGATGACTTCAATCTCAAAACCATTTGGCATGGACCAGCTACACTTTTACCCTTTGAGAGGCTCGCTGGGCCGAAAACCCGAAGAGGGCGACCCAGGCAAAAGTTAGAGCAAGACAAAAAAATATATACAAAAATGCAAAAAAAAAAAAAAAAGAGAAGAATGAAAAAAAAAGAAATAAAGAAAAAGAAAAATGCAAAAAAAAAAGAAGAAAAAGAAAAGAAAAGAAAAGATGAAAAAAAGAAAGAAAAGAAAGAAATGAAAAAGAAAAGAAAAACAAAGCTCGCAAGGTTGAAAACCTGTCACAGGCGCCTTGGCAAAAGTTAGAGCATAAAAAGGAGAGGTTAAATACCCGAGTGTACCTTAACCCCGAACTACGTAAGGCTTGATTCCCATGTTTGGGATACGTAGGCAACTTCATTCTGAAGTCCAGCCGTAAAACACTTCAATTTGATTGTGTCCATGCGATGGTTCTGGTCATCTTTGTCTTCTCGTATCTGAGATTTGGTTGTGTTCGTCACTCTGAGGACTGACTACAATGCGCCGCGGTGCTATCCAACCAAGGGGCAACTTTCCGTTGCCATTCAGTGTGCTGCGGCGCCAGTCAAACAAGGGGCAACTTTCCGTTGTCATTCAATGCGCCGCGGTACCGTTCAAACAAGGGCAACTTTCCGTTGCATGCAACTCTCTTCAAGCACGGGGCAATTTTCCTTGGATTCTGAGGTTGTGCATCTCGGAGTGGGTTCTATGCTCGTTGAGCAGTGGCCGTTTGCCAAACAGCTTTTTGAGAATTTTTACTGAGGTTGACTATTTTCTCGAAAATCATTCTATCTTTTCCAAAACTGGACCATTTTCTTGGACCCAAAAAAGGAAAATTTTCAGTGCTCATAGCCTGACTTGCATGATTTCAAATCAAAAATCGAACAAGCATGTTAATCTAACTCTCACATTTTGGTCAAAATTGTTTTAGTAGAAAGCAAAAACAAAAAAAATGGTCAAATGAATGATTAGGGGCACAGTTGAGTCAGGTTTCCTGTCTTTTCCCCGTTGTCAATGCATTCGCCAAGAAGGGCACTCTACTTGCCGGAAGAGGGCACAGCTAAAGTCAAAAACAAAGGGCTGAAAGCTCTCCCACCCTCTAAGCAACAAGGTATCAAGCCAAGTGCGAAGCACGAATTGGAATGGATCAGAATGTTCCATTTCCTCATTTGGATAGATCTGATCCCGTCCAAACTCCCCAGCAAAGCATCATCAACCGATGTCAGCTACAGATTTGCTACGCACCCAGTTGTAGCACAACCCCTCTATGGGAGAAACTCACTGTTGTGAGCAGAAGAAAGAGAATCTAGCTGAATGCTAGGGGCAAGAGCCCACAACTTCTTGTTTATCCACCAACCACCCAGGGGAGGGATAAAAAAAAAATGAGAGATTGAAGAATAGAGAGATGTGCGTTGAGAGAAAAAGTGAGAAAAGGGCTTTTTCAGAAAAACAGAGATTGAGTGCCAGAGTGATGTGAGAATCACAAATGAGAAAGGGTGGGAAACGATACCCGAAGGAACTGGCTCCTCGCGAACTGAGAGGTCTCCGTCTTTGTAACACGTCTGTGTGTCGTGTCTTTTGTTTTGTTTGTCTCGATTCTTGTTTTGAGTTGTTTCGAGTGTTTCTCGATGTGCTTAGGTTGTTTACCTTTGTTTTCTTTTGTTGAGTCGTGGTGCGCTGTGTTCAGTCGTAGGCTCAATACCCAGTTGAAAACTTATTTCCACTCTCAATTCAAAAATAAAATCATTTTGTGCTCAGAGTGCTGTGCCATTCCCCACATTTGTGCAAAACAAAATTTTGTTCTTTCAAAAACCGCAGGGTTCAACCCGGGTCAAGTGTGAACTGTAAAACAAGGACCTATCTGAAGCTATGTAGGTTCCGGACTGCAAAGCAAAAGAAAAGAGGGAAAATCGAAGCACCTGAGTGTGTTTCACCTTCAGCAAATTCCGTGATTGTACTCCGGATGTACCTCTTCAGGGCCTTGCCAATGCTCCGAAGTATGAGTGTGCCTCTACCTCAAGCGCAAGATCAAGCCTGCTTCAAAGTTATGCACCCTTCCACCCGCATTGTTATGCACTCTTCCACTATTGTCATGCACACCTTACTTGCATTTATTTGCATCTTGAGTTATCTTCTATTGTTTATCCTTTTACGCTAAGCAGCGTTTGGGATTGTTGTCCTCCAGGACTTTCTCAGGTTGCGCCGGCACGCGCCTGATGGTTTGTTGGACCTCCTCCTCACGATTTCAGCGTGGTTTGAGTGTCCCGTTCCTTACGCGATTTCAGCGTGTTTGGAATTTATCCCAAGTTGCGTTGTAGACGCACTGGGCGGTTTGTTGGACCTCCTCTCACGATTTCAGCGTGGTTTGAGTGTCCCGTTCCTTACGCGATTTCAGCGTGTTTGGAATTTATCCCAAGTTGCGTTGTAGACGCACTGGGCGGTTTGTTGGACCTCCTCTCACGATTTCAGCGTGGTTTGAGTGTCCCGTTCCTTACGCGATTTCAGCGTGTTTGGAATTTATCCCAAGTTGCGTTGTAGACGCACTGGGCGGTTTGTTGGACCTCCTCTCACGATTTCAGCGTGGTTTGAGTGTCCCGTTCCTTACGCGATTTCAGCGTGTTTGGAATTTATCCCAAGTTGCGTTGTAGACGCACTGGGCGGTTTGTTCGACCTCCTCTCACGATTTCAGCGTGGTTTGAGTGTCCCGTTCCTTACGCGATTTCAGCGTGTTTGGAATTTATCCCAGGTTGCGTTGTAGACGCACTGGGCGGTTTGCTTGACCTCCTCTCACGATTTCAGCGTGGTTTGAGTGTCCCCTTCCTCACACGATTTCAGCGTGTTTGGAATTTACTTTAGGTTGCGTGGAACGCGCTCCTGATTGATTTTCTTTGTTCTTCCTCCACTCACGAGTCCAGCGTGGTTGGAGTGTGTTCACCCTTTGCATCTTTACTAGCATAGCATTTCATTCGCGCTACCTTGCGCACCTTACCTGTACTTGTTAGTACATTGCATTGTTTTATATACAAGCCGGCTTCGCGCAGCGTATAAGTCCAATTACAAACCGGCTTCGCGCAGCGTATAAGTCCGATTTTCAAGATTTTCCCGCATATCATTTGCATCCTGCCCCTGAACTACGCTGGTTTGATTCCTTGCAAAGGGATACGTAAGCAGCCTGCGGGCACAACCACTTATTCATTTGTATTTTGTTTGTCCAAGTCTTCGGCCTCATCAAAAATGGGTCGTCTCTGGGCTTTGACACTCACTCCCGTCATTGTTATGACTTACGAGTTCTGTCAAAGAGGGGCAACTGTAGACACCCCATTTTTGACCGCCTTAAGACTTGGGCACCACTGATGGTTTGCTCGGTGATGAAAGGTGTGCAGGGGAAAGGTTCAATTTCTTCAGCAAGGAGAGAGAGAAATCTCAACTTCACACCCATTTTGGACCAAAATTATTTTGGATGGTTTTTAGACTTTAAAAACCTCTCTTTCAAAACATTTTTTTGAAATAAAATTCCCACAATGTTCCGACGCTCGCATTTTGGTAAATGTTGCGCTTTTCGGTAAACCGGGCAAGGACAAAGTGGAAGTGAATGAAAGAGAGATGAAATCTTTGAAAAATCTTTCAAAACACCTTGCTTAGGGGTTTGAAGTTGAAGAGAAGAGGAGAAGAGGGGAGAAATCAAGTTAGAGAAGAGGTTCGGCATGAATCCGGGTAGAAGAGGGTCGAGCAGCCCTCGCTGAATCGGGCTTATTCACCGACACACTTGGAGTTAAGCTATGAGGCCATAACCATTGGAAAGAAGACTTCCGGGGGTTCATTCTGCACTCAAGAATCTCTCAAAACCAAGTCCGGGTGGGGGAGGTATGATTGGTTGAAGTTGGGCATCATCCCGGTTGGATCGAGTCTGCGCGGCTTCACCAAAAAGGGCATAACTTTTTCCACAGAAGGAATTTTAATGCAAGGTTTGCGCCATTGGAAAGCTAACTTCCGGGGCTTCAATTTGCATACCCACCGGCCATTTTTTGACCTTGGAATCATCTATCGGCACTCTATTTTGCCGACCGGCAGAAAATAGTGCCGACCGGCACTTTATTTTGGCCGACGACCAATTTTTCTGGCCGGTTTGCACCCTTTGCACCCTCCAAGGCTGGTGCATCCCAGCTGTGCCAGCTGGAATGCACCAGCACACTCCCCCGTGCATATATGTGGCTATTTTGCACCCTTTTGGTTCCTTTGACCCCTCTCTCTTCTAGGAGCTTGAACCTTTGGCCAAGCTTCTTGGAGAAGCTTGGCCAGCTGTATTAGCTTCCTCTAGAAGCCTTGAACCCCCTTTGGCCCCTTTGACCCTTTTCCCTTTACTTAGCTTGTAAGTTAAGTGTTTTCCTTGGCTTATATAAGCACCTCTCCTCTCCCTTTGTTTAGGGTTGGAGCTTTTGAACCAAAAACCAGAGCATATATATATCTATACATCTGATATATACATCCTCTCTCTCTATATCTCCCTCTCTCTCATCCTTAGTGTGTGTTTGGGACCCTAAAAGTGCACTTTTACCTTAGTTTTGCACCAACACACACACCATTACACCTTGCTTCGACCTTGAGGGGCTTAGAGGGTTGATTCTTGAGTTTTTGGGCTGTTTTTGATCAGAGAAGAGTGGCTGCACCTGCTGTCCATCAAAGGTTCTTCAAGGGTAATCTTTTTACTTTAGATTCCCCAATCTTGCACAAGCTTTTAGCCTATCTTGCTTTCTGTTTTGGAGCATCATGTAAACTGAAAATAGGCTTGTTTTAAGCCCTTCTTCAACATTGAAGAAGGGCTCAACACTGTTGGGGACCTCCATGTATGACTTGCTTCATTACCCCTCTTTGGTCCCCATTTTTGCATGTTTGTTTAGCTTATCTTTCTTCTGTTTTTCGGCCATTATCAGAACTGAGAGTGGCCATATTTTGACCCCCTTGTCATGTTTCATTAAGGGTCTTTGGCTGTTTGATGAATGTTTTGTATACTTCATGTTATAGCCCTTTGTTGGCCTATTTCTTGCATAGCATCTTTGGCATATTTGTATACTGATTTGGGGGTTGTCATCTACTGAAAGTAGTCATATTTTTGGTCCCTCTTCAGTGTTGTAGAAGGGTCTTTTTCTGTTTGGGCTTTGCATCTTACACTTGCTTTGTAATGCTCTACTTTGTCTAGAAATGTGTCATGGGTTTAGCCTTGTATATCCTCATGTTTTGACTTGACTTATTGAAGCTTTTGGCCATGATTTGTCTTGTTTTAGGTCTGTTGGCCACTGGTTTTACCATTTTGGCATGCTTAATGTAGTTGCTTTGCATTGTTGCTTGTAAGCCTTGAGGATGTGATCCATCTATATGCGTTGGATAGGTTATTTAGATGATTTGGAATCATTTAATATGTTATTTCAGTCCCTATACCAGGTTTATATGTCTCCATTTGTCATGCCTTTCATGCTTTGAAGTATTGGTCTCTTATGCTTTAAAAAGGGTGTTGTGCATGCTTGCATGTTTAGAGCATTTTGGGGCTGTCATACCAAGGTTTTTGGGTGTATTTATGCATGATGGAACTCTGTTTTTGCTTACATAATTCATGTCATGAGTGGTCTTGGTAATAGTGGAGGAGTGTTCCCTTTTGGTGCCCTAGACTTGGCCCCATTTGGTTTGCATATTGGCATGTACATTGGTCACAATCTTGGGTGTTTTGCCACTGTTTTGGGTTGGTTTGAGGGCTGCCCCATTGTAGTTAAATCCACCATCGCATGCTTGCCTCATGTTTGTTGCTTAATTGATTCATTAAGTATTGCTACATGTTAGTCCTATCGCCTAAATTGCCCATGTTTGCATTGCATTTGCATGTTGCATGTTGCATTACATTTGGCATGTTGGCATTTTAGTATTAGGTCGCATCATGGAGCCATGTTTGCATAACATGCATTGCATTACTTGGTTTGGGGTGTCAAACCAAGTGTAAGGGTTGAGATGAGTTCATACTACAAGTGATGCAACTTGTCTCAACTCATGGTCACTAAGGCCCTTGATCTTGACATGATAGGACTTAGTTCTCATTTGTGTGTTGCATGCATATTGACATTGAAATGCAATCTTGGTTCCTTAGGCTATCATGCACCAAGATGCATAATTGATGGCCCAAGAACCAAGGGTCATGCTCCCTTGAGTCCCAAACGTGATAGGTAAGCATTGGCCATGCTTACATATGCCTAAAAACTCATGCCATGCACTGCTTGTCTGCTGCTGCTGTCAAAACTGTCTCCTGCAGGAATTTTGTGCCGACCGACATTATATAGTGCTGACCGGCACTATATGGGTGGCCGATAACATCATTGACAGCCAGTGGCTATTGTACACGGCCGGTGGCCATCCCTTCCAGCCGATGATGTTCTGCAATGCTCATAGAAGGTTCTCTGGGACTTTGACAGTTTTCAGAGAAGAAAATGCAGTAAAACAGAGGCAACAGTGGCACGGTGCGGACTTTCCGGGCGAGTCGGATTCGAGCATGCATCATTCGCATATCCCGAGGCAGGGCTGAGGCCCCCTTCTTTTTACATCTGAATTTAATTTGATAATTAGAAATTTCTGTAATAATTAATTTATTCTGTATTTGAACTGTACTATTTGGGACTGTATATTCTTTTGGTCCCTCCGAGTGGGGGGCAAATTTGTAATAAGTGTGAGTGAGTGGTTTGTATGTCTTCCAACCCCCACTTCTTTCTTCCCTTTTATTTACCTGCTTATGATGGTAGATTAGGGCACGTCTATTTTAGCATACCTTATGCAATGCATGCGTGCATCCATGCATTTGTCTAAACATGCACCGGGCTCGGTACATCATACAAACTGCATCATACTTTCAATTCCAAATTGAATACGTGACAGTTGTAGCATTTCGCGTGCCATTTTAGGGTTAGCCGAGCCTACTCTAAATTGCATCCTTGCCTGTGTTGCATTAGCCACTTAACATGACCTAGGGACATGCATGTCTGCTAACTAGTTTCTTGTTTTGGCACGGAGTACGATGTAAGTATTTTACGCTTTAGCATACCACATGCGTGTGAATGTTGCCATGACAGTATGCTTACCATGCGGCTAAGTACTTATGTGAGATAAACTGTTTGAATGCCTGTGGGTGGAGGTTGGGTTGCTTGAGTTGGAAAACTCATTGAAATCCGTATTTTAGCCTACTTGCGAGTAGCAAAACCCGAAACGCTTTCAAAACAAACGGATATGCAATGATTATTTCCGAATTAGGCAATCTAGTCTATACTTGTTTGTTGCGCACATAACATAGTAATTCTAGGCTAATAATTGGAATAAGAACACATAACGTTTTCAAAATTCGATATCACGGTTAGTAGAGGCCGGTCTTCGGACCGGGCGAAAGGGGGTGCTCATAGCTGACCTTCCCTGATCGTACCCAAGCTCCCGAGCCGAGACATTTGGTGATGACGGACACGTGGCCTTCGGCACCGAGTCAGGGTTTCCTAAATTTCCCATTTTAAAAATATTTAGGTGGCGACTCTATATCTGGCAAAGCAGTCCATGTTTGGCACTTCTTTCAAAAAAATCTGTTTTCTCAAAACGATTTGCCAGAGTTGGACTCTTTGGTTCAGATTTAGAACCGTAACACAAAAGGGAGTCCGAACTGTAGAGTGAAGCCCACGGACGCGTCTACACATGATCATCTGTCTCCGTGCATATCGCTTTGCATTTTGCCCCCTTGCCTGCGGGCACGCCTGCGGGCATATCTCTGTTCGCCTTGTTTGATTGTCTAAGTCTTCGGCCTTGTCAAAAATGGGTCGTCTCTGGGCTTTGACATTCACTCCCGTCACTTGAGACTTCCGAGTTCTGTCAAAGAGGGGCAACTGTAGACACCCTATTTTTAACCGACCTTAAGACTCAGACGTCACCGATTGAGCGCTCGGTGATGTTGCATTTTGTGCTCGTTCAGAAGTCTTAGAGTCGCGGCCGTGAGCCCTGCCTTCGGACTTCCGAACCCTCTTCTGTACCTTGCCTCGGTTTGCAAACCAGACTCGGTTTTCTCTGTTTCTTTTCCTGAGGGGAGGGAGAGGTCCCGTAGACCATCTCTCAGTGGCCGTGGGCTACATTTAGTGGCCGTAGGCCATTTTACCCATTTCGGAGCCCGGTTCCCGATTTTCGGAGCCGTCAGGCCGTGTGCCTCGGTTCAGGACCGCCTAACCATCTCCGACTGCTCTGGTTGTTGGCATGCATCTCATTTACTCCCCTTTAAGGGACACTGAGGCCTGAGAAACCCACTTCGTGGTCGAATGCTACTTTCAGTGCTTAAACAGCCTATTTTCGGGACCCCGAACTGCGTGTTTTGGCCCCCGAACATTCGTTTTGCATCGGTTTTCGTTCATTTTTGGCAGGTACCTCTGTTTTATCATCAAGAAGGTCACAGAAGGGCGGGAGGCTAATAATTGTCTCAGCAACCAGTTATATTCCTCCGGCGCCCTCCGACGCCCGTTTTTCTCACTTCCGAGCCAATGTTGACCACCCTAGGGCCACTATCTTCACCCCCAAACCACATATTTGTGTTGTACACACATGGGAGGACCCTAAAAGTTTATGGCCGGCCAGTAATTCAACTTCGACCTTTTGAACCCCTCCTAAAAGTGGCTTGTTGTCTCTCCTGTCTTACAGTTGCCAATTTCCAACCACAGGGTTTTGTTGAGGACACATGGGAGGACACCTTTTTGTGGTGGCCGGCCAAAAATTCCTCTGGACCATTTTGCCCCTTGGCCGGCCGGCCATAGGGGGTGGCCGGCCGGCCACCTGAAGCTTTGATAACTGGCCGGCCAGCTTCCTTACAGGGAGTACATTACAGCTGTGCATTGTTTTCCCTCCAAAAACTGCATCCAGAGGGAACTTTTTTTGAAGAGAAAATTGATGCCAATTCCCTCCACTTTTTTCCCTCCATTTCTCCCCCATTCTTGTCCATATAGCTGGCCTCCCAGCTCTCTCTCAAGGGTTGGAAAAATTGCTTAGAGCTCATGCATAGAGATCTCCCTCCATTTCTCTCATTTCCTTCAAGGTCCAACCCCATTTCTTCACCACCACCAAGCACTACCACCACCACACCATTTCCAGAAGCTTAGGGGGCTTTCCAGCAGCTAGGAGGCACCATTTTTCAAGCAAAGAGGCAGCCAAGGAATAGTCTTCAAGGGTGAGCACTCATTTCCCCTTTTGGTCCATTTTTTTGTGTCATTTTTCTAGCCTATTTGTTTACTGTTTTGGGCTCCGACCCTAACTGAAAGGGTCATTTTTTTGAGTCATTCTTCATGTTTGTTTAAGGGCTCAACTCTGTTTGAGCCCCCCATTGTGCACTTGCTTCAATACCCTCTTGTATGCCATTGTTTTACATGGTATTTTTAGCATGTGTGTAATCTGTTTTTGAGCATGATATAAACTGTAGTTAGGCCTATTTTGAACCCCTCTTCAACATTGAAGAGGGGCTCAACCTTGTTTGGGACCTCCATGTATCACTTGCTTCATCACCCCTCTTTGGTCCCTATTTTTGCATGCTTTGTTAGCTCACCTTGCTTCTGTTTTTAGGCCATGATCAGAACTGAAAGTGGCCATATTTTGACCCCCTTTACATGTTTCATTAAGGGTCTTTGGCTGTTTGATGAATGTTTTGTATACTTCATGTTATACCCCTTTGTCGGCCTATATCTTGCATTGCATTTTGAGCATGTTTGCATACTGATTTGGGGCTTGTCATCTACTGTAAATGTTCATAGTTTTGGCCCCTCTTCAACATTGTAGAAGGGGCCCTCTATGTTTGAGATCAGCAGCTGTGACTTGCTTCATTACCTCTATTGGCCCCCCCATTTTTGCATGCTAATTTTGCCCTACTTGTGCTTACGGTTTGGCCATGTTTTGTACTGTAAAAATGTATATTTTGGGGCTGCCTTGCTTCTGCTTTTTCACTTCATGTCCAAATTATGCATGTTTAGCATAGCTGTAGGCCATTCCATACGCCTAGTGTCACATTCCGGGAGAGATTCCATGCATCGGGTTTCATTTTACCGAGTTTCGGGGCTGTTTTCCCCTCATTTTGCTACTGATTTTTGCATGTTTGCATACCATATTCCATGTCCTTGCCATGTCTCATTAGAGTGGCATTTCGGTGCCTGAGGGTCCGTCCTCGGTTTGCGTGCACGCATGAGTGCATTTCAAGGTGTCTTGTTTTCATCTGATGGCCTCCTATGTGAGTGTGGCTGAGGCTCTCTCATGTTGGTATAAGCCCATTATTGCATTGCGTATGCCATTTCATCCATAGCATTGTGTATGCTCGGTTGTGTATCACCTCGTGTAGCGTGTATGCCATTCCATAACATTGTGTGTGTTAGGATTGTATCTTAGTTGCATTTCATGCATATCATACATGTTGCATCGTGTTCGGGATAGGAGTTAGCCCGGGCACGGGAAACGGGGTGCGTTCCGTACTCCGAGTGACGGAACGTGTCTCGATTCCCAAGTCACCGACACTCCGGATTATCCATGATGGAGTTAGGATTTGTTGTGGTGTTCATATGCATTCATTCTATATCAAGTTGTGCAATTCGGCTCCTCGGCCATCATGCATCGAGATGCGTGATTGGTGGCACGAGGATCGAGACATGCATACATTTGTGAAATACATTGCTATGCCTCTTTCCTGCTCTCTGTTGCAGCAAATCAAAAACCAGCAGCCTTCCGAAGCTTGGTGCGCTTTTCAAGAATCATTGCAAAACAGAGGCTAATTAGGGCATTCTAGTGGATTTCCGTGCAAAGCAGCCCAAACATGCATTATTCCGTCATCCGGAGCCGAATCAAGGCAGTCCCTGGCTTGCATGCCAGTTTCATTATTTTCTTAGTTAATTTGTAAATTAATTAGGAATTTGTATATTATTTGGACTGTATTATTTGGACTGTACTATTCTTTCATTCGGGAATGTATTATTTATTCGGACCCTCTGCGCGAGGGCATAATTGTAATAAGTGTGCGTGAGTGTGATGTATGTCTTCCAACCTCACGTCTTTCTTCCCTTTTATTTACCTGCTTACGATGGTTAGATTAGGGCATGTTTCAATTAGCATACAGTATGATAGCATGTTTGCATTCATTCATCTGTTTTGCATGCACCGGGCTCGGCGCACCATACTAACTGCATTATACTTCAATTACAAGATGAATACATGTTAGCTGTAGCATTCCATATGCCATGTTTAGAATAGCCGAGCCTGCTATAGTTGCATTCTGCATGTGTTGCATTAGGCATTTCAGCATATTTAGGATCATGCATGATTTCTAATGAGCTTCTGTTTTGGCTTGGAGTACTAGGTGAGTTTTTATGCTTTAGCATCCTTGCATGCGTGTGAGTGACTGCCATGATAGCATGCTTGCCATGAGGCTATTTGCTTATGTGATATAACTGCCTGAATGCCTGTGGGTGAAGGTTGGGTTGTTTGGATTGGAACAATTCATCAAATGTTTGTTTTAAGCCCACTAGATAGTGGCAAAATCATGTTTTCTAAGCCCACCCGAGGGTGGCAAATCCACGTCTTAGCCTACCTGCGGGTAGCACCATCAACCATTTTCAAACAAACAAACATGAAATTTTTGTTCCAATTCAGGCGACTCAGTCTATACTTGTATGCTGTGCGCATCACATAGTAAATCTAGGCTAATAACCGGAATAAGAACACACAATGTTTTCAAAAATAGATATCATGGTTAGTAGAGGCCGGTCTTTGACCGGGCGAGCGGGGGTGCTCACGAAGTGACCTTCCCCAATCGTACCCAAGTTCCCGAGCCGAGGCAACTTTGGTGATGACGGACACGTGGCCTTTGGCACCGAGTCAAGGTTTCCTAAATTTCCCATTTAAAAAATATTTAGGTGGCGACTCTGTATCTGGCAAAGCAGTCCATGTTTGGCATTTCTTTCAAAAAATCTGTTTTCAAAATCGATTTGCCGGATTTGGACTCTTTGGTTCAAGATTAAGAACCGTGACATTTGAGTCCTTGAACTGTAGTGACCCCAATATGAACGGAACGGGACTTAACCCTCCCGGGGCGTTCGGGGACGTCTACAGTGACCCACATAAGGTATCTTGCTATACCACAGTTGACTATTCACAACACTTAGGTCATTAAAAGCATCAACTTAACCTCCTATCCCACAGGGTATCACTGTATAAAAGAATGGGCAAGAGGATTTATCTCCACAGTGACTTATCCGTTACATGCAATTAGGTTGTTCCTTTGAACCTAGATCTTAGGATCTCTAGTCAACTAAGTTGGGTTTTCTATTCCGGTAACATTCGCTAAAGGCCTTAACCCCATTCCTTTTGACGATTTCTTACTAACTCTCGATTTAACCTTTAGGTTAATGGATCCGTAATATCGTCCTTAGACTGTATATAGTCTATAGTGACAACACATGAGAATAGTCATCATATGGAACTATGTCTTCGACGAAAATGTTTAGACCTTCTATCTGTGCCGTACCAATACTTGATTGGTTGTTGCAAAGTATACAAAATCACTAGCATAAGTTTTGATCAACATGGAATATCCTCAAGAAAACGACAAAGCCATTTAGTTACTTTAGTTGCTTTATCTAAAGCATTGAATTCTGATTCCAACATTGATCTCGTGATACGCATTTGCTTGGAAGATCTCCAAGACACGGTTGCAACTTCAATTAGAGAAAACATATCCACTAATGGATTCATAGTTTTATATCAGATATCTAGTAGGCGACTTTGTACCCTTTTAGTACAACTGGATATCAAGTGTGATCCAACCCATAATCCCGGCTTCATCGTAAGTATGTTAGTATCTGCATAAACGCCTTCTAAATATAGACATTGAGATTACTCGTGTATCTACTTAGCCTGCTTACTAAGTAGCTATACATGGCCTTGTACACCTCATCAGATATTTTAAACTTTCAATGACCTGAGAATATTTTAGTTGAAATACACTTTCACCATTATTCTCAGCCAAATGTAGACTTAAGTCTACCGGTGTCCTTAACACACTTATATCTGATTTACTAAATTTCTCAAGTATCTTATCAATATAATGAGACTGAGAAAGTACAATACTACCAGATGTTATAGTAATCACATCTATAAGACGCATATCTTTTATGTCAAATTTAGAATTTAACAACTTTTTGGTAATTCTAAACATCTTCTCATAATTACCAATCGTACAGACACAAATTGACATATCTATTTGTTAGTATCTTTGACATACACATATTTGTCAATGCCTGTTTATTTAAAACCCTCTTGACAACATTGTGTTGTTAAATTTCTTATGCCATTTTTCGATGCTTATTTCAAATAATAAAATGATTGTCAAGCTTACAGACTTTCCTTATTCTCAAAATGAAAACTCTTTAGCTTGTTCCATTATCTAGATCTTCATTTAGGAAAGCTATCTTTAACACCCATTTGATGTAACTCCAGATTTCGTAAAATTGTGATTACACCCACCATAACTGGTGATAATGTACCAAAGTAATCCAAGCCTCCTTTGATAACAAGATTGTTTCATCGGCTTTTATTCACTTGCATTCCAAGGCTTACTACATTTGCAAGATCAAGTTAATTTAATAACTTCTTTATAGAGAAATCACAACTTCAAAGAAGTTTTTAGCCTCACTGGCCACCATATAAGTTTAAGAAGATTTAGATAGAAGAACTTAAAGTACTAGCATGTTAATATCTTCTAGGCTCATCTCTTTTCTCATGAAAACCATTTCCTCAATTTCATGATAATATTGTTGTGTAAATCTGAATATCAAATTTGTCCACACAAAAAACTGATATGAACTACTATATTATGCCTAACTGTTGAATACAAAGTCAACAGATTTGTAGACTTATCCTAACCCTCTTGGGTTTAGGTATTACCACCTTTTACATGACACTCCCACATTTGTAGGATTTATACGAAGGCTTTTGGCCTTTTCAAAAATTCATACAGGGTCTTTAAACAATTCCTTATGCCAAAATGATTATGAAACTCTCAAAATCATATCACAGAAAACACATTCTCAGACAGTCATTAACCAAATTAGGTCTTTTCCGAATTCAAGGCACCAAAAAAGTTTGGTCCAACCTATCATTCTGAAGCCAATAGTCTTACTACTAGGAAACACAAATCCAGTGTTTAACAGTCTACTATTCGGAACTTCATAACATGGCTAATCGTCTTATCACTAGGAATTACTAATTTCTCAGCATGTGGTCAGTAGACTTTCTACTACTAGGAATCACAATGTTTTGACCTATGATCAGTAGTCACTTTACTACTAGGAAACACAATGTCCTGACATAGAATCAATAGACTATTACATTACTAGAAATCATCATGTCTTGACATATGATCAGTAGCTTCTCCACTACTAGAAACCATCATGTCTTGACATGTGATTAGTAATCTGTTCACTACTTGGAATCACAATCTCATAATTGTGTAGCCAGTGGTCTAACACCTCCTAAGAACCACTAGTTTCTATCTCTGTGATCAATGATCTTGTACTCACTAGGAGCCACCAATATAATAATATATTTGAAATTTAAAAAATTCACAAATATATTCACCCACCCTAATGGGTTGTCTCATCTTTGCTTTCAAGCAAAGTCACATAACAATCATACATTCTATAATTGACACAAGGATAACATGCTAATTGCCTCTGATTAATTCAGAGATATTATGATGCAATCTTATGATTCCATATAATCACACTTGATCTCTTTAGATCTTCCTTTAAGAACCTCGTAAGGCTTAAGGTTGTCAGGTGAAACAACATTTCTTGTTGTCACCTCCTGAAACCATTTCTAAAAAATCACAACAAAATTTCACTATTTTGTTTTTCCAGAAACTAAACTAAATACTAGAAAATCCCAAAGTTTGAAATTTAATTGAAAACTGATCTCACCACTTACCCTAGAATCGCACGTGGTCAGGAAAGTTTTCAGGAAGGCTGGAGGGGTCACACTGGTCCCACTTAAGACCCAGTTAACCTTTGACAAAACTTTCAAGAGCATGTTGACTCCTAGTCCATGAGAAACAAATTTAGAATTAAGTTTTTCAAGAGATAAACTAGGTTAAAACAAACTAAGTTTACAAAACTAATAAGCAATTAAAAATTACTATCAAAATTACATTACTCATAAAAGTTAACCGGTACTCCTGGAACTGAGCAAATTATTTCTGAATAAAAATTAGAAATATTTTAGCTAATGCTAAAATTGGGTTTTTTCCCTCCTCCAAAACAAAATACTTTGGAAATAATCAAATTATAACCAAGACTTTCTCAAACTTGGTTTCCTACCACTTTGGGAATAAAAAGATTAAACCCAAAGACTTCCTTTAATTACAAAGGTTTAAAACTAAATCCATCTTAGTTTCCATTTTTGAACAAATCAGAAATACTCTTTAGCCAAGGCTAAACTTTGGTTTCTATTACAGAAAACCAAAACACTATGAAAATAATAAAATTAATCCTAAAGACTTTCTCTAAACCCGAAAGTTTATAATTTCTTTCCTTCCCCATTTCCTTTCACTATGGTGAAACTATTACAAATTAAAAATTAAAACCACTACAAATGGAAATAGAAATGTAACTATAACTATTACAATTACAAATTGTCTAAATCTGCAGAACGAAGTTCATGGTTGTATCTGGAATCGTCTGTTTAGCCAGGAACACACTTCTCCACTTGTAATTCTTATCTTTGTATAAAACACATTACAAAACTCTACCATCGTTGCCCCTAAATCTCCATGCTCACGGTTTATAAACACACTTAAATACAAGATGAGTTAATGAACCAATAAAGTGAATATTACGCAAGTAATTTCAACTATAACTCATAATGTGTAATTCAAAGGCTATAGATGCATTGCAGTTACAAGAATGTCATGAGTTGCACGGCTATAAATCAATTATACATAAAGGAATATTATGGCCATGATGTTAACAATCCAACCATGCAATTATGAGCAAATATATATAAAAATAGAGTTAAATTTCAACTTATCATTCCATGAGCCTCTGTTTGGGAAGTTGGTTTTGGGGCTTTTTTTGGCTAAAATAGTCACAAAAAATAAAATAGGTTTTTTAGCTCAATAAGACAAAACATCACATCCAACCCATAATCATTACATTCTTTCTCTCACAAAAAAGTCAAAAAAGCCAAAAAAGCCAAAAGTCCTTCCCAAACTAGGCTTTTTAGCTCCAAACTAAAATAGCCAAAAAAGCCAAAAAGTCAACCCACTTGCCAAACAAACCCTGAATATAAAAATATTTTAGAGTAATTTCTTTGATTACATATCAAGACATGAAATAACTCACAATTGATACAATTAAAAATAAATATAATAAAGGGGAAACGTCACTTTACCCCATATGGTTTGGGTCGGGTGCGGATTTCCCCCCCCTGACGTTCGAATATCACCACATAACCCCCTATGGTTAA
The DNA here is from genome assembly GCA_030407325.1 of Camellia japonica. NCBI lineage: Eukaryota > Viridiplantae > Streptophyta > Magnoliopsida > Ericales > Theaceae > Camellia > Camellia japonica. Next base: position 20,997,137 of record JAPPVO010000010.1, on the reverse strand, counting down.
TGGGGTGATGTGCACAATTAATACCGTTAACATCAGAAGTAAAAAGACTATTTTGCCCTTGTATATATAATTTTTGTTTAACATTACTCATTCAACAAGTGTGCATTTGAGAAGAGCAAGAGAGAGAGAATAATCAAGAAGTTTTTTTTTTTGCCCTGCAGATCTAAGAAGTTTTTTTTCTTACTCTCTCTCTCTCTAGTCTACCTTACCTGCTGATTCGAATTTGGATGCTGGTCGCAAGCGCGCAAACCATGGTCGCGGCCGCAGTCATGGAGGAGAGAGAGAGAAAGCTAGAGAGAGAGAGAGAGAGAGAGAGATTGAAAATACTGTTTTCGGTGGATTTGGTTGAGAAATTTATTTTCTAATTTGTGATTTTTAGTGATGTTCATTTAGAGAATGGAGTCTTGGAATTTGTGGAAATGGGCTTTCGAACGAAATGTCGGTTTTATCTTCAGCTGGATCTTCATTGAAATCAAAGAATATTACATATATATAGTTATATATTATATACATATAGCTATAGTTTTATTCTTGTACCATATTCCCAACATATATATACATATATATAGTTATAGATTATATATATACATATATATACATTAATTTTTGATAGAAATTATTTTGTTTAAATTAATTTAGGTTTTTGTTTTGGGTTTTTATTTTTATCCATTGTAGCTCAAATATGAAGATCACAAATATATATATATATATATATATGAATTTGTGTATATGATTGAAGAAATAGAGAGAGATGTGTTGTGTTTTGAAAAATGAAGAAGAAAGGCTACTTTGGAAATTGGTGATGAAGATGAGGGCATTTTAGTCATTTAATTTGGATGAAAAATCATCTTTCCATGCCCAATTGCACATTACTTTCATGTACTGCACAACCTGTTAGAATAAATGGAAAAGCTAACTGTGCACATCACCCCATTAACTACAGGGGGTTATGTGGTGATATTCGAACGTCAATGGGGTAATCCACACTTGGCCCAAACTATAAGATGGTAAAGTGAAGTTTGCCCTAGAATAAATAAGAGTTTAATATCACTAAAATACTGAGCTATACCACCATGCGATAATGCAACATAATCATAAGCAATCACAGAAATAAGACCATTATATAGAAAAAATCAAAACTGTTTTAGCAAATTTTCTCCTAAAACAAACTTGTTTGGAGATATTTGATACCGTCAGAAACCTCTCGACTAGACGAATCTCTTGAAATTCTCAAAACATGAATTCCAATACTTTGATTTTCCCAAAATTTAATTAATCAAATTAAATCAAAATTGTTAATAATCTTTCAAAACAACATACGGAATAAATTCGAAATCAAATTGAACTATAAAGTGAATAATTAAATTCACTAAAATTTCGAAGGTCCAATATTATTCCTTATTCCACGCAAAGGTAATCCTGTTCAAATAAAAAAATTAGTAGTCCAATTTACTAATTCCTATTCATTTTATTTGTTTGTATTATATATCTGCTTTCGCATTTCGAAAAACCTGTAGAGAAAGTTAATTACAAAAGAAAACAAATGACATACAAATGAAATAAATTAGTAAGAATCTTAAGAAATAAAATTCTTATTTTATTTTTATAAACTCCTAGCAACTTAAGCACTAACCACCAAATAACTCATGCAATAACAACTAATTAACATGAAATAAATTGCATGAATAAATTACTTGAAACAAACAACTCAAATTCTAATAACTCTAGGCAATTAAATTAATTTTAATTTCAAGAGTCACCAGAATAAAACTATAATAAAACTGAATTGTTTTATCAAAACTACTTAATGAATTTGTTTTGAGATTGTTGGTATTTTTCCATAATAACACATGAAAAATATATAAAATAAATTAAATAGAAATGACAAAAATAATTTGTTATTAAAAGGATAAAATATAGAATAAACGACACAACTAAAAATACAGAAATGAATTAAATTACATTACTAATTAAAAGATTAGAACTCATCAAATTTAAGAACAAATGATAAGAAAAGAAGCAAGTCGAAACCTATACTAGATAGTTTTCTTAAAACAGATTCACCGCATTCCGATGAATGTTGGAGGTATGCCGGTGTCTATCTCCTAAGATACGACGGTCGAAACCAACTAATACAGAAGCACCTTCTGAATAGCTTCAGTGAACTTGACAATGGATGCACTCTCTCTAACAAAAACCAAAGAAGAGACTAACAAAAGAAAATAGGAAATTTTTTTCTTTAGTGTAAAAAAACCATGTCCAAGTTTTTATCTCAAAACTAGGGGTGTAAAAATGGCCCGAGGCCAGTGGGCGGCCCGAAGCTCGAGGTGGGCCCAGCCCGAGCCCAGCTTGGTACCTTGGGCCTGGGCCTTCCATTTGGGGCCCAACCCAAAAAAATTTCGGGCCCTGCGGGCGGCCCGGCCCAGCCCAGCCCACAAACTCTCTCTCTACCAATGATCAAATTTAAAAAATAAAAATAAAAAACAACTTACAATAGTTAAATAATTAAAAAATATAAAATATAAAAAGATTAATCTTATAAAAATAAAAAATAAAAAGATTGATCTTATAAAAATAAAAATAATTAAATAATTAAATAAATAAAAATTTGATCTTATAAAAATAAAAAGATTAATCTTTGTAGACACCCCATTTTTGACCGGCCTTAAGACTCAGACGTCACCAATTGAGCGCTCGGTGATGTTGCATATTTTGCTCGTTCTCGAGTTTCAGAGTCTCGACTGCGAGCCTTGCCTCTAGACTTCCGGGCTCTTTTGTGCTCTGCCTCGGTTTGCGAACCGGGTCCCGTTTTCTCTATTTTCTCTTCCCGAAGGGAGGGAGAAGTCTCGTAGACTATCTCTCAGTGGCCGTAGGCTACATTTCGTGGTCGTAGGTCATTTTTCCCGTTTGGAGGCCAGTTTTCAGTTTTCGGAGCCGTCGGCCGTGTGCCTCGGTTCGGGACTACCTAATTACCTCCGTTTGCTCCGATTTTTGGCACACACCTTGTTTCCTCGCCTTGGAGGGACACTGTCGCCCGGGAGACCACCTTCGTGGTCGTACCCCACCTCCGATGCTTAACAACCTGTTTTCGGGGCCCCGGACAGCGCGTTTTGGCCCCCGAACCCTCGTTTTGCATCGGTTAGGGTTCATTTTTGCTATGGACCCTATTTTCATGGTTATGAAGATGGTAGGATGGTGGGAGGCCACCTTTTCCCTTGAAAAACCAGTTTTCTCATTTTCTCTCTCCTAAAGCCAGTTTTTCTGACAGAAAATTGGTTTTTCTTACTTTTGAGCCACAATTTCTGGCTTTTCATACCATCATTGTGTTGTGCACACCTGGGAGGCCACCAATATGGGTAGGCCGACCAGTAATTCATCTTGACCCTTTTGAACCCCTCTAAAAGGCTAGTTTTTCTCTCTCTTGGGTTACTTTTTTCTGGTTTTTCTCTACACAGCTGTGTTGCACTCATCTGGGAGGCCACCTTTCTGGGGTGGTCGGCCAGTATTTCTGACCAGGGGAGGTGGCCGGCCGACCACCTTAGCCTTTTGAACCTGGTCGGCCAGTCTTGTCTCCTCAGGTGCATTCCAGCTATGCCAGCTGTTTTGCACCTGACCCTCTGTCCGAGGATTTGTCCTTGTTTTTGGTCCATTTAAGGTGGTTTTGCACCCTTTGCTTAGCTTCCAAAGGAAGTTTGACCCTTTGGTCAAGCTTCTTGAGGAAGCTTGACCCTTTTGGTTTAGCTTCCTCAAGAAGCTTGACCCTTTTGGTCAAGCTTCTTTTAGAAGCCTTGACCCCCTCTCTTGGCTTCTCCAAGAAGCCTCACCCTTCTTCCTCTATATAACACACCTTCCACCTCCATTTGCAAGGGTTACAAAAACCAGCTGAGGCATATATACTCAACCCTCCATCTCTTTACTTTAAACCTCCAAACACCCTTGTTCTTGGCCATTTTACACTACACCTCATAGCCTACCACCTCCACCACCCATTCCAGCACCTTGGAGGTCATTTGCAGAGGTTGAAAGCTCACCAACTTGGTCCAGAAGCTGCTGGAGGTCGGCTCTACAAGGGTAAGTCTTCATTTCCCCTTTTCTAGCCTTATTTTACTTCATTACTTAGCCCCATTTGCAAGAATTTTTGGGCTCCGACCCACACTTTAAAGTGTCTTATTTTGAGCCCCTCTTCAACTTTGATTAAGGACACTTTGCTGTTTGAGGTCATCTACCTCCCCTTATCCTCTCTCTCTCTTTTAGGGCTATTTTGCATCCTATTTTAGCCTTACTTGTGAACATTTTCGAGATTTGTTATAAACTGGAAAAAGTCTTATTTTGAGCCTCTCTTGATGTTTGTTTAAGGGCATTTTTTCTGTTTGAGGTCATATGCTTCTTTGTATGCTTGATTGCCTTTTGTTTTGAGCCTTGCATCTAAGCTTTTGTTGCATGCTTGTTTTGGCCTCTTAGCCTGCTGTTTTGAGAGCCCAAATTAGAGGGGGGTGACCCCCTCTCTCCTTGATTTGTTTGTTGGACTTATTGGCCTTCAAAAGAGGCTCCATCTTGCATGCTTTGAAGTCACTTTCCAGGCCCCATTATGTGAGTTTTGAGGTCTGCCTTGGCTCTGTCCGAGGCCCTTTTGGCCATATTTTATGTCTATGTTGCATGTGTAGAGAAATCCCATTCAAGGCCTTCCAAAGAGGCCTTTCTTTGCATGTTTCCGAGACTGATTTCAGGGCCAATTTGGTGAGGTTTAGGGCTGTCATAATCCATTTCCAGAGGTGATTTTGCCATGTTACATGTCTACCTTGTTTGTGCTTAATAACCCCTTGTATGACCCTCTAAAGGAGCTCATCATTTTTGCATGCATTGGCTGCATTTTAGTGATTTTTGGGCATATTTTGACATGTTTTATTCACTGTTTTTTGCTGGTTTGATGAGTTCTCATACGCTTCATATACATGCCATGTAAACCATGTTTGCTAGCCAATGTTGCATGCTATTTTAGTCCATCATATTAGCATCTTTTGGCCATGCCTTAAATTGGAAATGTGCATGTTTTGGGACTGCCTTGGCTCTGTCTTTAGACTTCATGATCAAATAATGCTTGCTTTGTGTACTTGTGGTTCAATGCATTGGACTAGTTTTGAGTTTCGGGGCTTATTTCATGCATCGGGTGCCATATTTCCATGTTTCGGGACCATTTAGCATCATCTTTCAGTGCTGAAATTTACATGTTTGAATGCCATACTTCATCCTTGCCATGCTTTGGTAGAGTGACATTTAATGCCTTAGGTTCGGTCCTCGGTTTGCATGCATGTATGCACGCATTTCGGTTGTCTCATTTTCATCTCATGGCCGCTGATGTGAGTGTGGCTGAGATCCACTCATATTGGTGTAAGCCCATATTGCATTGTGTGTGCCATCTTAGTCCATAGCATTGTGTATGCTAGGTTGTATGTTAGAGCATTGTGTATGTCATGTTATATCGAGCATTGTGTATGCTAGTTCATAGCATTGCGTATGCTAGGTTGTATGATTAGTCGCATTCATGCATGTCATGCATATTGCATCGTGTTTGGGATAGGAGTTAGCCTAAGCACGGGAAACGAGGGACGTTTCGTACTCCGAGTGACAGAACGTGTCTCAATTCCCGGTCACCGACACTCCGGATTAACCATGATGGAGTCTCGGTCTTGTTGTGTTTTCATGTGCATTCATTTCACATTGAGTCGTGCAATTCGACTCATCGGCCATCATGCATCGAGATGCGTGATTGGTGACACGAGGATTGAGGACTACACTCTCCGAATAGTAGTCATGCATACATATGTAAAAATACTTTGCCATGCCCCCTTGTTGCTCTCTGTTGCAGCAAATCAGAAATCAGCAGCCTTCTGGAGCTTTGCACAATATTCCGAGAACAATTGCAAACAGAGGCAAACCGGGGCATCGCAATGGATTTCCACGCAAGGCAACTCAAGCATGCATCATTCATCATTCGGAACAGAGCTGAGGCGGTCCATGGATTTGCGTGCTAATTTACCTGTTTTCCTAGATTAATTTATTAATTAATTAGGATTTTCTATTTATTCGGACTGTACTATTTATTCGGACTGTATATTATTCATTCGGACCCTCCGAGCGAGGGCACAACTGTAATAAGTGTGCATGTGTGTGATGTATGTCTTCCAACCCCACGTCTTTCTCCCTTTTATTTACCAGCTTATGATGGTTAGATTAGGGCATGTTTCAATTAGCATACCTATGCTTACATGTTTGCATCCATTCATCCGTCTTGCATGCACCGGGCTCGGCGCATCATGCTAACTGCATTGTATTTCAATTCCGAGTTGAATACTTGTTAGTTGTAGCATTTCACATGCCATCTTTAGAATAGCCGAGCCTGCTATAAGTTGCATTTTTGCATGTGTTGCATTAGGCATTTCTGTATAGTTAGGATCATGCATGGATTTTTAACATAGCTTCTGTTTTGGCTTGAAGTACTCGGTAAGTTTTTATGTTTTAGCATCCTTGCATGCGTGTGAGTGATTGCCATGATAGCATGCTTACCATGAGGCTATATGCTTATGTGATATATCTGCCTAAATGCCTGTGGGTGGAGGTTGGGTTGTTTGAATTGGAACAATGCATCGACTGCGAGTTTTAAGCCCACTAGATAGTGGCAAAACCATCTTTTCTAAGCCCACCCAAAGGTGGCAAAATCTGCATTTTAAGCCTACTTGCGAGTAGCAAACCATTTTCAAAACAAACATGAGATGTTCCGTTCTAATTCAGGCGACCCAGTCTATACTTGTATGTTGTGTGCATCACATAGTAATTCTAGGCTAATAACCGGAATAAGAATGCATAATGTTTTCAAAATTAGATATCATGGTTAGTAGAGGCCGATCTTCGATCGGGCGAGCGGGGGGTGCTCACGAAGTGACCTTCCCCAATCGTACCCAAGTTCCCGAGCCGAGGCAACTTTGGTGATGACGAATACGTGGCCTTAGGCAACGAGTCAGGGTTTCCTAAATTCCCCCAAAATAAATATTTAGGTGGGAACTCTGTATCTGGAAAAGCAATCCATATTTGGCACTTCTTTCAAAAAATCTGTTTTAAAAAACGATTTGCCGGATTTGGACTCTTTGATGATTCATCGGTTTTGCATTGTACTCTGCGAGATTAGATACAGGACCGTGACATTGAGTCCTGAACTGTAGTGAGCCCAAATGAACAAAACGGGATTTCCCTCCCGGGACGTTCGGGGACGTCTACAATCTTATAAAAATAAAAAATAAAATAATTAAATAAATAAAAAGATTGATCTTATAAAAATAATAAAATAAAATAATAAAAAAAATTTAAAGATTGATCTTATAAAAATAAAAAATAAAAAAATCAAATAATTAAATAAATAAAAAGATTGATCTTATAAAAATAATTAAATAAAATAATTAAACAAAAATTAATATAATTAAATAAATAACATTAATAATTTAAAAATAAAACAAAAACTAATAATAATTTATTAAATTAAAATCAAATTAATAATTGTTTGATGAGAAAGTATGATGTATCACGCCACCACCACACCCTGCCACACTTTGGCTGGCAGTGGCAGTGCACAGTCTGTGGCTGGCCTTCATTTTTTTTTTCTTTAGTTTTTTACATCATTGTTTGATGGGAAAGTACATACTGTGAAAAGAAAAAAAAAATACATATATATATATATATATATATATATATTTATTAAGTTGGACGGTAATATTGGGCCCGTGGGGCTCACCACAAGTCCCGTTTTGATAATCCAAATTGTTCAATGTGTAGAACTCATCCATTACTATAAGCCTGTAAAAAATCACGTTAATCGGATATCGCTAACTACAAGATCAAATCAGTTTTGTATAAAAATGCATGGTGTTATAGTTAATGATTGACAAAAAAATAATCCGATCAGATAGTTATAGATATTTGATCAACGTAATTTTTTACAAACATATAATACTCGATGAGTTGTACACATTGAACGGTTCCGATTAGCAAAACGGGACTTGTGATGTCTCCCACTGGCCAAAGAGCATCGTCCAAATAGTTGCTCGAAAAGGAGGCAACCGTTTCCTAAAACTTTGCTGCCACTGCCAGCCCCCCTACCTACTATAGTACTAGCCTAGCCTAATCAAAACTGAGTTGTTGCATTGCATTGCATCTCCTACTTAAATGCAACTTAAACGGATATAATTCAAACGGTTATAATTCAAACTACTACAAATATATTTCATTTTTCAAAATAAAATTCACAACAAATCATTCTCTCTCTCTCTTAAACTCTCAATCTCTCTCAACTCTCAATTAATTTTGAAGTGTCATCCCTAAGTGGCAGTGGCAATTGCAATTGTGTAACAAGAAACTTTTAGCAGAATAAGAAAATTTCTATACCGCATTTGCCAGTCGGTAACATTAATTAGTTTAATTAAATTTACAACTCCATTTCGTAGCTCGAAATGATGTGGGTCGAAAGGCTCGAATTTCTTTATACACCCACCATTTTCTTTGTACACCAGTCATCCATTTCCTCATTTGCATCATCTCCTTCACTCCCTCTGTCTGTTTTACTCCCTCTGTTCATCTCCTCATTTGCATCATCTCCTTCAAGATTTGCATCCCCTTCCCCAAACTCAACAATCCAACAAAAACATAAAAATAAAAATGACCAAAACATTACGAAGAAAAAACATTACGAAGAAAAAATGGAGCTCAAATCACAACATGCAAACACAAAAATCAACACAAAACTTTACATTCAACTTGAATCAGAGCTGCGTAATAGAAAATCTATACAAATACACATTTAGTCCATGAGAATCGAACCAAATTTCATCCAACAAACAGAGGAAAAAAAAAAAAAGCAAATAAATATATACACTAAAATGTCGGTGATTAACAAGTGTTAGAAGCAGACTAGCTTAAAGCTCAACGTCAAACTAATCTGTGTCGCCATTGATGGAGCTCGGTCCGAACGCGACCTTCCTCTGTGTATATACACAGACTTGTCTTCTCCTCTCTTCTTCTTTCTCATTCTCTCATTTTCTTTTTCTGTCTATTTCAGAGAGAGAACAAAAAAAAAAAAAACCCCAAAACGACGTCGTTTTGGGTATTTGAGCCATTCGGGCCGCTGTATTTCGAGCTACCAGCCATTTTTCTTAAACTTATTAACTACTCATTTTTTTCATTAATTATTTATGCACATATATTAATTATTATTTTTTACTGATTGAATTTATACATTATTTAAATTAATTGTTAATTTTATATATTGTTTTATTTGCATTACTATGGATCCTAATATGCCTAATGTTTATGTCGATGTTGATACATATACTATACCACATGAATCTGTTGATTCTCCTTCTAATATCCCTTATCCAACAGTTGGATCATCATCTAGGAGTAGAAGTAGTATTGTTTGGGAACATTTTGAAAAAATATCTATAAATAATCTTGATGGCACAATTACATTTAAAGCAAAATGTAAATATTGTGCACGTTTACTTAGTGTTGCATCTACAGAGGGTACTAGTCATTTAAAAAGGCATTCTGACAAACATTTACAAAGTAAATAACCTGATATTCGAAGTCAAATGCAATTAAGAGCTTCATCAACTGGTAATTTGCAAACATTTTCATATGATCCTATACGTGCACAAAATTCTGTAGTTGATTATATTATTAAAAAAGAACAACATTTTAGTACTAGTGAATGTCTTGATTTTATCGAAATGATTCATGAAAGTTTTGTACCGCAATATCAAAGTTTTTCCAAAAATACTACTAGAAACAGGATGTTAAAGAAATTTGAGGATATTAAAAGTGAATTATTTGATATCTTTAAAAATTTGAATGGAAGAGTTTGTTTAACATTTGATCTGTGATCAAATAATGGTTTTGAATATCAATGTATCACTGCACATTTTATTGATAATGATTGAAAATTAAATAAAAGAATTATTTCATTTAAATTAGTTGAACTTCCATACACTGGTCATTCGCTTGGTGTAGAAATAAGAAATGTATTATATGAGTGAGTTTTACAAAATAAAATATTTACGATTAGTTTAGGTAATGCATCATATTATAATCAAATTATAGCCCATTTAAAATCAACTTTACAATTACTTGTTGATGGTGATTTATTTCATGTTCGTTGTTGTGCCCATATTTTAAATTTGATTGTTACAGAAGCTATGCATGTATACGAAACTTCTTTACTTGTAATAAAAAATGCAGTTGTTACTATTATGTCTTCTGGTAATCGAATTTCAGAATATAGAAAAATTTGTCAACGATAAAATATGTCATTTAGAAAATTAATTTTAGATGTAAATAGTAGGTGGAATTCAACATATAATATGTTAAAAATAGCTTGTAAACAAAGAAGAGCAATAGATTTATTTTTTGCAACAATATTAATATGAGGAGTACTGACACCCACTGAACTTAATTGGCGCCAAGTAGCCTTATATAAAGATTTTTTAAAAAGTTCTCGATACTTAAACAAAATTATATTTTTATATATATATTCCTACTTCACCATTTGTTTTACATATGTTAGCAAAAATAATTAAAGTTTTCATATATGGGTAATGAACTTTATGTAACCATTATTACTGCGATGAAAGAAAAAATTGATAAATATTTTCATCTTTTGCCTCATCTATTAGGTTTAGCTATAATAATTGATCCTAGGTATAAAGAAGTTGGTTTACAAGAATTTTTAGAGCGTATTTTCGCTGATCAAATACAGTTTGCCCCTATTATGCAAACATGCAACTGATTATTTCAAGAATACAAGGCAACTGCATTTGTAAATACACCTACACATACTACACTAGCAGTCCAATCTCGAGGCGGGAGATTAAGTGTTTTCACAGTAATAAAAAGTAGAAGAATATCTCAACATACAAGTGTAAGTAGTTCTGAATTACAACGTTATTTGGAAAACCCGTCAGTAGATGATTTCGATAATTTTGACATTTTGGAATGGTGAAAACAAAATGAATCTATGTGGCCTGTGGTTTCATAGATGGCCCGTGATATATTAACCGTTCCTATTTCTACAGTTGCTTCGGAAACAGCTTTTAGTACAGGTGGACGGGTGCTGAGTGACTACAGGAGCAAGCTTTCACCCGAAATGGTTGAGGCACTGATAATATCCAGAGATCATATGCACGCGCTTATAAGAAAACAAAATTTTAGTGAAAAGGAACGAATTCAATATGATTTGCATGACATATCATCGGGCAATGCGACTGAAATGTCTGTCTCATCCGATGATTGATCAACAATTTATTTTTTACTATTTCATTTCATTTCATTTCATTTTTTTCTTGGTTTTTGTTTTTGTTTTTGTTTTTTTGTTTTTTTGTATTAGATTATTGAGATGGAGTATAATGCAAATGATTGGTAGGCTAGTAGGTGCCAACCTAATTGGGATGTACTTGACCTATGGTGATGCAATTGCTACTATCATCAATAATCTACACCTAATTGATTTAATAATATCAATTTTTGTAATATTTTATTTCATTTTGAAATAAAAATTATTCATTCAATAAATGTTATATAAATAATTTAATATTGTAATATTGAAAGTTTCAATTTCATATATATAAAATTATTCATTTCGAAAGAAAAAAAATTACATAATTACATACTTTTTTAGTTATAAGTTCATAATTAAAAAAACATAAGTCATATATAATTAAATTTAAATATCACCATAAAACATTACATAACCAAACAAAATATCTCATTAGTTGTAATTAAAATATTCTAGTATAATTTTTTATTATTTTTATTTTTTATTTCTAATATTAAAAAAAAAAGCCCGACTCGGCCCGGTCCGAGCCCAGGCCCTAGGCCCAAGGCCTGAGCCCATGCCCTGTTATGAGTGGGCTTGTGCTTGGGCCTGGGCCCCACTTTTTGGCCCATGGGCCAGCCTGGCTCGGCCCACTAAAAAAAATGAGCCCACAAAGTCAGAATGGGCTGGGCCGGGCCATTATTACATCCTTACTCAAAACACTATCTCATTTTTCATCGCAAAACTTCTTTTAAAAGCAACCTACTAAGTTGGAGGAGAAATGTCTCTATTTATACTAGTAGGGGAGAGCTTTAGCCATGAAGACTAACATCAATGAGGTCATCAAATGTCATCAACTTTAGCCATTAGGACTAGAGTTACAAAGGTTCAAAACTCCAAAACCATTATATAAATCATAATGTGTATATAATATATAAGTTTTGAGAATTAAACTAGATGAGTTGCAAAATGGATACGGGTGTTGGGTCACAATCCGATCCAAGCGCAATCTCAAACACATGCACAAACTAAACCCAACACAGCTCAGCCCAAAGCTCACAACTAGGTCTAAGTCCAACTCCAAGACCAACACATGCGCAAGTACAAGTGTAGGCCTAGTCCAAACCAAGACTAAATCCAAATCTAAACCCAACTTTATTGATACCTACTTTATAAGACAATTCTCATTCACAACTCAATGGTTTCGGCTTATTATTTTTGTATTGCAATATTCTCACTTCAGATAATACAAAACCACTCAAACCTACTTCAACTGACAGTTGGGTCCTACTTTAATTTTGAATTAAAGTTGTCAAAAAATCATTATTTTCCAACAATTGCATCATCAATACAATGGGAAAGCAACTCAACCGATTGAATAAAAAAAAAACTATTTTAATTAAAAAAGCAAAACTAAGGCTTATTTTGAAAATTGGGAAAAAAGTTAACTTATTGGCTTATTAGTTTATTTAAATCATATCACCTTTTTATTTTCTTACACATTCAAAAAAATAAAAAAATAAAAAAATTAAAATTTTTCCTAATTGCCAAAATAGGCCTAAATCGTTGGCCCTTATAATTTTATTGAAATTTTACTTTGGTGTCCATAATTTCAATTTCTTCAATTTTAACCCTACATTTTGATTTTTGTTTAAATGTAGTTCCTCTATCAATATCCCTTGGTATTTCAAAAGAATAATATGTGCAAAATTAGGATGGTGCAAAATATTATTCAATCTGTTAAAATTGTCCAATTCGCTAGCTAACTATGAGTTAGTTTGATTAGTGGTTTGAAATTTATAATTCACATTCAAAATCGCTCTGTCCCATTATAGTTAATATATATATATATATGTTTTGCCTCGGCTTGGTTTGGGAACAGGCTATTTTAGTAACTTTTTGGCTTTTTACGAAAAGGTATGCAAAAAAGTAGAGAGGTGATGTGATGTGTTTTAGTTGACTTTTTGGCTTTTTGGCTATTTTAGCCACTTCCCAAACGAGGCTGAAATATCAAAGTAAAAATCAATGTGAGAAATTTGAGACGTAAAATTTGTTGCAAATTAGTGTTATATATATGAAAAATATTATACAAATTAGTATTATATATTTTGTGAATGCTTGATAATTGTTTAAGATTATTCTTCAATCAACTAACAAATTGAAACCACCCAAACAACGTTTTAGTTATTTGTCAATCCGCCATTTACAATTTGGTTTATTATTTTACCTTCAACCGCACTGCGCACACCTCTATTGGCAATTGATATGGTATTTTTCAACAATTCTTAGTGGAGGAAAAAATGAAAGAAATTATACAAGTCGATCCTTATAATTTCATGCAAATTCTATTTTAGCCTCTTTACTTTTACACGCATCATTTTTTCATTTGAAATACTAAAACGTGATGAAGAAAGAATTACATTAAAATCAAAATTAAAGCATAAGATTACAATGAATGAAATCGAAATTACTAGTTTAAAAACTCACAAAAATTATAAGAAACAATAATGTAGTTTAACAAAGAGTTTTATTAATATAAGTCCTTAGAATATATGTTAAGATACTTAAAAAGATAATACATTTTGCATTGAGATGAGTTTAATAAAGAATGCACAATTTTTTGATTTTTTGTTTTTGTTTTATTCACTAAGATAAAGGTGGAATTGAATAAATATGATTATTCATTTATAATAGTGAACAATTATTTTATTTATAACATTTACAATATATATTTTATTTTAAAAAAAATATTTGAGTAAATTATAGTAAGCCCTTTAAATTGACTCATTTGGATTGTGTTCCTTTAAAGTTCAAAATTAAATAGTTAATTCCTTCAAAGTATTATTTTATCATAATTAACCTTTTTTGTTAGAATTCTACTGGAAAATTACAAAAAATAGATCATGTGCAAAACACGTAACACATTTATTAATTTTTTTTAAGACAGTAATACCCATTGTTGATTGTTTTGGGACAATAATAATCTTATCTAGTGTTTTCACTTGCATATTGTCTATTTTATTTTAGTGACAAAGTGCAAATAGTATCACAAGATAAGGGCATTATTGTCTTAAAAATTTAATAAATGTGCTATGTGTTTTATACATGATTTGATTTTTTTATTTTTATTTTTTGTAATTTTTAACAGAATCGTAACAAAAAAAAAAATTAATAATTGTAATAAGATAACATTTAGACGGGATTAACTATTAAATTTTAAAATGTAGACAAAGTGAAAATAAATCTTAATTTAAAAAGTTATTGTAATTTATCCAAAATATTTTAGAAAAATGTTTGGGAGTTCTAATTAAGCACTTTTAATTCACCCAAAATGACATAGAATGTACCATGTGAAGAGGGGACTCACATTTCTTTCTTTACTCCATCTCTCCCACCTCATTAGAAATCAAAATAGGGTGATTTATGAAAAATGTTATAATCCCCAAATTTTCTACCAAATGTCTCACATGGGTGTGGGATCCACCAAACCCCACATCCATGTGAGACATTTGGTCATTTATTTGGTAGAAAATTTGGTATTCATAACATTATTCGTGATTTATTCGGTGGTGCTACATGCACTAACTAATGTACTAACTAGTGTACCAACACTAGTTATGACATTATTATTGACCTCACCAGTTATACAAATTACAAATACCAAAAACCTCTTAAATTATGCCACATCATTAATTGGTACACTAAGGGCATGTTTGGTAACAATTTTGTTTTCAGTTTTTAATTTATATTTACAAAAATTTAAAAATGTAAACTCAAAAAATGAGTTTACGTTGGTTTTTAAACAAAAATTTAAAAATTTGACTAATAAATTTTTTTCAATTAATTTTTTTTTTCAAATAATTGTTTTTCAATTAATTTTTTTTCAAATAAATTTTTTCAAATAATTTTTTTTTTCAATTATAATGTGTATGATCCTATTGTCATAAATAATAAAAAAATAAATATAAATATTTTAGGCCTTAACAAACTTATTTTTTTAGTTTATGTTTTTAAAATTGTATGAGAGTGTTCAAGAACGTCGTCAGAAAATTCGAAGATCTTCGAAGATCTTTGAAGAAAAATTCGAATTCTCAAGAAAATGATGAGAGACTTAGATTTTTCAATAATCACAACTAAGAACACAAAAGTAAAGAGATGATGGAGATAAGAGATTGGGTGAAGAAAAAGACAAAGTAGTTAGAAAGAGATTAATGGCAAGGCTCTCCCATGTATTTCCCACTTTCACTCTCAAGGTTGATAATGGAGAAGGGAAATTAATTCTTTCTCAAGAATTATCTCTCCAAAATCCATCTCTTGTAAAGCTATGGATGGGTGCTATTTATAGGCACCTCATGATGTAGGATGGAGCCCATGTGTAAGGCACATGGGGAATATTCTCTCTAACTACCTTGTCGGAGGAGGTGACCTCTCCGAGGATGAGGAAAACCCCGAAGAGGAGATCAACCTCTCGGCGAACCCTTCTTCTTAGCCACACCTAACCAATGATCCCCAATCATCCCAAAGGGCCGAGGTAGTCCTAGAGGACCCCACGCCGCTAAATATTGCCGAGTCTCATGGACCCCCCCAGGGTCGTGCCACCTCAACCCGGGTATAGGCTAGTTTAACCAAAGAGTGAATTATCTCCACTCATCGTCCTCGGGATCGGGTCTTTTGTTCGAACTCCATTACGCCCATGGTTCTGGTACGTAGATCCAGGAAAGCTCCGAGCCCGCAAGTGTTCTGGGACTCATTAACGGAGTGACTTCTAGATTGCGTTTGAATCTATTCGAAGCCCAAGTGCCTCCGATCTCTAGGCTTGCTCAATACCCTTTTGAGTCCGGGCCCGAATAAGTCTCTAAGTTCGTGGATTTGAACCCTTTCGAGGCTTAGAGCGATTTGGCCCGTTTGATGGCTATAAAACTGGGCCCACCAATCTTGGACTTGCGATAAATTCGAGCCCACCAACCTTGGACTATTGAGCCTAATTAATTTAGTGGGCTCAAATTAACTCTTCTTACATTTGCCCCTTGCATATATGAGAAATTTTAAATTTCTCAGACATGCATTTTGTCACTACTTCGACCCTGCTTCGCATCACGTCCCCAGAAATATATTGTCTTGATAGAGCCTATGGATAAAGTTGATGACTCACTGTAATTTACGAATAAAATCGACAAGTAAAAAAAAGAAAATTTTACTCTTTTTTTTTTGCTATTTTTTTAATTTTTTTACACTTTTTTTTTTTTTTTCTTTTGTGGCACTGATATTTTAGAACATCTGAGAAAATATATATGTATATTTTTACTCCAAGCAAAGAAGAAATAAAGCACTCACTTTTTTTTATTCTTAAAAAAAAAAACATAAGGCCCACAAGCTCTATTTTTTCTTCTTGTTTGGCAATACAGTAGACACACTATATGCATATATACACACTCAACATATTTGAAAGAATATCCCAAGAATCACGCCTCTCTTTTTCTATTTAAGGAAAGGGGCCAAAAAACCCTAAACCTCACAAACTTTTTGTTCATAGCCATTTCGGCTCTCTCTCTCTCTCTACAGAGACCAACCTAGCCTTTCTTGTTCTTCAAGAAGGCTCTGCTTGTACAATACTCAGAGACCACCACTGCTTGATCATTTCCCGCTGCTGCAACTACGATAGCCGACCCTATCTCACCGTTGGTGCTTCATTTCAGCTTAGAGATCCAGACACTCCGGAGCTCAATTGTGCCGGCCAGCACCGACGCCGACCTCTCTGCAACGTCAGTGCTCTGCTACATCGTCACCTCCGACTTTGACCTCGACTGCCCAGTGTCGCTTGTTGTTAGCTTCACTCTGTTGCCACTTCACTGCCAACCCACTGTCGGTCGGTCTTGGCTATTATTCTAGTGCTAGCCACACACATCGCCCACTCAACGCGTTGTGTGTGGTCACCAACTCTGCTGCGGCACCACCGCTGCTTCCGGCCTCACTCGTCCAACGCCGACCACACACATTTGTCCACTCAACGTGACGTGTGTGGTCTTGCTTAGCGCTGCTCAGCTTGTCGTCGGCCTTGGGTGTGCTTGTTTCATATCTACAGCCCCTGCTTGTGCGTCTCACACTTGCGGTCTTGCCATTGCCTCTAGCCGCAGCTTGCTTTCTCTGGTTTGCACTATTTCTTGGTTTTTTCTTTGTTTATTGTTGCTTTGAATCTGCTCTTGCTTTCTTTGATTTGTGGACAAAATTTTGTTCAAACCCACTTTCCTTTCTTTCTTTGATGGACCCTTGTGCTCACGAATTTAGATCTATTGGGCCTTAATGCTAATGCTTGTGATTTTAAATTCCATTGATGCTGGAATTTGTAAAGCTTGAGATCACAAGTCCATGGGTGAATACTTCAAACCCACTATCTTGAACTCTACATCTGATATATATATGTATATATTTTGAATCTCGATTTGCTGCTTGCTACTCATTGCTTTTCTTTGAGAAAGAAAAATAAAATTCTGCTAAATCCTTGTCAATTGCTTGGCCATTGAGAGAAAAGAAATGCTCTGAAATTGCATTTTGCTAATTTTGCTTTACTGAGGTAGCTGAATCACCAATTTTGATCATAATATAGCTGATGACAATGCTTGATAAAAATGTATTTTGAATCCTCACTTGGAATCTGAAACTCCACTGATGTTGAGACTTGTTAAATCCGAGAATGATGAAATTTTATTGCTCACTTATGTGTCTGAACCACTGCTACTAGATCTTGAACTCATGTTGACAAATCTAATATAAATAGGATATTTGATGCTTGCATTGAGCTATTGACGTCAAGGGCAGTGATGTGATATGAATGATTGTAGTTGCTAGCTTCGAGGATAGTAGATGTCATGCTTGAACCCTTGAACTCATAATTCGAACTTTGTAGCTTTTGTTGTTGATATATATATATATATATATTTTTATACCTCTCCATGTTGATAGTATCGACTCCATGTTGATAGTATCGAAAAGAGAGAATAAACAAAGATGTTGTTGTTGTTGATGCCCAATGGAGTGATTTCAGTGATGAAACTCATAATGTTGAACATAAATTTTGTTATCGAGTAATTGATCATTGTAGTTTCGGGGAAGATAATGACATATTCAAACCATATATATTTGACAAACAATACTTCGACACTTTGAACCTTGTACACACTTTCCTTGAGGGAATCAAAAGTCGTAGTATAGGATAGGGCTATATATTGTTGTTTGTTGATCTTGTGAATACCCGAGAAAATGAATCGTTGATGACATCCGAGGTTGAATTTGTTGATAAAACCATCATGTTGCATGTAAATCTTATTATCAAATGACTGAGTGTTGCAACCCTTAGAATAGTAGACATCGTGCATGAATTCTTGATGTAAAATTCCTCGTAGAATTTGTTGAATTCGTGGATTCTCTGAGAAACGAATAGTTAATGTCGAAATCTCATTTGAATTCCTATCACTACAACAAAACTGGGTTTTTACGACTTCACATCAACGACATACAGTAAATGCAAGCCGTGATTTCTCACTTTTACGACTTACTTTTTTTGCATGTCGTAAATAATTTCCCAACCACGACGTGTCTATTTCGTAGGCCGTAAATGCTAATAACGATGTTTTTTTATGACTTGCAATATTAACCGTAAATAATAAAACTTTCTATGATGTGCATATAGCATGCCATTAATACATCAACTATATACGACACGCATATACCAATTGTTAAAAATATTAAACATTTTACGGCGCACAAAAAGTCAACTGTTAAAAATTACACTTTCCACAACGCACGAAAAGCAAACCGTGTAAAATATTGCACTTTCCATGACACGCAATTACTGTCGTAAAAGATACGGCAAAAAAAAAATAGCGCAAAAAAAAAAAAATTTCAGCACCCAAAAAAAAAAAAAAAAAAAACCCCAACTCTTCAATCCAAACATGAATCTAAAAACAAATTTGGGTTTCATCGTCCAAACACCCTCGTACTCTATGAAGTTGTTTGATCAAGGTTTTGGGGGTATGAAAGGTGAATCGCCCATCAGTTGTGATCAATCTGGAAAGACAGTCATGAACCCTAGTTCTTTTGCTGAGTTTATGGAAGCTTTTAGAGAGAAACTCAACGTAATGAAAGCCAACGTTTCAGGTATGAATCATGAAGACTTAACCCCTTTGTTTCAGGAGGAAATCTCGACTCCAGTGGCTGCCCTAAACCTGTTAAAGTCGAGATGGTCCGATATTGTAGAGAAAGAGGGTAGTGAAGAGGCTGCTCTCAACCGATTTAGGTATTTACCTGATATCTTGATTATAGCTACGGCTAGGAATATGGTTTCAAATTTGGATGAATCAGAGATTGTATATGAGGACATAACGTCTCAGAAGCTTTCAGATCCTGAAATGGGCATGGATAGGGTGAGCCCTGAGGCAAGGAGTTTGAGTCATCGAGAAGATCAGGGGGTGAGAAATGTTTTCCCTCAGATGGGTGGACGTACTGGTTTGCAACAGGGGATACGAGGTGAAAGGGGTGGAAGAGGTGTTGGGCAACGGACTGGGTTCTTGGTAAATCAAAGCGAGCAAGGGGAGGGTAATGATGCCGTCAACTCTGTCCCAGTGGCGAACCCAGTTGTGCCGGAGAAGAAGACCTGGGCCTCGATGGTAGCTACAAACCAGAGATCTGCTGTGAAACTAAGGTATTTTCCATCTGATAGCAATACTGACATTGTTGTTGATCTCCTACCTCGGGAATACATTGAAAAATGGGAAGCTTGTTTGGTTGGCCATTTTTTAGATAGAAATCTTAACTTCAACTATGTCAAAACATATGCATTTAATTTGTGGAGGGGAAAGGGTCTTAGGGAGGTAATTTCTACTAATAATGGTTTTATATTCTTCCTGTTTGACTCGAGTTCTAATAGTGCTAGTGTTCTTGAAGATGGTCCATGGTTTTTTTGGGGTCATTTTCTGATCCTAAAGAAATGGCATAAGATGATGAGGCTAAACATATCACCAGGGAAGATGCAGTGCAAGCAGAGCTGTGGTTCTTGCCATTACTCTCCTTGTTTCCCTCTCACTTCACTTGGAAACAATTCACATAGCTACTTTCACTGTCGGTGATTCTTTAGGATAGGATTCTAGTGTTGGAAGCTGGACAAATGGGAAGCAATTCAATACTCTGTCATTTGTAATTACTTATTAGTCTTTCTTCTTCTTCTCCTTAGTCACATTACATTTCGTGTTTAGCTTCCTCACCCATATCACTCTCGTTAGTCACAAAATCAATTAAGCTAGTCACAATTATTTTATAAGAGAATTTATTGATTATTCTGAATTTATTCTTTTCAGCTGTGTAATTTTGAGGTTTTTTTAATAAAGAGTTCTTGGATTAAGTTTTGTACAAATAGAATTTATGGAGTTATTTGATAGTTAATCTTAACAAGTATTGAAAATAGCTCTCTCACTAGGACTGTGTGCGCGCGCAATGTACATCTATATAATTTTGTTGATATTAGTGTGGTGCCAAAGTTAACAATGATCTATTACCTCTTACCTATTTCAGTGATGATTAATCTCTTCCCATTACTATTACTATTACCTTCCACCTAATATTAGTAATGCCTTGAAATATTAATAACCCTATAGGCCTTCTTCACCCAAGTCTTGTTGTGAAAGTGAGGGTTACAATAGCTCTGATGAACAGAACCCTTCATTTGGATCCTCCTATGGTGATATAGTAAGATCTGTTATGTTTTTTTCTTTTCTCTTTTCATTTCTATTTTTAATTTATTTACAAGTAAATTGTTCATCCACAAGCTCCTGTTGGTTATTGATATTCATGCACTTAGCAATCAACATGGTGATATGTAGAGGATTTTCTTTCCTTACTATGGTTTATGTCAAGATTGTTGTACTAAATGCAACTGTTCATTACCATATGAGCTAAAATCTTTTATTCTTCTTTTTCTTTTTCTTTTTTTTTTGCCATTTTTCAATCTATATTTTCTTGGATTGTAACTACTTTTTTCAATCAGTTACTTCAGTAAGCAAATGTTCCTTAATTACAAATATTGTAGGCTTGAGTTATCCTTCTCTAGTTGAACATTTAAATATGGCATATCAATTGCATATGAAATTCAAGTATCCTTATTTTTAGAAAAATAAAAATAAAATGATTCAATGAATTTTACGAGTCATGATAAGATTAAAAAATGTTTTGCTTGCCTGTTGTATCTAAGCATCGTAGGTAAATAAAGGTTTTTAACTTTCTAATGCACTTGATGTTTTATTTCTAATTTATGATTGGACTTTCTATCCTAACTCATCTTACTTATTTACTAAGTCCATGGTTTTCATCAAATTTAGTATTATAAAATTGGCTAATTGCTTTTGTTTTAGGAGAGAGAATGCCAATTTGAGATTGATATAAGAAGGGCACAAGGATTAGAAGTCAAATGAATGCTGGAGGATGGGAACTGCCTCTTTTGTGTTGTTCTAGATCAACTGTATGGGGACTTTGATGCATATGATTTGGTTAGGCACATGTGCATTGATTATAAATTTATGTGGAATGACTATTCTTATGTGACTTCCTATCCTTAGAAGCTAAAGTGTACATCTTTCATGTTTCATCTTTATGTGATTCCTATCTTTCATCCTGTAAGTGTTATGCCTGCTAAATAGAATATTATGTGTCAACCTAGAAAAAGTGGGATGCTAGTTTGTTTGTTTCCTGACACCACCAAAAAAAAAAAAAAAGTTAAAGAAAAGAAAAATACAATGCAAAAAGATAAAGCAGAAAGAGAAAAATGCAAAGCAGAGTGACTCTATTTTATCTTCAGGGTATATCTAGAAATTTCCTTATGAGACACATTCTAGAGTGATATACTTTGTGAGCTGTTTTTTGAATTTTTTGATTGAGCTGTATTATTTGCCATTTGTTGAAATCTAATACTATTACAAGCTGGGAAAGGAGTTACATAGTAGAGGTGTTAGAATTCTTAATTCCTGGTTAGCAGTTCCTTTACTTCTTCTGAGTTGCTTTGGAAGGTTGGTCCTGTCTTGACTAGTAGTAGAAAAAATGTTTTATTGTCTGGTAAGGATAGGTAGTGTATTGCAGGTCGTCTTGGACTCAAGGTCCTTTGTATGAAGTTGTGCCCTTCATTTCCCCTAATCATTTCTTGCAGGTCTTGCTAGTACATGTTTAGGGATGTTGTGGGTTAAAGTGACTGTGAGATCTATATGCTAGGTTCCTTATATGTGAGTGTTGTGAGGCTGTTTATACTAACTGTTTTGTTTGTAGGCTGTACAGCTAGTCTTTCTTTAGGGAAGGTGTGTTGAGTGATGTAAGCCAGATATTGCTAGGTAGTCATACTTGTGTGGAGCTGGTGAGACTTATGGGTTGAGTGATGTTGAGCATATATATATCTATATTCTAATTTTTGTTGTGCAGATTGGCAAGCTGGTACATATTGTGAGGGAATTTTTCGTTTGGTGGGTTGAGATGAATGTGAGCATATATTTTGTTGAGTGTTTTATGTTTGAGTTGAGAGTGTGGGTTGAGTGGCTGAGGACTATATTATGTGTTTGTTCTCAACCTGTTTTGTTCTTTTCTTTTAGTCCTCACTGGTGGTTGTTATACTATTCAAAATGGGTCTCTCATGTGTTCAACACCCCTATAGCCCCTGTTATGTGGTGGTTGAACATATGTAATCCTATGTTTGAGTGGTTGGTTCTAGTATGGAGCTTAATTGGTGTTTTTTTTTTTCTTTTCTTTTTTGGTTTTCTTTTTTACTGATATCAACTTCTTTATGTTGCCTTTCAGATTGAACTGAAGACTACACCAGCTGATTTTTGATTTCCTACAACCAATTAGACCAGACACTATTTCACTCGATACATTGAGTTTCACAGGCACACTTTTTTTGTATTGTATCATTTTGAGGCATTCATGAATGAATGGGCTCTATATGAAGAGTTTTAAACATCTTACCAACTTATTGTAGAACTAAGTAATTGCCTTTTTTTTTTCAAAATTTTTTTATTGTTCAATCAAAAACTATAGGTGCTTAGCAGCAAAAGGAGAGGAGTCTAGTGAATGTCAAAGATTTGCCAAATATTACTGGTCCCTTTGCCTAGGTGAATGGCTGAGTGCCATTGCTGTTAAAATAACTTTTTTTCTTGATTTGTTTTGACTTGGCAATTTCTTCTAATATGTTTGGATGCATTATGGTAGATAGGCTTAATGAGTTATATTTTGTCCTGTTTGCACAGATGATGAACTGACTACAATTATACCAAATTAATCAATTTCACTTTTATGCTTCTTGATTCCTTAATATACTGATATTATGTGGTTTTGGCATTTTATTTTATAGTTTAGAGTATGTGCTTATATGTTTACACCAAGTCTTAATGAATCAATTTTCTAGATAGAATATCTACTTTATTTATTTATTTTATTATTGTTATTTTGAAAGGATTGAAGTGCTAGTTAAATTTGAGTTATGATAAAATTCTTTAGTTAAAATGATATGTAATCTGTAGAATCAAGAAATGCTTTTAGTGCACGCACATATATTTTAAGGCTAGTGATGCTTTGTGAGGAAATGTTGAGCAACTAAAAAAATAATATATTGATAAAATGAGTTACAAATTGGATTGGTGTGATTTGGTTCTTTGTTCCCATAGTTCATCCTGGCTTAGAATATTGGTTAACCAACTTCCTCAGGTTTAGGCCAGGATTGGGAATGAACTTAAAAACTGAACCAATTTGAGACTTCAACAATCCTACTCGTGAAAACAAAGCCAGACTTTCACTTATAAACAAGTTTATAGTTATCTTACTATATGAGACTTTCTTTTTTGGTGCTCCACTCAGAGAGAGTCCTATATTGCTTGGGAAGCAGAAAAGTTTCCCACTAACTTATGTAATGGCATCCTCAATGTCTCTCTTTTACATATTGGGTTATTGAATTGGGTTGTTGGCTTAGTGAGCTTAGCTACAACACCTGATGATGGTATTTTTGGCATGGAAGAGATGCTTATCTTCTGAAGACAGCTTGGAATAAATGGAGTTCCCAAGAAGTTTTTGAGTTTATGAATAAGAATTTTACACTAGCCTGATCTGTGCATGGGTGCAAGCACACAAGATACACATACATGGAGACCAAAGAAAAAGACAGAAAAAAAGAAAAAAAAAACAATTTAGATGGCATAGTTATTTAGAAATAGGTCTTTGATCGTAGTTTGCCTTATTTAGAATTTGTTTTGCCTCAGTCATAAGCTTTGGTTTTCTTTGATATAAATGTGGGATTGGCTATGGTTCAATTTTCAAAGTCACAATATTAGTCATTTACTGATCATTGTGAAGACTTGCTTGAGGATGATAATCAAGGCCAAGAAACAATCTTTACCATGAAAATGTTACTTATGGTATATAGTGTTGTGGTCTCTTTGAATGACCATGTGGTAAACCAAACCTCCTGCAACACTTGAAGCCCCTATTCCTATGTTCTGGATTTAAAAAAAAATAAAAATAAATAAAAGAACAAATAAAACACATGCTTTGCCCTGATTAGTTCAAAAAAACCCTAGCACACAATGAATCAAAAATTTTAACTTCAAAAATTTCAAAGATATAAACACAAGCACACAATGAATCAAAAACAAACTTCCAAAAACTAATATCAGGAACTTGATATATAAATACAAATATGAGAAAATCAATAATTTTAACAGTTTAGAGAGTACTGACCTAGGGTTTTCGATACCAGGTGAGAGAGAACTGGAAGAGAAGTGAATCTGACTTGGTTTGACAAAAGAGAAACCCCTGTTGCAGAATATTTGAAGAAGATGATAGATCTACCATGGATTAAAGCTTATAGATCTCATAAAATCATAGATCTAGAGATTTCTATGTATATATATATAGGGGGGGGGGAGAGAGAGAGAGAGAGAGAGAGAGAGGCACCAAATTTGCAAAACATTTGAAGAAAATGATAGATCTACCATGGATTCAAGCTTATAGATCTCACATCCGGCTTGGATCGTCGTCGAATAGGAGAGGCGTTCCATTGCTGCCAGAGAGGAGAGGAGAGGAGATGAGGGTGAGATCGAGAATCTTGAGAGCAAACCCGATGAAAAAAAGCTAGTAAACTTGGAAAATTAGGCCTAAAGAGAGAGTTTTTATAGCCTTGATTTTTTAATTGTGGAAAATATTAGGTCTCTAAAAGGGTTAATTGTGTATTTACAACTAAATTAATTTGTCTCAAAAAAATTATGTGAATATTATACAAAGCGTACAAGTGAAAAAGTAAGAAAGTTTAAATTTGTCTCTAAAGAATTGTTTTTAGAGACTAAATTTACTTGGTCTCTAAATATTAGTCTCTAAAACATTGATATCTTGTAGTGTCATGACAATAATTGCGTGTTGTGAAAAGTGCAATATTTTCAACGACTGGCTTTTTGTGAGTCGTGGAAAATGCAATTTTTAACAACTAGTTTTTTGTGCATCGTGAAATGTTCAATATTTTTAATGGCTGGTATACACGTGTCGTGTATAGTTGATATATTAACGGCACGCCATATGCACGTCATAGAAAGTTTTATTATCTACGCTAACATTGCAAGTGTAAAAGAATCATCATTATTTACATTTACGACCTACGCAATAGACACGTCGTGGTTGGAAAATTATTTACGACTTGCAAAAAAACAAGTTGTAAAACTGAGAAACCACGGCTTCCATTTACTGTATATCGTTGATGTGAAGTCGTAAAAACCCAGTTTTTGTTGTAGTGTTTGGGTTTGTTATTTATTTTCTTACTAAACAACTTTGAATTCATTACTTGTTATTAATATACAAATACATAAAATTTATACAAAATGATGTGTCACATTAATATTCATTCATTTCAAACCAAAAACCTCATAAAAGTGGCTTATTATTTCAATGTTGCCATTGACACATTATTCTGGTGGTGTTTTTTGTTCAAAAATTCTATTTGGAAATCATTTTTCTATATTATATAGTGTAGACTATGCATCCTCATGCATATTAGGAAATGAGCTGGCTGTGTCAGTTAGGTGTTGTGGGATTTTTTTTAATCCATCCACCAGAGTATTTCATTACGGATAATAACACAAGTTAATGTCATGTTGTGCAATGCCAGGGTAATAATACTTCCCACTACTAATGAGATCTCATGAAATTCAAAAAATTCTCACATGAAGAAGGTATGTTAACAAGAGCATGGACTCCAAAATACATTAATTGATAAAATAAGGTAGCCAAAAATACTTTCTCCATTTGAATGTAAAGGAGCATCAATGTATTTCAGGAAACTACTCGGCTGAATTTATTACTGGCTCAAAAAGGCAAGACACTCATTTTGACTATTTTTAGGGTCTACGATTGTCATCACGGACACATTATCTAAACATGACAACTATATCATAGGCATTTATCATACATATAATCAAGTGGATAAGATCAACCAGAGGGAGAGAAGAAGTATATGGAACAATTATGGTTTGCTAACTAATGAATGGAGAATCAAAAAGAAAAATGAGATGAAGATAGGGGAGAATTCTCACAAAAAATCTACACAAGGTGTAACCAATTGATGTCAAAAATACTTAAGTACTTTAAAAAATATATAGATATTTGGTATTATGATTGTAAATCATAGATCAAATCAATATTGTAAATCATAGATCTAGAGATACTTTTATATATAGGTACAGAGAGAGAGAGAGACGCACCAAATCATAGATCTAGAGATATTTTTATATATAGGCAGAGAGAGAGAGAGATGCACCAAATTTGCAGAATATTTGAAGAAGATGATAGATCTACCATGGATTAAAGGTTATAGATCTCATAAAATCATAAATCTAGAGATTTCTATGTATATATATATAGGCGGGGGGGAGAGAGAAGAGAGAGAGACGCACCAAATTTGCAAAACATTTGAAGAAAATGATAGATCTACCATGGATTCAAGCTTATAGATCTCACATCCGGCTTGGATCGCCGCCGAATAGGAGAGACGTTCCATCGCTGCCAGAGAGAGAGGAGAGGAGAGGAGGGTGAGATCGAGAATCTTGAGAGCAAACCCGATGAAAAAAAGATAGTGAACTTGGAAAATTAGGCCTAAAGAGAGAGTTTTTATAGCCTCGATTTTTTAATTGTGGAAAATATTTGGTCTCTAAAAGGGTTAATTGTGTATTTACAACTAAATTAATTTGTCTCAAAAAATTATTTAAAAACTTACACCACACTCCCTTTCATTTTAGATCCATAACAGCATAATATTTAATTTATTATTTTTTACAATTTTACATGCATGCTGTAAATAATGCTCAGGATAATGTTTGAACCTTTTTTATTAAAGCCAAATAAAAAAGTTCAAACCCAAAAGATAAAATAAATAAAAGAAATAATTTATATTTCAAACAAATCTTAAAAAAATGTATTTATAATTACCCTAAATTTTCTATATCTAACTTTTCTAAAATATAATTTTTTTTCCATATTCAGATTGAATTTAATTATTATTCATATGTTTATACCTATTTTACATGGCATGCTAATACATGCCCTACAAACTCCTACTGTAACACCCGCCTTTTTCTTAGCTGTCACTCTTATGAATAATCTGAATTATGCATTTATCTATGCCTTATATGCTTAATTATGTGCCTTATGTTTGTTAACAGATATGTTCCTTTATGAAAAGACCTGTCTGATTCGTTAAATCGTAGAGTTATTAAATTGGTTAGTGGACTAAGTAGGTAAGTTGTCACACCTTAATTAGGTCAAGTAATAATTTAATTAATTAAATAACTAGTTAATCTGGGTGAGGAGGCTCTCACTTAATTAAACTAAATTTAACTAGAGATGTATTTAAGTATATGTGTGGCCTCAATTAGAAGGAAAAGAGGGAGATATAATCTGAGAGAGAGGAAGAGTGAGAGAGTGTTCTAGAGTTGAGCTTGAGTAAGTGAGCAAGAAGAAAAAGGAAAGAATTTGAGGCAACTTCATCAATTAACACATTAAGGTAAATTCTTCCTAATTTATTGCTTAAGACTAATTTTCATTTTGAATTCATGGAATCTAAAGAGTGAGTGAGGAATTGGGTAGTCTTAATTGTGTTACAAACCCTAGGAGTAGGGATTCTTCCATAACTTTGCTTAAATTACTTGATTTTGCATAATCCTAGCTAGACCTCCATGGTTTTGTTGAAATATAGAATCTTTACATGCATGGAGTATTGTTTCCCTTTAATTTTGGAATTGTTTGTGAGATTGTGGAACTTGAATTTGAAATGGAGATTCTATTCTTAATTAAACATGGGAATTGGTTGTACACTATGTTTGTTAATTTTGGCTCTTACTTTGATTGACTTTGGGCTTGGTTTTGAGGTATTTAGAACCCCAAAAACAGAGCAGAAATTCGGTTCTAGAATGCCCAGAATTGCACGTGCGGCTAGGAAGCCCGCACGTATGGGAAGCACTGGCGCATGTGCGGCAGGTAGGCCTGTACGTGCGGGTATCAGTGGAGGAATTGGAAACTTTCTGCATAAAAAGCACTTGCGGGCGCACGTGCGGAGAGGGTCCCGCACGTGTGGCCAAGGAGCTCCGCACGTGCGGCTGTTTGGCTGCCTTGGATTCATTTTTCTGTGTCACTTACTCCACTCCCGGGCCTCCGTTAGCTTGTTTCACACCCGTAATTGATGCCCATTTGTATTGCATGAGCTTTCAACAAGAATGAACGACATTGAAACCAATCAAATCCTAAGTTATGAAACTAACTAGTTGGATGTTTGGAGAAATAAGTGAACAACGCTTATATCTGTTTATGTAGGTCAAACGCCTTGTTCCAGCCATCTGCAACACGGAACTAACTGTGAGTAACATTGTTATATAAATATGTTTAATTTCAATTATCTTCTCTTTGCTTCGACTTTACGCATTACTCCGAGAGTGATAATTCTATCACTGTTTTCATTGTTACTGTGGCAACCCTGGCACCATTTGACTGTAGATCTGTCAGTTCCACTTCATGGAACTCCTGCTTAATATGGAGTTGGCTTTCATAACTGATCTTCGGTCTTCATGGCCGCCTGTCCGGTCTTCATGACCGTCTGTTCGGTCTTCTAGACCGCCTATGTTTCTTGCTTTTAGATGAACTACGTGATATGTTATACTTCTCAAATGTCATACGAATCTGCTCAGTATGTGTTTTATTTTACATTATAATTAACGTTCAGAATCTCTTCATTCAGTTGTTATTCACTGGGCCCTAGTTCATATTTTGATATGTTATGTAGGTGACCCGGCTCAGGAAAGGACTTAGTGGCGTCAACCTTGCTTTGATTTTTGCCAAGCTAACTTCTGTGCCTCACTGCGAGGTTCCCATTTGTTTGAGTTTGAGGTAGCTAGTGTGCACCCTTTTGTAACTCACTCATGTATTTTGATCGGTTGTCTCTGGCATTATTTTTGTTTTCGATGGGAGTGACTTTTCTCTTTTTACTGTCTTTTGACAAACTTGTGGTAACATGATGTACTTATGCAAGAATGTATATATAACTAAAACAATGTCTTTTATCTCATGTGTATTCACAGCTCATTGGACGTATTGTTCTTTTTTCTTTCTTTTTTTCATATAATAGTTTCTGCTAGCCCCGTTTACTTACTTGGTTCAGTCAAGCCTTTGGTAACCGCGAATTACTGGCCGGTTATGACACTAAATCAATAGAGGCGGATTTGGGTCGTGACACTTGCTAAAACAATTTCTCATCTTGTAAAATTAAACGTAAAAGCAAAACCCTTACTTTTAGGATTTTAATTTGTTTATATTTGTAGATTTCTATTTTTGCCAAATCAAACATGAGACCTCTTGTAAAATTAATTTGTTTATAAAATCATGTATATCAATAATTGATACACCACTTTTTTATTTTTGCAAAAATGACATTATTCCATGCATTATGCAAACAAAACTAAATTGCAGTGAATCACAATTGAATCATACAATTCATTCAATTTAAGATTTAACGACACAAATCAAATCATTTTGGTTGAAAATCATATCAAACCGTATGATGAATAGATCCGTAAATTGTAAGATTCTAAATACCATGATTGCAGGTGATCAAAATAGCAACATAAAGGTATTAAATTTCTACATTTAAAAGATATAAGTGATAAGAAGACATGGAAGATTAATATTCTGCCCTCCTAGTTCACCAACTAAAAGAAGTAATCTCCATGCATTTAATACTAAGTAGAATACGAAACATGTAGATCTGTGCTAAGTTATATACTTCTGGTATAATTAAATCAATAATTCCAGTTTTTATAATAACATCCACTTGACCATAACAAAATGTCTGCACTGTCATGTCCAAAGGTAAATAAATGGATACAGCAGGACAGATCAATGAGTTCTAAAAGAGTAAAAAAAATTTTTATTGATAAATGAGTTCTGAAGGATTAAATTGGAACACATCAATTAACCACATGTTTGTGAAACATCATACTCTTAAATAGAGAACTACTCCTCCTGTCCGATCGAATGAGTTCAGATATGAAGTTTTTAATAGCAACACACACTTTGTGTTTGTTAAAATTGAACGTAGAGTTAAACTAAACCAAGAAGTTGTAGAGGTCATGATCCTTTTTGTTACATTTCTTACCTCATCAAAAGTTAATACACCAATACTAGATACACTGCCACAAAATGCATGATCAACAACCTCCTTTCGTAATCCATAAATTTCAAATATCTGTGCACTACAATAACTAAATCCAAGAAACTCGTCAATGAGATCTATTGTTGGAACCAAACGAGAATAATTACGGTTGTATAAGGTCACTATTCAAAAGAAATAAGAATTTAGACACGTACCTTTAAAGTAATGAGATGCCCATTTTGGAGAGAATTTTCTGTAGGCTAGATTTGACAGCCTGCAATGTTGTTTACAATCATCATATTCTCTTCAAGATGATGAGCTAAAAATCATTAACTTTCACTAAAGTAAAGTAAAGTAAACAATCAGACAACAATCCATACTAATAGAAATCATTAACCAAAGTCATGATTAAAAAAATAAATAAAAAATAAGTATTTTATTTTTTATTTTTTAAAAAAGCTAAACGTAGATAAGTACAATTTTGACCAAAATTTGAAGTCACAATGTTCATCGAAATGCGGATAATTAAAATGAATGCGAATCATGCACACTTTTCTAGAAACATTAGTAAAAGTACCGTGAAGCATATGGTATGATAATTAGTACTATGTGACTTGCCTTCATTCAAAGTTATCCCAAATTAGTAGTTTTTTAAATATATATATATATATATATATATGTATATATATGATTTTTGAAGTTTGTTTGACAATGTACCAAATAAGTGCACTTATTTGTTTATTTATTATAAGTTGTCACATCATTTTTTTTTATTTTTCTATATTAAGTGTATCTAAAAATTTAAAAAATAAGAATGGGTTATATTTGTTTTTCATTTACTTTTTGTTTTTCATTTGTAGAGACTTCTACATGATGCAATTGGGTGCCATGTTTTTACTTTAAGGAGAAATTATGCCTATTTTTTGTACTGTTCATTAATATAAGACATTAAGGTTTAGTGGATTAGGTGGATGCTTTTAGGAAAAATATTTGGTAGGTTAAGACCTAAAATTATCATTGTAATAGTTACAGTACAAGCCAAGGCATTTGCTTCAGGATATTTTTTCTAACTAGGGGTTAATTTCATCATAATATGTTACGGTGTATGACATGACGATGGAAATGGATAGTAGTATTTTGTCTTTATGATAATATTAGAAGTAAACTGAAATACTCACCTATTTTTCCCTTGTCTGGCCATGGGATGACAAAAAAAAAAACTCATTTATCTGCAATTGAAATGCTTGGTAGTTAGGGGGTCTTAGTTCTCAGTTGTTTGGTGTGTTGTGTGGGTGTGTGAACACCGTGTTCAACGTATGGCTTCCCTGGCTGCATCTGTTTCTTATCTGGATATGCTTTATCTGAAGGTAGGCATTGTAAACCCTTTAATCCTTTGTTAGGGGAAACTTATGAAGCTGATTATCTTGAGAAAGTAATTCGCTTCTTCTCTGAGAAGGTCAGTATCTACAGAAAGGAGAATCATTGATATTGAATAAATTGAACAATGGTCTAATAATTGGTTTGAGGTTCATATTTAGATGGGGGTCAAAATTTTGTGTGGCAGAGTTTCTGTATATCCTTGGATGCAAAAATTGATACGATGAAATTTTTAAATAGAGAAAAAAAAAATGGCAAACATGAAATCAACGCAAAAATGTGGAAGAAAATATCTCAAATTTAGAATGACAAATCTTAACAAAATGGTGGGAACAAATATTTTACATCTGAAGAGGCCTTTCCACAAGGGTTGAATGTGTTCAACACTATATGTTTCTTAGGCAGATTTTGTATAATTTTGGCTCTCTTTTCATCTTGAATGTTAGATTGTTAATCATGATTGTTATGTCATACAGTCTTTGTTATTTGTCGAAATAGGTTAGTCACCACCCAACAGTTGTTGGCTGCCATTGCGAAGGAAAAGGCTGGAAATTCTAGGGTGACAGTAACCTTAGAACCAAATTTTGGGGGACATCAATTTAGCTTGACCTTATTGGAACTCCAGGAGTTTGATGATGGTGAGGTTTTCCAGTGGAGCAAGGTAGGTTTGCACTGTGATATGGCTATGTTTGTGCAAAATAAGGAATGCTAGGCTGTTTTAATCTTACTTCTGTTATTTTCATTTTACTTTTATGGCACACCCTCCTAAAACTTGTTTATTCTGTTATCAGGTCACAACATCCATTTGTAATCTTATCCTTGGTAAAGTGTACCTCAATCACCATGGGACAATGCACATACGTGGTAATTGCCAATATTCATGCAAACTTAAGTTCAAAGAGCAGTCTAATCTTGACAGAAATTTGCACCAGGTAAATAAAGAGTTTTTACTCTTTTTCACTAAATTTTACTTTTCGTCTTTGCAGTTTCATCATATTTTCTTATGTTTTGTTTATTTGGAGTTGTATTAGTGATTTACTTTCATATTTTGGTCGTCTTTGTGGTTGGCTTTTCATGTTTCCATGTTGACTGGCTACTATATTTGCCTCTGCAGTCATTGGTTTTGTACCATGCTGCTCAAACTTTTTGAAGGGGGAAGTCTATAGATAGATTACATGCATCATATGCTTTATGTGAGATCTTGCATTTCAAGACATATCAAACCAAACTAAGCCTTGTGTCCCAAGATGAGTGGAGAGGTACTTTATTTCTCATTTAACATAAAATTGAATTTATAACCAATTGTTGTCCAGATTATTTCTTATTTTTCCTTGTGTATTGCACAAAGTTCAAAAAAAGCTAAGAAAAGAATTAGGAAGGAGCGTGAAGCTATAATTGCTGCGACAATGGATGAAAGCAGAAATGCATCATTCAGAATTGCAGATGAGTGTTCTACTTCTCTACATGTTGAATCACATGATATGGAAGGAGTTGTAGACTCCACTCAAGTACCAAAGAAGAGAACTAGGGGGGCATCAAAGTTAAATATACATGACAAAGGAAAACAAAAGTGATGAAATTGATTTACGATTTGTAGTTATACTTTTTGGTTGTTCAAAGTCGTATTTTAGAGATTAATGAATCTTATGATTTGGGCACTTTTTTTGATTTGTATTTTTGAGGTTGTTATCAGCTTGATATGATAGAAGTTGAGGATGAAAGTCGGTATGCAGGTTGTTTGGTGTATGGATATTAAATTTTTTTTGCTTACTTCATAGTTACTACTTCTGCTTGGTTTGTTAACATGTTGCATTTTATAAGCTATTGTCTACATACTGTTAGGCAAGGTTATATTCCTGTATATATATTATATATTAAAAATAACCTTCTACGGCATATAAAATTATGTCATAAAAAGTGTAATGATTTATGACATGTAAGAAAATGCCGTAAAATATTATATACAGTATACAAAGTATGTCATAAATATATTAAAAATGACATTCTACGGCATACAAAATTATGTTGTGAAAAGTGTGATGATTTATGACATGCAAGAAATGCTGTAAAATATTATATATGACATACAAAGTATGCCATAAATATATTAAAAAAAACCTTCTACGACATACAAAATTATGCCATGAGAAAGTATGATGATTTATGGCATGACAAAAATGTCGTAAAAAATTATATACGACGTACAAAGTATGTCATTAATGTTTAATTTATTATTTTTTACAACTTTACCTGCAAGCCATAAATGATGTTCAATTTTTCACGGCATGTCATATAACGACATTTGTATGCATGCCGTGAAAGAGTTTTTACGACATGCATTGCAAGCCATAAAAATTCAATTTTGTTGTAGTGTATTAATTTGCGTTGCTTCAATTCCAATATTCTGAATTTTGATACAATCAACTCCTTGCTATTTATATCTGTTATTTCAGCTATATGTCTTTTCGAAAGAAATTTGTCATCCCGGGGTCATCAGAACCGGCTCTCATGAAAGAGAGGGATGTGCCTCCGGCGTCTGAGTGGAGGAAATCTCTTTATTTTGGTCGGAAGGACCCGTTCTGGTGAGCTGCTACCTCCACCACTTCTCTTCTATCTCCAAAGGGGGCTCCATTGTGTCTCTCTGAGAACACTGATTCCAGACATGAGGTTTTTATTTCCCATTCGTCGATGCTAAGCTTTAGCGTTAAGCGAGGTGACTTTCCATACTACTATCCCTAGTTCAAGGCTTTCTCAAACCATCCTTTTGGTTGGCAGGAGTGGGTCAATAATGTCCTCTCGGACAGGGGGGGCCTCTGTCAGCAGCTTTAGGAGGCCCGACTATTGATTCCAGTGAAAATATCTCGATCCTTATCTATTCGCCGCAACAATGCTAGCCTTGAAGCCATGGCTCTCTGGTGGAGCACCAAGATACACACTTTCATACTTGGCCAGCATAAGATGGGGCCCACCCTCGAGGATATATTCATGTTGCTGCGTCTAGAAGTGACTGGCCCTGATGTCTTCTGCCTTAAGCGGATACTCTCCGATGATGATTCTCTAATCCAATCCCTAAAGCAAAATCTTCAAGCTTCTGGTCGATGGAGCTCTCTATTTGATGGTTCAGCGAGGAAGACCAAACGAGTGAGGACAGACCATGCCTCCCACACCGCATGGATCCGCCACTTCTTCAGAGATCTTCAGCCTCTGGCTAAAGATGTTGATTCTGGTTCTCAGGAGTACGAGGCAGTCCGATGTATGGCTCTAGGCTCTATTTTCTAGGATTTCTGGCTTGCTCTCTCTCATTCTTCATTCTTCCGAGCACACCTCCAGATTCTCTCAATCCTTTTGTCTTCCCTTTGGCAGTTAGGTTCTTCAAAGGGGATCGGATCCCTTTAGTCCCACTATTTCTTGGGAACCTTTATTATCGGTTGGATCTGCTACATCGAGACATGGTACATTCTGTGGGTCGGTATGAGCCTGTCTCCTTCGTCCACAGTCAGTTCCTGCTCTGTTTCTTCTTCGAGAGGTTCCCAAAGTTTGCCCTTACTTTGATTGTATTCGAGGCAAAAGTTCTTTGGGAGATAGTGGATGAAAAGGGCATCCCCGTGCTCGGTAATGACGGGTCTCGCACATTTGAGAAAGCGAAGACTTGCCAGCCGTTAATCACACGTTGGTCACGTGTCATTTCCACCCTATCTGTAACACCCCGAAATAAATCAACATGAACTAACCACATTAATCAACATTTGCTAAACAGTGACAATAATCCTCCCATCTTTACATAGTTAAGAAATGAGTTTATTTAAAAGTTTCACATGTAAATATACATTCAATGATAAGAAAACACCTGAATCTATAGCATGTGAAACATCTACTCACAAATAATTAAAATGCCCTTAAGGGCTTATATCTTCCAAGGCAATAACCCGGTTACACAAAATGGTCTCTCAGACCCATACATGTTCAGCCCTTGGCTTACAAAAATTTACAACAAAAATAAGAGAGCTATTTACTCTTCACAAAAATATCCACGCCCTCAATTCGGCGGGATCACCACATCTTTACCTGCACCAAAATCCCATAGGGGTGAGCATAAAGCCTAGTAGAGAATTCTCACAAAGTATATACAGTTATGCAAACTCTCAATAAAATGCAATGTCAATGCCATGCCATACTCTTTTAAAGAAATTTCATTTCATGCTCTTCTTGAAAACTTTCCATTTCTCAATAAAAGCTTGCAATCTCAACATATTTCAAACTTCCAATTTTAAGTAATAGGGGCGGTAAATACGACACTGGTAATCCCTAGGCTGGTGCCTGTAAGTAGACTATACAAGTACTATAAAATCGTCATTTTTACCGGTATTAACCGGAAGGCTCGACACCTATCTGCGTGGGTTTCTGGTCTTTCACCATGGATACTCAGGCCAACTTATCAAATTCATCTATACCCCCTAACCGGACTTACCAACGTATTTACCTCGTAACATATTTCCATAGTTCTTATTACAACTGTGACAACCCTCACCTCTGATTAGTGCCAATCTGTGTTTTAGCATGATAAGTAACTGATTAGAATGAAATCCTGATCTGTTTATATGAATGTGTTGCATTAGTTGCATTTCTATCTGTTTGCCGCTAAATGATCTGTTCATGTTTTAAATTCGAACCGCAAATTAAAGGTCTTATCGGCGACCGAATCAGAAATTGATTAGTATTTTATGCTAATTAGGATTTATGTGATTTTATGGTAGGTTTAATTAGAATTCAATTTGAAATGATTAATTAGTATTATTGTTAAATTAATTGTACCTTTTTGCCATTGAGTGGATTGACTCAAAAACCCACCCTCATTATGTCTTATTCATATTTGATGCATCATTTTGCTCATCCTCTAGACCAAACCGAGTGAGAAAGGGAGAGTGAGAGAAATTGAGTTCATCAAGAAGGATTTTGCTTGAACTTAGAAGAATTTAAGAGGTTTTGCAAATTTGAGCTTCCATACCTAGAATTCAAGACCTAAGGTAGGAATTCATCTTCTTACTTGTGAATTTAAGTTGTTTCATGCCTAGTTCATGGAAATTTGGAGTTTAAAGTCAAGAATTAAATTGAAGAGTTGAATTGTGAGCTAATTTATGTATGCATGTTCATGTTCTTGCATTTTGAGGTTGTTCTTCATGAATTTCCACATGCATGCCCACATTTTGGTTGTAGTCCATGAATTCACCATGGTTTTGAGTTCAAACTTGCATTTGGTCATGTTTTAGAACATTGGAATTCATGTGAACTCTTGCATGTTAAGTTCTTGCATTATTCATGAAAGATTCTTTGAAATTGTGTGCAATTGTCTCACCTTTAGGCTTGATTTTACAAAATTGATCTTCAAAACATGTTATAGTATGAGTTTTCAAGTGTTTTCCAGAAAATAGGCCCAAAAGGTTGAGTTTTGATGTGTTGAATGTTTGGTTTGAGCTTTGGAGGCAAATCTAGAAAACCCAGATTTTGCCTTCCACGCTCGAGCGAAGGATTCCACGCTCGAGCGACCACCTTTGTGTTCTGAGTTCCGCTCGAGCGACGGAATGCTGGCTCGAGCATAGATTACAAGCTCTCAGGTTTTCTGCGTGTGCAGACGCACGCTCAAGCGAGGACTGTGTCTTATGCTCGAGCGAGCATCGAGCGAGCGTCGAGCGGAGATTTTCAACATCCAGCACTTTTTGCATTTTTACAGACCGCTCGAGCGAGGAAGTCCACGCTCAAGCGACCCCTCTGTTTTGGAAAGCTCGCTCGAGCGTAGAAAGCCACGCTCGAGCGAGACCCCTGTTTTCTGAAAAATTCTTAAAAGTGTTTTAAAGTGCATTTTTGCATCCTCATTCCATCCTAGGCATTCCTAGGCCAAGTTTAAGGCATCTTAATGAGAATATTGATATAGAACCACACCAAGTCAAGATAGGGGCTAAGTTGTTATCCCGAGCGTGTAACTTAGTGTGTGTTCGTTCTGTTACTATGTAGGGTTGGCATCCGAGGATGCTCATTAGCTTGACTATAGCCCAGTGCTCTGTGAGTAACAATATTGTAAAGATATGTTCAATTATGATTATTTTCTGAATGATCAATTGTTCTGCTTACTGAAACGTTATTGTTTAATAAATGAATGGTTGTCCTATTTGTAAACTGTATTTGTGGCATCCATAGCAATTTACTGTTACGGTACTATTACTGCTACTGTCACAAAGATCTCTGTCAGTTCCCATGTTTGGAACCACTACTGTTTACTGTTATGATGGCCATCAACTGACTGTTCGGTCTGTTAAGACCTACTGTACTGTGTTGCTAATGGATGTACCACATATGACTATTACGGTTCCAAATGACTAATTTACTGATGCAATTGACTGTTTTAATTACTGAAAGGACATTCATTCTTAACCCCTTTACGCATATGTTATTCACTGGGCTTTAGCTCACTGTTTATATTTATATGTAAGTGTCCAGACACCGGACCGGAGCTAGGAGCGTCATGTTAAGCTCTTGTTTTGTCAAGCCAACCATTGCGCCTCACTTTGAGGTTCCAAACCCGTCGAGCTAAGGCTGTTTTGGGGTGTTCTAGATTTCCCCTTTTTGTCTCTGTCCTGTACTGACTGAATTAGTTTGATTGTACAGTTATAGTTAGGGATTTGGTCCCTGATATGGATGTTTGTGTATATGTTGCATGTACATATGTTTTGGTTACCAATGTGGCATGTTTATAAAAGTTTTTTTGCATCCAGATTGTCACAGCTCATTGGATATCTTTTATTTACTGTTTTGGCTTCTGCCAACCCCTTTACTCTATATTACTGTCATCACTGTTAAGCAGGCCTTCGGTAATCACGGATTACTAGCCGGTTGCGATGCTAAACTGTAATAGCCCTCACCACTGTTTACCGAATGACCACTGATTACTGTTAAACCGAGACTAATTTTTGGTTGATAACTGAAGTAATCGAAATACTGAACTGAGAGACTGAAAGCTAAACTGAATCGATTGAATATATATCTGTTTGAATTGCATTCTATCTGTTTGACTGTGTGATTATCTGTTCATGTTTATATGTTTAAACTGCAAATTGAAGGCCTTATCGGCGGCCGAATCTGAAATCGATTGATGTTTTATGATCATCATAATTTATGTGATTTTATGGTATATTTATTGAAAAAAGTGATTTGGTATGATTAAATTAGATTAAAATAATCCAATTACAAGAGTTAGCTTAATTACCATATTGCCATTTTGAGTGGGCCACTATCTAACATCTATAGGAGCCTTGATACACTTAGACACACACATTCCATCAGCCATTTTGTTGCCTACAACCGACCAAGATAGAGAGAGAGAGAGAGAATTAAGGGAGATTTTGGCCTCATCTTGTGTATTGCTTGGTGATCTTGAAGAACTTGAAGTGTAGATTGTCAATTGAACCTCTAGACTTGTCATTGAAGAACCTAGGTATGAATTTCATCCTCCTAATTGTGTATTCATGCCCTATCTAGCATGGATCATGATAATTTAATGAGTTAAGTCAAGAATTGGTTCAATAATGTTGAATTGGAGCTCATTCCATGCATGCATGTATGTATTGTTGAGTTTTGGGTTGATTTCATGGCAAATGTTGCATGCATGATCATGTTAATGTTTAGCACCATGGTTTCATCTTGTTTTTGAAAGAATTGAGCTCATTAGAGCATGTGTTGAAGCTTTAAATTGGTTTGAATGCATGCATGTCATGTTTGAACATTGTTCATGAAAATGAGTTTGAAAATTAGTTTAATTAAACACCCTTGGGCTTTGATTTCTCAAATTGAGCTTTGAATCATGTTATTCTATGGGTTTGCAAATGTTTTCCAGAAAATTAGCCCAAGAGGATCGAATTTAGTGCATTTGGACTTAGTTTTTGGCTTGAAGGTGCAATCTGGGTTTTCCAGATTTTGCACTTCCGCTCGAGCGGGGAATTCAAGCATCCAGTACTTTGTACTGTTTTACAGTCCGCTCGAGCGAGGTAATTGGCGCTCGAGCGGGACCTTGTGTCTTGCGCTCGAGCGGCTATCGAGCGCCCAATCGAGCGTGATTTTTGGGCATCCAGCACTTTTAACTGTTTTGCATGTCCACTCGAGCGTGAGAAGTGGCGCTCGAGCGAGAACTGTTGTCTGCATGTCCGCTCGAGCGGGGAAATCTGCGCTCGAGCGGGACTCTGTTTTTCTAAAAATCCTGAAAATGTTTTCTGAGTACATCTTTGCATCCTCATTCCATCCTAGGCATTCTTAGGCCTAGTTTAAGACATCTTAATGAGGATATAGATGTAGAACACACCGAGGCAATTAGGGAGTAAGTTATTATCTTTCCTAACTGTGTAGCTTAGTGTGTGTTCATTCTGTACTGTTTAGGGTTGGCATTTCGAGGAGACGCTCTAGCCTACTGTAGCCCATAACTCTGTGAGTAACAATTGTGTAAAAATATGTTCAAAATGATTATCTTTTGAATACTGAACTGTACTGTTTTCTGAACTGTCACTGTTAACTGAATGAATGTATGTCCTATATTTTGAACTGTATTGTGGCATCCTTAGCAACTACTGTTACTGACTGTACTGTTACAGAGATCTCTGTCGGTTCCCTCGTTGGAACCACTACTATTTACTGATTGATGGCCATCACTTACTGTTCGATCTTTTAAGACCTACTGTTTACTGTTATGCTAATGGATGTACCACATATGACTGTTTACCGTACTGAACAACTGATATACTGATTGAAATGAACTGTTTTCATTACTGTAAGGACATTCATTCTAAACCCCTTTACGCATTGTGTTATTCACTGGGCTTTAGCTCACTGCTCATATACATATGTAGGTGTACAGGCACCGGACCAATGCTAGAAGCGTCGGGGTAAACTCCAGTTTTGTCAAGCCAACCACTGTGCCTCACTACGAGGTTCCGAGCCTGCCAAGCTATGGCTTAGGGGTGTTTTTATTTCTCCGTCTATCTCTGTACCGTTTTGTAATACTGTATAGACTGTACTGTACTGTGTTAATAGGGTTTTAGTCCTTGCTCTGAATGGCTGTATATAATGTACATACTGTTTTGTCACTGCCTGTACAAATGTATGAAAAGTCTTTGTGCATACAGACTGACACAGCTCATTGGACATTGTTTTATTACTGTATTGGCTTCCGCCATGCCCCTGTACTCTGTTTTACTGTATTACTATTAAGCAGGCCTTCGGTAATCTCGGATTACTGGCCGGTTACGGTGCTAAACTGTAGACGTCCCCGAACGCCCCGGGAGGATTAAGTCCCGTTCTGTTCTATTTGGGGTCACTACAGTTCAAGGACTCAAATGTCACGGTTCTTAATCTTGAACCAAAGAGTCCAAATCCGGCAAATCGTTTTGAAAACAGATTTTTTGAAAGAAGTGCCAAACATGGACTGCTTTGCCAGATAACAGAGTCGCCACCTAAATATTTTTTAATGGGAAATTTAGGAAACCCTGACTCGGTGCCAAAGGCCACGTGTCCGTCATCACCAAAGTTGGCTTGGGAACTTGGGTACGATTGGGGAAGGTCACATCGTGAGCACCCCCGCTCGCCCGGTCAAAGACCGGCCTCTACTAACCATGATATCTTATTTTGAAAACATTGTATGCTCTTATTCCGATTATTAGCCTAGGTTACTATGTGATGCTCGCAGCAAACGAGTATAGACTGAGTCGCCTGAATTGAAACAAAACATTTCATGTTTGTTTGTTTGAAAATGGTTTGATAGTGCTACCCGCAGGTAGGCTAAGACGCGGATTTGCCACCCTCAGGTGGGCTTAGAAAAACATGATTTTGCTACTATCTAGTGGGCTTAAAACAAACATTTGATGAATCGTCCAATCCAAGCAACACAACCTTCACCCACAGGCATTCAAGGCAGTTATATCACATAAGCACGTAGCTTCATGGTAAGCATGCTATTCATGGTAGTCACTCACACACATGCAAGGATGCTAAAGCATAAAACTCACCGAGTACTCCGAGCCAAAAACGGAAACTGATTAGTAATCATGCATGATCCTAATTATACAGAATGCCTAATGCAACACATGCAATAATGCAACTATAGCAGGCTCAACTATTCTAAACATGGCATATGGAATGCTACAGCTAACATGTACTCAATTTGGAATTGAAATACAAATGCAGTTTGTATGATGCGCCGAGCCCGGTGCGTGCAAAACAGATGAATGATGCAAACATGCTGTCATACTGTATGCTATTTGAAATATGCCCTATATCTAACCATCGTAAGCGGGTAAATAAAAGGGAGAAAGAAATGGGGGTTGGAAGACATACATCACACTCACCCACACTTATTACAGTTATGCCCTCGCGCAGAGGGTCCGAATAAATATACAGTCTGAAATAAAAGAATATTACAGATTTCTAATTAATTAACAGATTAAACTAAGAAAGCTTTAAAATCGGCTTGCAAGCCAGGGGCTGCCTCGCTTCTGATGAATGATGTATGATGGAATGCCTTGCGCAGAAATCCACTGGGATGCCCAATTTAGCCTCTGTTTGCAATTGTTCTCGAAATGCGCGCCAGACTCCGAAAAGTTGCTGATTCCGTATTTTGCTGCAACAGAGAGCAGGAAAAGGGCATAGCAATGTATTTCACAAATATATGCATGCCTCGATTCTCGTGCCACCAATCACGCATATCGATGCATGATGGCCGAGGAATCGAATTGCACAACTCAATATAGGGTGCAATGCAGATGAATGCTACAACAAAACCTAACTCCATCATGGGTAATCCGGAGTGTCGGTGACTCGGGAATTGAGACCCGTTCCGTCATTCGGAGTACGAAACGTGCCTCGTTTCCCGTGCCCGGGCTAACTCCTATCCCGAACAAGATGCAATATGCATGATATGCATGAAATGTAACTAAGATACAATCCTAGCATGCACAATGCTATGAAAATGAGATGCCTCGAAATGCGTGCACGCGGGCACGCAAACCGAGGCGATGATCCCAAGGCATGAAATGGCATACACGATGCAATTGGACTTACACTAACACGAGTGGACCTCAGCCACACTCACATAAGAGGCCGTAAGATGAAAATGAGCTGCCTCGAAATGCGTGCCCACGGGCACGCAAACCGAGGCGGTGGCATACGCAATGCAAATGACATGGAAAATACGAATTGGGCTTACACTAACATGAGAGGGCCTCGGCCGCACTCACATAAGAGGCCGTGAGACAAAAATGAAGTGCCTCGAAATGCGTGCACACAGGCACGCAAACCGAAGCATGGCCCTAAGGCACAGAAATGACATGCGAATGAGATGTGACAT
The DNA here is from genome assembly GCA_030407325.1 of Camellia japonica. NCBI lineage: Eukaryota > Viridiplantae > Streptophyta > Magnoliopsida > Ericales > Theaceae > Camellia > Camellia japonica. The sequence continues at coordinate 20,953,325 of JAPPVO010000010.1, read as the reverse complement.
ATGGCATATGGAAAATGCCAATTTCAGCAGCTAAAATGATGCACAAATAGCCCCCGAATTATGACAAAATTACACCCGATGCCCGAAATGCGATGTAATGCACCCGAAATGGCCTACAGCCCTACTAAACATGCATAATTGACACATGACATGTAAAACAGTAGCAAGGAAGCCCCTAAAATAACATTTTTTCAATACAAAGCAAGGCTAAACAACGATCACAAGTATGGCAAAAATGGCATGCAAAAATGGGGGAAAAAAGGAGAATTACAAAGCAAGTGGTATATACAATGCTCAAACTGAAAAACACAGTTCTACAACATTAAAGAGGGACCAAAAATATGCACATTTACAGTAGATGACATCTCCCAATTCAGTATGTAGATAGGCTAAACATAGCATGCAAAATAATGAGCCAACAAAGGCTATAACATGAGGTACCAAAAGTATGCACCAAATGGCCTAAGACCCTTAACGAAACATGAATAATGGGTCATTTTAAGACACTTTATAAGCCTGATGAAGGCTCAAAACAGAAGCCAAGAAAGCCTAACAAAGTATGCAATTTTACGGAATCAAAGAGGATATTACATGAAGTATCAAAAGCATGCACCAAATGGCCTAAGACCCTTAACAAAACATCATGAGAAGGCCAAAACAAGGCTCTTTCCTAGCCTGATGAAGGCTCGAATCAGAAGCTAGATAAGCTTAAAAATGCATGCAAAGTGGGGTCAAAGAGAGATATAAAGGCAACTGTAACATGGAGACCCCAAACCAAGTTGATCCCTTCTACAATAATGTATAGGGACACAAAATAAGCTCAATATCAGTTAATGACATGCTCAAAATCAGACTTCAAATAGGCTAAAGAAACCATGCAATTTTACGGTAGATTGGAAGAATTACAAAGCAAGTGCATGATAGAACCACCAAACATGGTTGAGCCCTTCTTAAATATTGAAGAGGGGCTCAAAATAGGCCCACTCACAGTATACCTCAGGCTCGAAAATGGATCACTCATAATCCAAACAAAGCATGCAAAATATTGACATAGAAGATGCTATTGAAGCAAGTGTGCCATAGAGGGCTCAAACAGGGTTGAGCCCTTAATCAAAGATCAAAATGAGCTCAAAAGGGGACCACTTTCAGTAGGGGTCGAAGCTCAACACAATATGGAAATAGGATTAAGAAAGGAAGCAAGAAAATGGTACAAAAGAGGGATTTGAGATTTACCCTTGAAGACAAGACCTTTGCTACCTCTTTGCTTGATGAAAGTTGCTTCTAAACCTCCCAAGAACTCCTCCTTGCTGCTGGAAATCAAGTGGTGTTGGTGGTGCTAGGAGATGATGAACAAAAGGCCTAGGGACTTGAAGAGTTTTTAGGGTTTTGGAGATGGAGATGGAGCCAAAGGGAGATGATGTCTTGAGAGGAATTTTTCTAACCCTAGCAAAGGAGGAGCTCAGCCCCTTAAATGGACCAAAAGGGGGTGTAAAAGGGGAGGGAAATGCACCCAAACTTTCCCTCCCAAAATATCCCCCGGAGGCTAGGATATTTAGAAAAAACAGCTGGACAGCTGTAAAGGGCTCAAAAGGAGAAAGCAGGCCGGCCAGGTACCTTTCTTGAAGGTGGCCGGCCGGCCACCCCAACTGGTCGGCCAGCCACTCACCCTGGCCGGCCAGCCATGGCCAAAAATGGAACAAAAAATTGCTGGCCGACCACCATGTTTTGGTGTCCTCCCAGGTGTGTAGAATAAGGTTCCAAGGTTGGAATTTGGCAACTCTGAAACAAGAATCACAACATTGAACTTGAAAGAGAGCCTCAAAAATGAAAAACACAATTACTGGCCGACCACCACTTTTTGGTGTCCTCCCATATGCCCTCATCACAAATATCTGGTTGTGGTTGGAAGAAAATGGGCCTAGGGCATTCAACATTAGCCCGGAAGTGAGCAAAACGGGCGCCGGAAGAGCATAACTGGTTATCTGGGATAATTGCTGGCCTCCCACCCTCCAGTGATCTTCCTGGTGCTAAAACAGAGGTACCTTCCAAAATTGAACAAAAAACTAATGCAAAATGAATGCTCGGGGGCCAAACCGCGAGGTTCGGGGCCCGAAAACCGGCTGTAGGCACCGAAAGTGACGTTCAGCCATGGAGTGGGTATCTGAGACCCCAGTGTTCCTCGTTATGATAAAACAGAGGCACTTGCCAAGAATGAACGAAAATCGATGCGAAACGAATGCTCGGGGGCCAAACCGCGAGGTTCGGGGCCCGAAAACCAGCCGTTAAGCACCGAAAGTGGTGTTTGGCCACGAAGTGGGTATCTGAGACCCCAGTGTTCCTCGGTATGATAAAACAGAGGCACTTGCCAAGAATGAACGAAAATCGATGCGAAACGAATGCTCGGGGGCCAAACCGCGAGGTTCGGGGCCCGAAAACCGGCCGTTAAGCACCGAAAGTGGTGTTTGGCCACGAAGTGGGTATCTGAGACCCCAGTGTTCCTCGGTATGATAAAACAGAGGCACTTGCCAAGAACCGGAGGAATCGGAGATGGTTGGGCGGTCCCGAGCAGAGGCACACGGCCTGACGGCTCCGAAAACCGGGAACCGGGCTCCGAAATGGGCAAAATGGCCTACGGCCACGAAATGTAGCCCACGGCCACCGAGAGATAGCCTACAGGACTACTCCCTTCCCTCAGGAAAGAAAACAGAGAAAACCGAGTCTGGTTCGCAAACCGAGACAAGGCACAGAAGAGGGTTCGGAAGTCCGGAGGCAGGGCGCACGGCCGCGACTCTGAGACTTCTGAACGAGCACAGTATGCAACATCACCAAGCGCTCAATCGGTGACGTCTGAGTCTTAAGGTCGGTCAAAAATGGGGTGTCTACATAAACCCATAGGGGCGGGTTTGGGTCGTGACAGAGTGGTATCAGAGCGATACTTAACCACGAGTTATACCGCACATACGTGTCCAAATGAGCTTTAGGATGTCCTAGAAAAGTGATTAGGGCATTTCATGAGCATGAAAAGTGTGTGATTATGACATGACTGAATATATGCTAATGTGTTAAACTGTTTAAGTATGCAACTGTTTATGTTTATAATTGCCACCACTGCTTATAGTGAAATGGATAATACAAGAACTGCAAATGAATCTGAATCCTCATCCTCTGAGGCAAGAATGGCAAGACTGGAACGAATGATGGAATTGATAACTGAAAGATTGGATCAACAACAGAACCAACAGCCCCCACCTCCTCCTCTGGTACAGCCGGAACAGAATGTTAATGCTAATGATGGGGACATAATTGCTCTTACCCAGAAGTTCAGCAAACTGAAACCGCCATCCTTTTAGGGAGGCCTTGAACCGTTAAAAGCTGAAGCATGGGTTTTGGAGACTGAAAAACTGTTTGAAGTGTTTCCGTGCTCAGAGGCACATAAGGTACTGTTGGCCACCTTCACTTTGCAAGAAGAGGCTAGAAGGTGGTGGATGCTTACCCGAGATGACAACATTGCTATGACTTGGGCTCAATTCAAGGTAGCCTTCTTTGAAAAGTACTTCCCTCAGTGTGTCAGGGATAGGAAGGTGACTGAATTTGAACAACTGAGACAGGGCACGATGTCCGTCGCTGAATACGAAACAAAGTTCACCGGGCTTGCTAGATATGCACCACACATGGTGGACACTGATTACAAGAAGGCGAGAAGGTTTGAAGGCGGCCTGAATGTTGCAATACTGGACAGAATAAGTGTTCTGAAATTATCGACTTATGTGAATGTTCTGGACCGAGCCTTGATGGCTGAAGCGAACATCGAAGCTGTGAAACAATCTGAAACGCCGGCATCTGAATGGCGTAGTAAAAGGCAGGGTTTTAAGTTCAAGAAAGGCAAGAACAACCCGCTGAACAAAAAGCAAAATACAGGGTCAACGACTACTTCTAGTCAAGGGAACCGTTCCATCCCGCCCTGTTCCGAATGTGGTAAGAACCATAAGGGAGTTTGTTATAAAATTTATGGTGCTTGTTACAGGTGTGGCAAGGTGGGCCACATGGTTAAAGACTGCCCCTCTGCTCCACAGGCCAATAGTAAAGCTGCACCAAGCGCAGCAGCATCAACAGTAGCACCAAAACCGAACCCCAAAGCTACCGGGAAAGAGCCTATGAGGCAGGGCCGAGTGTTCGCCCTAGTACCGAGAGACGTGCAAAATACTGAGACCGTTGTGTCAGGTATCCTCTCTATTTGCACTCAAAATGCATATGTACTGATTGATTCGGGGTCTACACACTCATATGTATCGCATGCTTTTTCACGGAAATTGAATAGACTCTTAGAACCCATGAACTATCTGTTAGCTGTATCATCACCTGTTGGGGGATCCATGACATGTGCTTATATGTACCCTGCATGTGAAATCATTGTTGGGGATATGCATCTGTTTATTGATTTACTGCCATTGAACATTGATCATTTTGATGTAATATTGGGGATGGACTGGTTACAAAAATATCATGCTACCATTGACTGTGTGACAAAGCAAGTTGTTTTCCGTCCACCTGGTTTACCCGAATTTGTGTTTAATGGGGTTAGAGTAGTACCTCCTTCGTATTTGATTTCTTCTGTGAAAGCCGTTAAATTGATTAAAAAGGGGTGTAAAGGATATCTGTGTTCTGTATTGACTGTATCTACTGGTGATAATATTAAAATTGATGTGAACTGTATTCCTATAGTCAGAGAATTCCCAGATGTATTTCCAGATGATCTGCCAGGGGATTTGATTGACAGGGAGATTGAGTTCACCGTTGATGTGATTCCGGGTACACAGCCTGTATCGAAAGCTCCTTACCGAATGGCTCCAACTGAATTGAAAGAACTGAAAGTACAATTGCAGGAACTGTTAGATAAGAAGTTCATCAGGCCTAGTACTTCACCGTGGGGCGCACCTGTCTTATTTGTGAACAAGAAAGACGGCTCACTGAGACTGTGTATTGACTACCGTGAACTGAACAAGGTAACTGTGAAAAATAAATACCCATTGCCTCATATTGATGACTTATTTGATCAGTTACAGGGTGCTCAAGTGTTTTCTAAGATTGATCTCAGATCTGGATATCACCAACTGAAAGTTAAACCAGAAGACATTGATAAAATTGCTTTTCGAACGAGGTATGGACATTACGAATTTTTAGTTATGCCTTTCGGAGTTACCAATGCACCTGCTGCATTTATGGACCTCATGAACAGGATCTTTAAACCATACCTTGATGACTTTATTGTTGTATTCATTGATGACATTTTGATTTACTCTAAGACTAGAGAAGAACATGAACATCATCTGAGACTTGCCCTACAAACCCTAAGAGAACAAAAACTGTATGCTAAACTGTCTAAATGTGAATTTTGGCTTGACCATGTTATGTTTTTGGGACATGTTATTAGCAAAGATGGGATTTCAGTTGATCCACAGAAAATTGAAGCTGTAGTGAACTGGCCTAGACCAACAAATGTGACAGAAGTCCGAAGCTTTTTGGGTTTGGCTGGGTATTACAGAAGGTTTGTCAAAGATTTCTCCAAAATTGCCTTACCGTTGACTCAGTTAACTCAGAAGGGGACATCATTTGACTGAACTGACCAAAGGGAATCAGCATTTCAAGAATTGAAAACTCGACTTGTGACTGCACCTGTTCTTACCTTACCTTCAGGTACGGATGGTTATACTGTATTTAGTGATGCTTCTCATAAGGGTTTAGGATGTGTTTTAATGCAGAATGGGAGAGTAATTGCCTATGCTTCCCGACAACTGAGACCGCATGAAAAGAACTACCCGACCCATGATCTGGAACTTGCTGCAGCAGTATTTGCACTGAAAATCTAGCGTCACTACCTTTATGGGGTGACATGTGAAGTATATACTGACCACAAGAGTCTGAAGTATTTCTTCACTCAAAAAGAATTGAATATGAGGCAGCGGACATGGCTAGAATTGATCAAAGATTATGACTTACATATTTTGTACCATCCGGGGAAAGCCAACACTGTTGCCAATGCACTGAGCCGGAAGTCAATTGCAAATTTAGCTTGTTTGCTCACTGGACAGAAAGAGCTGCTTTGTGACCTTGAAAAATCTAAAATTGAAGTTATTTTGAGAGAACAAGGGGGAACAATAGCTGCTATTTCTACTCAACCGGCATTGATCGAAGAAATTAAAGAGAAATAGCAACAGGATGACTTCTTGGAAAAGATCATCGAAGAAAGGGAATCTAAACCGAGACCGGGGTTCAAATTTGAAAATAATGTACTGAAATTTCAAGAAAGACTGTGTGTACCGAATGATACTGAACTGAAAAGAAGAGTTCTGCAAGAGGGCCACAATTCAAAATTTTCTATCCATCCAGGAAACACGAAGATGTATCAAGATTTGAAACTGAATTTCTGGTGGCCGGGAATGAAGAAAGAAATTGCTAATTTTGTATCAAAATGTCTTCATTGCCAACAAGTCAAAGCTGAACATCAACGACCCGCAGGCTTATTGCAGGCCTTACCGATACCGGAGTGGAAATGGGAACATATTACTATGGATTTCATTGTGGGATTGCCTCGCTCCAGTAAAGGTATGGACTCGATTTGGGTTATTGTTGATAGACTGACTAAATCTGCTTACTTCTTACCTGTTAAGACAATTTATAATGCGGACAAATTGGCTACACTCTATATTGATAAAATTGTTAGACTGCATGGAGTGCCTGTGTCTATAGTTTCTGACAGGGATTCGAAGTTTACATCGAGGTTTTGGCAAAGCCTACAGACTGCATTGGGTACTGAACTGAGACTGAGTAGTGCCTATCATCCTTAGACAGATGGCCAATCAGAAAGAACCGTCCAGACTCTGGAGGATTTATTGAGAATGTGTGTCCTTGATTTTCAGGGAAACTGGGAAAGCCATTTGCCTTTAGCTGAATTCGCCTACAACAACAGTTATCATTCAAGTATTGGTATGGCGCCTTTCGAGGCATTGTATGGCAGAAAATGTAGATCTCCGATTTGCTGGGCAGAAGTTGGAGATGGGCCTTTGCTTGGGCCCGAGATTGTTTATGAAACGACTGAGAAAGTGAAACTGATACAACAGAGACTGAAAACTGCACAAAGCCGACAGAAAAGTTATGCAGATGTCAGAAGACGAGACAGAGAATATGAAGTGGGTGATCACGTTTTTGTGAAAGTGACACCGATGAAAGGCCAGACTCATTTTGGAGTCAAAGGCAAGTTAGCGTCGCGATATGTCGGACCGTATGAGATTATTGAGAAGATCAATCCGGTGGCGTATCAAGTTGCGCTTCCTCCTGAAATGGAGCATATGCATAATGTGTTCCACATTTCTATGTTGAGGGACTACCTCCGGGATCCTTTCCACGTGATAAAGCCTACTCGTGTAGTGTTGAGTGACGACTACACTTACGAGGAACGGCCTATACAGATTGTAAACAGACGGATCAAGAAGTTGAGAAACAAAGAGATCCCGTTAGTGAAAGTTGACTGGCAAAACCATGGTGGTGTGTATGCCACTTGGGAAAGGGAAGATGACATGGCTAGAAGATATCCTGAACTGTTCCCACTGAACCCTGTTTTCTTCCAGAATGAAGGTAACTCGAGTTTAGGGGACTAAACTCTTTTTAAGGAGGGGAGACTGTAATAACCCTCACCACTGTTTACCGAATGACCACTGATTACTGTTAAACCGAGACTGATTTTTGGTTGATAACTGAAGTAATCGAAATACTGAACTGAGAGACTGAAAGCTAAACTGAATCGATTGAATATATATATCTGTTTGAATTGCATTCTATCTGTTTGACTGTGTGATTATCTGTTCATGTTTATATGTTTAAACTGCAAATTGAAGGCCTTATCGGCGGCCGAATCTGAAATCGATTGATGTTTTATGATCATCATAATTTATGTGATTTTATGGTATATTTAGGCCTCGTTTGGGAACCCTCCCTTTTAGCCAAAAAGTCAAAAAGTTACTAAATTAGCCAAAAAGCCAACAACACATACCAAAGAGTCAAAGATTCTCTTTTCTCTCTACTTTTTGCACATCTTTTCGTTAAAAGTCAAAAAGTCATCCCAAACATACTAGTTTTTTTTAGCTCATATTTTAGCCAAATAGCCAAAAAGTTACTAAATTAGCCTGTTCCCAAATGGGGCCTTATTGAAAAAAGTGATTTGGTATGATTAAATTAGATTAAAATAAGCCAATTACAAGAGTTAGCTTAATTACCATATTGCCATTTTGAGTGGGCCACTATCTAATATCTATAGGAGCCTTGATACACTTAGACACACACATTCCATCAGCCATTTTGTTGCCTACAACCGACCAAGATAGAGAGAGAGAGAGAATTAAGGGAGATTTTGGCCTCATCTTGTGTATTGCTTGGTGATCTTGAAGAACTTGAAGTGTAGATTGTCAATTGAACCTCTAGACTTGTCATTGAGGAACCTAGGTATGAATTTCATCCTCCTAATTGTGTATTCAAGCCCTATCTAGCATGGATCATGATAATTTAATGAGTTAAGTCAAGAATTGGTTCAATAATGTTGAATTGGAGCTCATTCCATGCATGCATGTATGTATTGTTGAGTTTTGGGTTGATTTCATGGCAAATGTTGCATGCATGATCATGTTAATGTTTAGGACCATGGTTTCATCTTGTTTTTGAAAGAACTAAGCTCATTAGAGCATATGTTGAAGCTTTAAATTGGTTTGAATGCATGCATGTCATGTTTGAACATTGTTCATGAAAATGAGTTTAATTAAACACCCTTGGGCTTTGATTTCTCAAATTGAGCTTTGAATCATGTTATTCTATGGGTTTGCAAATGTTTTCCAGAAAATTAGCCCAAGAGGATAGAATTTAGTGCATTTGGACTTGGTTTTTGGCTTGAAGGTGCGATCTAGGTTTTCCAGATTTTGCACTTCCGCTTGAGCGGGGAAAGTAGCGCTCGAGCAGGGAATTCGAGCATCCAGTACTTTGTACTATTTTACAGTCCGCTCGAGCGGGGTAATTGGCGCTCGAGCGGGACCTTGTGTCTTGCGCTCGAGCGGCTATCGAGCGCCCAATCGAGCGTGATTTTTGAGCATCCAGCACTTTTAACTGTTTTGCATGTCCGCTCGAGCGTGAGAAGTGGTGCTCGAGCGGGAACTGTTGTTTGCATGTCCGCTCGAGCGGGGAAATCTGCGCTCGAGCGGGATTCTGTTTTTCTAAAAATTCTGAAAATGTTTTCTGAGTACATCTTTGCATCCTCATTCCATCCTAGGCATTCTTAGGCCTAGTTTAAGACATCTTAATGAGGATATAGATGTAGAACACACCGAGGCAATTAGGGAGTAAGTTATTATCTTTCCCAACTGTGTAGCTTACTGTGTGTTCATTCTGTACTGTTTAGGGTTGGCATTTTAAGGAGACGCTCTAGCCTACTGTAGCCCATAACTCTGTGAGTAACAATTGTGTAAAGATATGTTCAAAATGATTATCTTTTGAATACTGAACTGTACTGTTTTCTGAACTGTCACTGTTAACTGAATGAATGTATGTCCTATATTCTGAACTGTATTGTGGCATCCTTAGCAACTACTGTTACTGACTGTACTGTTACAGAGATCTCTGTCGGTTCCCTCGTTTGAACCGCTACTGTTTACTGATTGATGGCCATCACTTACTGTTCGGTCTTTTAAGACCTACTGTTTACTGTTATGCTAATGGATGTACCACATATGACTGTTTACCGTACTGAACAACTGATATACTGATTAAAATGAACTGTTTTCATTACTGTAAGGACATTCATTCTAAACCCCTTTACGCATTGTGTTATTCACTGGGCTTTAGCTCACTGCTCATATACATATGTAGGTGTACAGGCACCGGACCAATGCTAGAAGCGTCGGGGTAAACTCTAGTTTTGTCAAGCCAACCACTGTGCCTCACTGCGAGGTTCCGAGCCTGCCAAGCTGTGGCTTAGGGGTGTTTTTATTTCCTCGTCTGTCTCTGTACCGTTTTGTAATACTGTATAGACTGTACTGTACTGTGTTAATAGGGTTTTAGTCCCTGCTCTGAGTGGCTGTATATAATGTACATACTGTTTTGTCACTGCCTGTACAAATGTATGAAAAGTCTTTGTGCATATAGATTGATACAGTTCATTGGACATTGTTTTATTACTGTATTGGCTTCCGCCATGCCCCTGTACTCTGTTTTACTGTATTACTGTTAAGCAGTCCTTCGGTAATCTCGGATTACTGGCCGGTTACGGTGCTAAACCCATAGGGGCGGGTTTGGGTCGTGACATAAACCCATAGGGGCGGATTTGGGTCGTGACAACAACACCTTTTTCCTTCATGAAGTAAATATTTTTCAATCTAAACTCACAATGTATGATAATAATAATTTGAATGTATATGCAATGCAATGATTTTTCCCCATACCTCATATCATTACTCCATTTCAAATATCTCTACAACAATATCAATTAATTACATTTCTCATTCCTTTTCCTCAATGTTATTTCACAAATAACCATGCCATCAATTTGTAATAGCTATCTCTCATCATTAGGGATGGCAATTTGAAACCGGCCCGACGGGGACCCGACCCCCCGACCCCGATTAGAGCGGTTTTTTCCCGAAAAATATCCCCTATGGGCCGGGGATGGTACTTAAAAATAAATCCCCGATGATTTTCGGGCCGGGGACGGTGATATGTTTTTCACTCCCGGCCCCGGCCCCGACCCCGTCCCTGTTAGCCTCCCGAATCAAACTTACTATATATACCCCTTAATATATAACCCTCTATATAATGGAACTATTCTATTCTATCTCTGTCTCTGTCTCTCTCTCTCACTCTACACTCTCTCACTCTCGCACCTCTCCTCTCCCTCACTCTTGCACTCTCTTCTCCGCCTCCTCAGCGCAGCCGTCACTAGCGATGATGGAGTCACTGTCCACCTCGCCGTCGTCTCCACCGTTCATCTCCTCCTCAGCTCAGCCTTCACCTTCATCGACTCCGCCGTTCGCTCCATCATCGCAGTCACACAGAGATCTTAGATCTCATATCTATCTCTTCCGTCGTCGCCGCCGAGCAGCCGATCTCCGCCGATCTCCTCCGTCGTCCTCTCTCTCTGTGTATACATGTATGTGTGTGTCTGTGTGTGCATGTATAATGTATATGTGTGCTCTGTGTGAATGTATACATGTGAGTATGTATGTATGTATGTATTTGTGTATGATTTTTTGAGGATGTTGCTGATGATGTTGAAAGTTGTTGATGGTGTTGAATGTTGAAACAAATTTGGATCGGGGAACTTTCGGGGTCGGGAAGACCCGATCCCCGTTGGGGGCGGGGACGGGGACCGTGATAGGTTCCCCGTCGGGGATCGGGGCCGGGGATGGGGAAGTTTTGGCCATTGGGGATCGGGGACGGGGGGTGGGATCCCCGGCCCCGCCCCGCCCTGCCCCATTGCCATTCCTACTCATCATGCCCAATTCATAACAAGTTAGCCTCTCCAAGGCTACAAATGATGTGTTCAACATAAATTTACAAGGTTTTACAATTTTCACTTTTCATAGTACACAACCATTTACCACTTCCCAACAATACATGTTCAAGTGTTCAACAAATATTTAGAAATAACATCTCATTTCTCATACCTCAAATATATTGCTATTTTACTAAACATGCAATGAAATTTACTTTCATTCATCCTCTTGACACAAGATAATAAAGAATTTCATAGGCATTTTTCTTATCCTCCAAAATCCCCAAATTTCTAGGGTTTTCATAAAAAACCCAACATTTTCCCATTTCATGGTGAAACCCAATCAAAATCATACTTGAGTTTTGTAAAAAGAACATTCTCATGGATAGGAAAAAAATTGAGATCAAAACCCATTTCTTCAAAACTTTCTCTACATTTGGAGCAAAATCAAAATCAACACAAAAACTACAAGAAAGCTTATATATAGCACAATATGTATATATAACTCAAGAAATCCCTACCTCAAGCTTGATGAAGAGAGAGAGGAGGTGAAACCCTAGAACCAAAAGATGGGAGAGCTTTGACTTCCACCACACCAAGTGAAGCTCTAGCCTTTGATCTTCAAGATTAGAGAAAGATGATGATGATCTTGACTCAAGATTTGCAAGAATCAAAGTGTTTTGGGTGTTTGAGAAGGTTTTCTAGAGAGAAGGGGGAGAAAAATAGGGTTTAGAGTGAGAGAGTAATGTCTAAAATGAGTTACACATTCAGACCAAAAGAGAAAAAAAAATAGAGTTTCGGACTGCCCAGGCTGCCGCACGTGCGGAGCGCCTCCTCTGCACGTGTGGCCTTCATCCCCGCATGTGCAGTGCCCCTCTCCCGCACCTCACTCCGCTCGTGCATTTTAAGCAGAATGCAACCCACTGAAAATCCCCTCTTCCCGCACGTGCGGCCTTGGCCCAGCAGCCCAGAATTTTCTGACTCGCTTCCCGGGCGCTTCGGACCTGACCCCGCACTTCCCGGAAGAAAGAAACTTCAACACTGATTAAGAACGAGAATAGGAATTACATTGAGAATAACCCTCCGAACAACACAAACCCCAAACACTCAACAAAGCTCCAAATTACCATTCACTTTATTAGAGTGAATCCAAGGTTAAACAAGGGAAAGCAAAACTAGTGAAACACCCAGTTTGCCCCTACTCTGACTGTATTCGAGGCAGAAGTTCTTTGGGAGATAGTGGATAAAAAGGGCATCCCCGTGCTCGGTAATGACGAGTCTTGCACATTTGAGAAAGCGAAGACTTGTCAGCCGTTAATCACATGTTGGTCACGTGTCATTTCCACCCTATCCTTGAATACTTTGGTGGATGATCCCCAGCGCTTTGTAGCACACCCCTATGTATGCCCATCGGTGGGTGTGGCAACGCCACTTATCTATCATGGTTCCTCCTGCCTGGTGTCCTTTCCTTTGTCGAAGGGCATCTCTACATACCTTGTTGATATGCTGATAATGGTTCGTCCGAGTTCACTACCGGTATGGCATGAGGAGGGCATTGATAGCACCATCTATAGACCTGACAGAGTAGCATGACAATTTGGGTTTGACCAGTGTGCCCCGGGGCCTACACCTCATTTATTATCTTTTTCGAAAAGCTACGGGTGCTTTACTCGCGGACTTGTACACACCATGCTTCCTGTATCCGGCTCTTTGACGATACCAGGTTTGAGCCGAGTAAGGGGTTTCACCTCTTCTTTCAGGAGATATTCGCGAAAGAACATTGATGCATTTATTGAGTTTGTCCAGAGTAGACCGACCATATGTTTGCCTCCGCTAATTTATAAGAAGGACTCTTCTCTTCGGCTGCCTGAGAGTCGGAAATCTGATCATATGTAAGAGAGCTTTTTCGCTTCATCTGCTCCAACTGACCCTCCAGCTCGAATATCTACTTCTAGCTTGGTGATTGCTTCTCCAGAGCCAGTCCCTCTAAATAAGGCTTCTGGTCCTCAGACGACCCACCTTAAGAAGATGGCCCACAAGAGGGCTTTTGATACCAGTCATTCCACTCCTCGCCTTTCCAAAAGGCTCCATTAGGTACCAGATAGACATCTTAGTTTTTTTTTTTTTTTTGATTTGAAGTTACTTTCCTTCTTGCGACTATACTTTCTTAAATGAACACTATTTACTTTTCCTGTTGTGCAGGATCCTACTCCGTCTTTTGACCCTGCGGTTGCTGACGTTCTCGGTACCGTGGCTATTGGCCATGCTGCTCCTACCAGGCCGAACTCAGACCTGGATGACACCCTCTCTTTGTCTGCAAGACTCGTGAAGATGCGCACCCTTCGTATAGCAGTTATAGATGATGATGATGATAATGATGAGGCTGAGTCTTCTGATCATTTTTGTGACCTTGTCCCACGTATGCGTCGTCACCGTCCTATTGTGACTGAGGATGCCTCCACATTGGTCAGATATTCCCCTCGTCGCTTAGTTTCAGGAGAGGAGCGTCATCTTGGTGACGAGGTTATTGGGGCTCACTGTTCTGATATTGAGATTATTGAGAACCATGGCTCTGATGCTGTGATAACCCTGTTCCGTATTATGTTAATTGATCTTAATTTGTGATTGTGATTATGTGTTTAATATGATTTTGAGTGCCATTATATGAATATATGTGGTTTTGAATTTCTATCTGTTCACCGTGGGAAAATCTGTCTGATTTTCTGCTTTGGAATTTAAATTGAAGGCCTTATCGGCCACAGAAACCGAAATTGATTGCGCCATTGTGATTAGCGTAATTTTTAGAGCCTACGATGAAATTTAATTGAAAATTTATTCGGATCAAAATAATTAGATTCAGAGCTATTTAATTAAGCTCAATTAATTTGATTAGGAAAGCTTATATAAGGGGCCGTATTACGCTCAATTCTTTCTCTTGAATTCATTTTGGCTAAGATTACACTCTGGAGAGAGAGAATGAACCAATTGTAGAGAGAGAGGGAGCTCAAATTGGAGATTGAACTAAGAGCTTAGGAATTTGAAAGGCTAGGCTCAAGAGCTAGCTAGAATTGTGAAGATTGGAGCTCCTAGGTGAGTAAATTCATGAGTTTAAGTTTGTGATTTTGTGAATTCAAGATGAAATAGTAATTAAGGACATGAATTGAATTGATCATTGTGAGATTGAAGTTTATATGCACATGCATACATAGAATTGCCATGTGGTTGCATATTTGAATGTAAAGCATGTTGATCATGATGAAATTGAGATCAATGTATGCATGCAAGTAACAATTTGTTATGAGTCTTCATATTTGTATATAAGACATGTTAAATGAGTTGAATTGGAAGTCATTTAAGACATGCATGCATGATTGATGAAGTTATGGAATTTGTATGAAGTTTGAATGTACAAGTTTGGGCCATGCAAGAGGAATGTTGATTTATTTGAGAATCAGACCATGATTTTGAACAATTGGCCTTATATTGATTATGTTCTCATGTTATGTAATGCATTCCTATGTTTTGTGTGTCCAAAACATGAGTTTTGAACCTTTGGATGTTGAGTTTGAGCTTCAAGAACAATTCTGGAAAACCCAGAATTCGGCATGTCCGCTCGAGCGGGTAAAGTTCCGCTTGAGCGTGAAATGTTATCTCCCAGAACTTTTGCAGACATTGATGTTCGCTCGAACGGGAAGAGTTACGCTCGAGCGTATGTACGCGTATCTTGACCCTCAACTCAAGCGTCCAAAGTTGAGCTTGAGCGTAAAAATGAAGTAACCAGTACTTTTGCAGACCAAAGGGGTCCGCTCGAGCGGGGAAACCTGCGCTCGAGCGGGAAGCCCTGTTTCAGAAATTTTATAAGTATATTGTATGGCTTGTTTTCCGTTCTCTTTCACTTCTAAGCACTTTTAGGCATACATCAAGCATTGTGAATGAATTAAAAGATAAGAAAGAAGCCTAAGAGGAATGAATAAATTAAGAACGGATTGAATTTTTTGTGACCCATTATGTTCATGAAATGTGTAGGGTCAAGCACGAGAGATCTACCGGCAGATCACTGTGAGTAATATCTTAGTAAAGATATTTTGAAGTATGTTATTTGTCCAATTGCTTATTCTTATATGAGTCTTATAAGCTTGTTAATTTGGATTGTGGACACATATTTGTTATGCCATATTGGTTGGGCCAAAGGCTGTCGGGTACAATTGATTGAGCCGAAGGCCGTTTGACATGAATGATTAGGCCAAAGGCCATTGGACATAAATGATTGGGCCAAAGGTCGTTTGACATGAATGATTGGGCCAAAGGCCGTTGGACATAAATGATTGGGCCGAAGACCATTTGACATGAATGATTGGGCCAAAAGCCGTTTGACATAAATGATTGGGCCGAAGGCCGTTTGACATGAATGATTGGGCCAAAGGCCGTTGGACATGAATGATTGGGCCAAAGGCCGTTGGACATAAATGATTGGGCTGAAGGCCGTATGACATGAATGAAATGGGCCAAAGGCCGTTTGATATGCTCGGGCTTGAAGCCGTCTAACGTACTAGATAAAATCAAAGATGGGCCCAAGGCCGTATGATATATGTATATCTGTTTCGAACTTCATTCATGTATTTTCTTTATTTGATATTAGTCACTGGGCTTTCGCTCACTCTCATTCATGTGTCCGTAGGTGAGCCAAGTGATGTTCAAACCTAGCCTTGATGAATTATGTGAGAAACAGTCAAAGTTTTGGGGAGTCAGCCCATCCATCTCACGCACGAGACTTGTTTTCGCCCTTTTGTTCTTTTGTTATATTTTTGCTATGTTGGCGAAAACTTTGGATCACCCTTGTATATAAGTTCTTGGTTTGACTGACTATGACTGGAATGATCCTGTGGTGTAAAGCGTATATGTTAACTTCCTTTGATGTGGGTTATTAATGAATATATCTTATTGATGATTTGATGTGCCATGTAAGCACAGCTTTATGGACAATTTGTAATTTGCTTCCATTTGGCCCCTTAACTCTGATAGAATATGTTTTATTTGGTTTGAGGTCGTAGGTAATCCCTTGATTACTGGCCGGTTATGACCTTAATCCATAGAGGCGGGTTCGGGTCATGACAGGTGCTGAGATTGTTGAAGGGACTGGTGCCACAGGAATTGATGCCACAGGTAATGCTTCTGGAGGCAATGTAGAGATGAGGTGTGCTTCCACAAGATATGCTTCTGGAGGCAATGCAGAGATGAGATATGCTTTCGAGGGACATGCTTCTGGAGGCAATGCAGAGATGAGATATGCTTTCGAGGGACATGCTTCTGGAGGCCGTTCATAAATGAGGTGCGCTTCTGGAAATAGTGTGGAGGTGAAGGTGCTAGAAGTCTCTGAGACTTGCTCTGGCATTTATGGTAATTCTCATCCTCCAGCCTTCCTTCCTTCTTCAGGGATGACTACTATTGTTTTGACTTCATTAGATGTTGAGATCGATCAGGTGCCCCCTGTACGGCCAAGTGACTTTGTTGATGCTAGGAGCCCTTCAGTTTCCCCGACTTTGCATAATGATTCTCCCTCAAGTAATCTTTTTTTCTGAAGTTTGTCATGTACTTCTATCTATGAGAACTCTTTACTCAAATGGCTTTACTACTCCATGCCCCTAATAAGACTTCCTTATCTTTTCTTCAGTGTTAACCACTACCGGGGTCCTGCCTTCACCTGCCTTGGACTCTACTCCGACTCTCTTTGTGACTCCTCATGGCTCTCCTTCTCGAAGGGACACACCTGCCTTTTAAACGACTGCTAGAGGCTCTTCATCGCAAGTGCCTTCGAATGTTTTGGGTCTAAATCTCAGTGATTTCCACTTTAATAGTGATGTTTTTGGCCTTTCCCCTCATCGGCCCGTATTCTCAAGCTCGGGACTTATTCCGGAAGTTACCCCTCCGGGTGGTTCATCTAACCTAGTAGAAATTGGGGAGGTTCCTGAGATTAACACCTTTCCAGCCCTAGTTCCTCCTCCGACTTCTGGCAAAGTACCATTTCTCCACTATTGGGTAGCTCTTGAGTTTGTGTCGGTTCTATAGCTTGTGCATTCGAGTTACCTCGAGACCTTTACTTCCTTTGCTTGCCAATGTCCGCTCATTCAGATTGCTCTACTCGAGTCTTTTGCCACTATCCTGTATAGCTTGGATAGGCAACGGCTATGTGACCTTAACGGAAAAGTAGTCGAGACAGCATATCAGGGGATTTTCGACATGGAGCGTCATCAAGTGGATCTATCTTGGCTTCGGAAGCGCTTGGATATAGCCTCGAATGCCAGTCGACGGGTAGAAGTTTTGTCTGTGCTTGCCTCTTATCGAACCTCTATAGATGAGACAAAGACAACTCTTCGTGAACTTGAGTCGGGGTATGCTTAGGCCTTGGAGACTTTAGAGGCACACTCTGCTATTTGTCCTCAGGATGTAGATGTGACGGGCAGCTTCTTTGAGGGTGTTTTTAGGAGAGATTGAGTCCTTTTTTTTTCTTTTTTTTTTTATACTTTTCTTTCCCCTTTCAATAAAAATGTTTTATCTAGGACAATGCAATGAAATGACAAAATCTTTTTTGTTTAGAGATTTTCGTACTGTTTTCTCATTCTACTTGATAAAATATTTATTTTGAATGATACAATGGAAAGAACAATCACATGCACATGTTTATAAAAGCTGAAATATTCTCATTAATTCTTCAACTTTCTTGACAAAAGTATAATATATTCACTGCAGGTGATGGGATAGACATACACCATAAAGGAAGCCAGCTTCTTCATAACGTAAGGGAAATATAACTTTTAAACAAAGTAAGAAAATGAAAATGAGTTTCAACATAGATGAGTCTATCTACGGGTAGTAAAGCTTGATAAACTTTGCATTGACCGGGTCAGTTCGAAAGCCGTCTTCAACCCTTACAAGCCTGTAGTAGTCGCTTAAGCCTGCTTAAACCACCCTGTAGGGCCTTTCCCATTTTTGAGAAAACTTAGGCAAGAGTTGTCCTCGCACGATTGGGTCTACGATCTTCCATACTATATCACCTTCTTCGAACTTTCTTGGCACCACAGTCTGATTATAGGCTCGGGCAATGGACTCATGATACCTTTCCATGACTTTTGCGGCTATTATGTTTTTCCTCTAATGCCTCCAATCTGGTGGTTCGAGGCTCTAGCACCATTCCCGAGGTGAGAGCCATCCGAACAGATGGTGTTTCCAACTCTATAGGTAACACTGCCTCGGACCCATACACAGGAGAGTAAGAAGTTGTTTGAGTTGGCTTTCTCTTTGAGGTGTGATACGCCCATAGGGCTACTATAAACTGTTTGGACCAAGTCCTACCAAATTCATCCATCATCTTGTTCAGAATCCTTATTAGTGTCTTGTTTGTGGCTTCCACTTGCCCGTTCTCTTTTGGATAGTAGGGTATGGATTTGTGATGCTTCGCTTGGTAAGTCTCTAGGAGGCTCTTCACATATTTGTTTATGAAGGGTGTGCCGTTGTCCGAGAGGATGGTGTTCGGTACTCCGAACCGGCAAATGATATTTTCCTTAATGAAGTTCGCAACTACAGGCCTTGTAGCATTCTTTAGAGGGATTGCTTTGACCCACTTTGTGCTCAATTCCGTAGCTGCGAGAATCCATTTGTACCCTTTGGAAGGTGTGGAGATAAGCCTTATCAAGTCAAAAGCCCAGGTATGGAACGACCATGGCGTTTGGATGCTATGCAGGTCTACGGCTGGAGCATGGATCAAATTTTTGTGTTTCTGACAAGTCTGGCACCTCTTCACGTGATGGGACATATCTGACTCCATGGTTGGCCAATAATACCCAAGGTGTATAAGTTGCTCGAACAGCCGAGCCCCTTATTGATGCTCAATTTCGTGGGCTCTTCCGAGGACTAGATCTGACTGGAGAGACACCTCAGGGGAGTGCCCTCAATGCTTCTTCTGTAAAGCTTGTTCTGATCAAGAAAGTACCGCCTCGCTCTCCTCTTGAGGTGTGCAATGTCTCTCGGGCTCTCAGGTAGTGTCCCCTCCTTGAGATAGTCAATGTAGACTTATCTCCAGTCAGGGGTATAAATTTCAAAGCAACCCTCATCCTCCCGGATGTATGACTGACACTTGAACATTCTTTTTGTAGTTGATTTGAGGCTTTTTCCATCTCAGGCCAATAATAGCCTTGTCTTTGGATTCTTCTGTACAAGCTAATATCCCCATCCCTGCAGGACTTTTCATGAATCTATTGTAGTCGGAAACTTGCTTCTTGTTAGCAAACATGCTGGGCTAGGAATCCGGTACCTCCTCAGAAGTAAAGTTCAGCTTGAATAATTATGAATTGGGCAAGCTTGGCCATAGTCAATTTTCCAACTTTGCTTCTGAGTTGTTTGAGGACTTCTCCTCTCCAGTCCTCCGAAAGGTCTTTGTCCTCGGGTATTGTCGAAGGCTCTATTCTCTTCTTAATAACGATTGTCGCCTCTTCCTCGGGAATGTCAACTCTTACTCCTAGTGTTGCGAGGGCATCTGAAAACTTGTTGTCGGAGTGAGGCACATGCTCTATTTTGACCTTCTGAAATTTGTCAAGAAGCCTTTGGATTGTCGTGTGGTATATGGCCAAGGTAGGCTCTTTTAAGACGAATTGTCTCGAAACTTGCTTCACTATCAACTTCAAGTCCCCCCGAATTCGAATCTTCTTGATATTATGCTTCTCAGCTGTTGTCAAGCCCAAAATAAGAGCCTCATACTCGGCTTCATTATTCGAATAATGAAAGTCCAGTTTATAAGACAAATACAATTTTTCTCCACTTTTGTTTGTAAGGACTATCCCGGTTCCACCTTTCCCTCCGGCTGCTGCTTTGTTAAAGCTTAATGTCCAAATGCTTTCCTCGGAAACCATGGCTGCATGCATTTCTCCTCTCAATTCTTCACTCACTGGTTCATAGTCACCACTTGGAAATTGGGCAAGGAGATCGGCTAAGGCTTGGCTTTTGATCGCTTTGGGAGCTACACACGTGATCTCGAATTCACCTAGTGCTAACAACCATCTTGCCACTTTTCCAGTTAAAGCAGGCTTGCTGAGGAAGTATCGAATTGGATCACTTCTGGTAACAATCTGAATCTGATGTACTAAGAAGTAATGTATGAGCTTTTGGGCGGTGAATACCAAAGCTAAACAATGTCTCTCTACCGGAGTATATCGGACTTTTGCTCCTCGAATCTCCCGGCTGATGTAATACACCGGGCGTTCTACTCCATCTACATCTTGGACTAATAATGCCCCTATGGACTTGGTGGTTGAAGTTAGGTACAACATTAGAGGCACCCCGGGCTGCGGGGCTATCATGGTTTGAGGTGAGGTCAAGGCCACCTTGATTCTCTCTAAGGCCTTTTGGTGCTCTTGGTTCCACTCGAACTTGGCATCTCGTTTTAACAAAGAGCTAAAGGGGGCAGAGATCTCTACAAGTACTGGGATAAACCTCCGAATATAAGACACCTTCCTGAGGAACTTCTTTAACTCTTTCTGAGAATGCGGGGGAGGCATTGCTCTGATAGACTCGACCTTGTCTTCATCTATCTCGATACCATGTCTATGTACAAGAAACCCGAGAAACTTCCCAGCTGTCACCCCGAAAGCACATTTGAGATGATTCATCCTCATTTTGAATTTCTAACATCTCTTGAATACTTTCTCAAGGTCTCGGAGATGGTCCTCTTCTCTCTTGGATTTCACCACTAGATCATCAATATAATCTTCCACCTCATGATGGATCATGTCATGAAAGATCGCAGTCATAGCTCTTTGGTAAGTTGCTCCGGCATTCTTCAGTCCGAAAGACATGACTGTATAGAAGAAGTTTTCGAGAGGTGTTCTAAAAGTAGTCTTTTTTACTTCCTCTTAGGCCATCTTAATCTAATTATATCCATTGAATCCATCCATGAATGAGAACATCTGGTGTCCTGAGGTGGCATCCACGAGAGTGTCGATGTGAGATAAAGGGAATTCATTATTCGGGCACGATTTGTTCAAATCTCGAAAGTTTACACATACTGTGATTTGACCATTCCTCTTCTTCACTGGCACTATGTTTGCCAACCACGTGGGGTATTGTATTGGCCGGACGAAACCTGCCTATTGAAGTTTTTCAATTTCCTCCTTAATCTTCTCTTTGAGATCTGGATGACATTTTCGAGCAGCTTGCTTGATTGGCTTGGAGTTTGGGAACACATCTAGATAATAGGAGACTAGGTCAAGATCTAGTCCGGGCATTTCCTTATATGACCAAGCAAACACATCTGAGTACCGGCTTATCAACTTTAACAACTGCTCCCGCTTCTCTGGACTAAGGCTTGAACTTATGAATATTGGCCTTGGAGCATCTTGTCCATCACTTAGATCTATTTCAATAAGTTGTTTAGGCTGAGGCTTTGGCCCATCTTGCATGCATTCTGGAGCCACTTTAGGCTTTATTACTATGTCATTGTCAGGAGGCTCTTCTTTTGACTCGGAGTCGGTGGCAGAAGAAACCGACTCCCCGCACCTTCACAAATAGTACACCATCTTGCCCCCTTCTCGGACTTTCATCACGTTCCGAGGAATAGGCGGACTTTCTGGTTGAGACATCGCCCGTTTACTTGATTCTTCCCTTGGCTCCTTGTAATATTTGATATCCTCCCAACGAGGAATTTTGACCCTCCAAGGCTTAGAGGTGGTGGGAATTTCTTCGACAGCCAATTCGGTAAAGTAGATGGCATCAGAATAATGAGCTTCATGGGTCTTGAAAGGTCTTTCTATAGCCTGAATTGTCACCATCTTGTTTTCCCATTTAGCCTTAACACATGGATGATAACTCGACAGTACAACGCTATATCTATACATCCAAGTCCTCCCTAGAATGATGTGATAATTTGTCTCGGAATCGATAATATGGAACTTGGTGGCCGAGCGAATCTCTCCGACGGCTAAATCAACTGTTACGCATCCTATAGTAACTCTCTTTTCTCTACCAAAGCCAGTGATGACTATCGGCTGCTTCACAATGCGCTCTTCAGAGATTCTAACCTTTTCTAGAGTAACACGAGTCATAATGTTGATAGAGGCTCCGCTGTCTAGAAAGGCTCTTTTGAACTCAACCCCGTTAATAAAAGTAGTCACATAAAGCAGGCGGTTGTGAGAAAAGGGATACTTCTGATCAGTCTCGGAGAAAGTAATGGCACTAGATTGCTCTTTTGCCTTTCTTGGGATAGATCCCTCAGTCGACATGCATTCCTCATGGTGTGCCTCGGCTATATTGATAATAGACTTGGTGATTTCTGTTCGTGCCTCCCTGGAAAGTCCAAGCTGGTCGAAGAATTGCTTGAACTTTACATAGTCTTGAAGGGTTTTGGCATAGTGATCCGGATCTTTTCCCACTCTTGGAGGCTCGTAGTTAACCATCTCCTCGATCTCTTCAAAATAAGATGCCATATAAACATGGTATCCTCCTCTTCCATAGTACTCTTCTCCTCCTTCTGGATCAAAGGGATCTTTGACATGAGTCATAAAGGTTCTGCCCTCTGGATCGAGAGCACTTCCATAGTAAACTTGTTCGCCCTCGAGCTCGAAGATGTCGTCCAAATAACAATCATCGTCATCGAGATTGGTGATAGCCTCAATCATCGGGCCTTCATAAGCTATCATAGCAACATTCTTGCACTTGTCTCGGTGTTGAGGATATGGTTGTTCTCGGATGTCTTGAGTCCCTTGCATTTTGAACCTCAATTCGTCTGCTTTGACTTTATCTCTAAAGAGTTTCCTGAGAGTCCAACACTTCTCTGTTGGATGTTTCAATATGCGATGATAGACACAAAACTCGGGGCTCTCGCGGTCATTCTTTGATGGAATTTCTCCGACATAAGGAAATTTTAGCTCTTCGTCGGCCATCCATTCCTTAACTAGAACTTTTACCTCCTCGATTCCACATGGATAAGAAACATTGCTCTTTTCACCACTATATTGCTTCCTCTTCTGGCCTCTATGACCCCCTCTTTGTGACTTTCGGGTATCAGGGGCAGAGGCAGCAGCAACAATAGGTCCACGAGACAATTTGAAGCTAGTCTTGTAACTGGCCTTAAATTCGGACTCCTGAGCCTGAGGAGTGCTAATGTTCTGAGCTGCTTCTATTAGTGCTGAGAAGGTGGGTAGCTTGTGATTAACTAGAAACATTTTGTACCTGTTCAATGCCTCCTTTAGACAGATTTGAACTAGATAACTCTCCTCCACTGCTTCATGGCAATCCATAGCCTTGTCCTGAAACCTTTTGACGTAGTCAAGGATGTCCTCACTTTCTCGTTGCTTTTCTTTACACAATGTAAGTATGGTCACCTTCTCCGCCACTTGAAAGAACTTGGAGTGGAATTTGTTAACCATTTCCTCCCAACTTCGGATAGAGTTTGGGGCCAAATTAACATACCAACTATATGTTCGGTCAGTAAGGGACTTAGAGAATTCTCTCAGCCTAAGAACGTGGTTTGAACCATGAATACCCAGAGTCTTGATGAACCGCACAACATGTTCTCGAGCATTTCCTTGCTTGCCATCGAATTTGATAAACTTCGGCACCGTGTACCTCTCCGGGTATGGATAACTCAATATCTCGATAGGGTAAGGTGGCTTGACATCCGGATTAGGCAAAAAGGGTAAAGTCCTCTTGCCCCGTTCGAGATCGAACATGGCTTGCACATCAGCGAGAGTAAGAAACTGTTAAGGGAGAGAGTTTGATGGTGGCATTTCCAGAACTTGGCTTATGGACCTGAAGACTAAGCTAGGAGCGACTTGGCCATTCTAGTGTTGAGAATTCATCATTGGCGAAGACACTTGACGATACTGGCCATCAGCGCATATGGACAAGCCAGTTGATGATGGGACATTGAATTGAGACCCGTAAAGTCCACCGCACGACGCAGCTATACCGGGTTGGGTTTACAAATTTGTTGTCGACACCAAATGAGGCCCACTTGGTACTTGAGTAACATTTACTGGTGGTGTAACAAGATTAGGTACAGGCAGAGCTCCCTTTTGTGCCATCATGCCCCTTATATTTGCCTGGACACCAACAGTCGCCGGAGTGCCATTCATTACACCAAACCTTCCCTAGTCACCATTGGATCTTGTCTTGTCACGCCATGGAGCCCGGGCATGGCCAAACTGCTGCCGCCTACTGTGGTTTGAGCATGTGTTATTGTGGTTGTGTTGCCATGAGCCATAGGCTGACTGGGGCCTACTTCTCCTTGGATTTGATTTTACACTCCGGCGGGGATAACTCCACCGCCAGTTTGATTTCCGTTTGGTGCCGGTACAAAATTAGAACTCATCACCAACATGGTGTGAGTGAGATTCTGAAGAGTGGTAAGAATTTCCTGCTGAGTATTTTGAAGTCCTTGAATGGCTTCGAGTAAAAGTGGTTGATCTGGAGCCATAGTCCTGTCATCACCACCGTTAGAGGATCCTTGTTGATGAACTTCATCTTCTCCTGCCATCCTTGCTGGAGTTATGTGGGTTCCAGATCTTGTTGAGACCATTAACCAATCCGCGTCCCCAGTGAAGTCGCCAAATGTATAAAAGGGTTCAAGAACGTCGTTGGAAAATTCGAAGATCTTTGAAGAAAAATTCAAATTCTTAAGAAAATGATGAGAGGCTTAGATTCTTCAATAGTCACAACTAAGAACACAAAAGCAAAGAGATGATGGAGATAAGAGATTAGGTGAAGAAGAAGGCAAAGTAATTGGAGAGAGAATAATGACAAGGCTCTCCCATGGATCTTCCACTTTCACTCTCAAGGTTGATAATAGAGAAGGGAAATTAGTTCTTTTCTAAGAGTTATCTCTCCAAAATCCATCTCTTGTAAAGCTATGGGTAGGTGCTATTTATAAGCACCTCATGATGTAGGATGAGCCCATGTGCAAGGCACATGGAGAATATTCTCTCTAACCACCTTGTCCGATGAGGTGACCTCTCCGAGGATGAGGAAAACCTCGAAGAGGAGATCAACCTCTCGGCGAACCCTTCTTCTTAGCCACACCTAACCAATGATCCCCAATCATCCTAAAGGGCCGAGGTAGTCCTAGAGGCCACGCCACTAAATATTGTCGAGTTTCATGGACCCCCCGGGGTTGTGCCACCTCGACCCAGGTATAGGCTAGTTTAACCGAAGAGTGAATTTATCTCCACTTACCGTCCTCGGGATCAGGTCCTTTGTTCGAACTCCATTACACTCATGGTTTTGGTACGTAAATCCCGGAAAGCTCCTAACCCGCAAGTGTTCTGAAACTCATTAACAGAGCGACTTCTAGATTGTGTTTGAATCTGTTCAAAGCCCGAGTGTCTCGGATCTCTAGGCTTGCTCAATACCCTTTCGAGTCTGGGCCTAAGTAAGTCTCTAAGTTCGTGGATCCGAACCCTTTCAAGGCTCAGAGCGATTCGGTCCGTTTGATGGTAATAAAATCGGATCCACCAATCTTTGACTTGCGATAAATTCGGGCACACCAACCTTGGACTATTGGGCCTAATTAATTTAGTGGACTCAAATTAACTCCTCTTACAAAAAAATTTCAAACATTTTGTTCAAACCAAACGCTTTTGTAGTTTATGTTTTTCTAAAAATAAATAAAAACTAGTTTATAAAATTTTTGTAAATATAAATAAAAAACGTAAACGTTACCAAACGCAACCTAATTAGTATACTAATTGATACATATAACATTATTCTGATTTATTAGATGATATAGCACTAAATAATATTATATGTACCAATTAATGTACTAACTAGTATACTAATCGATGATGTGACATAATTTTAAAGATTTTACGTATTTATAATTTGTATAATAGATAAAATTAATAATAATAATATAACACTAATTAATAGACTAATATATACATTAATTAATACATATAACATTGCCCTATAACACCTCTCAATATTGTAATAAAATCACCATTTAATTCGATCTTTACTATGAGAAGTTATTTGATAATCCTGTAATACGGTCACATGATATTCATGATGTTGTAATTGGGTGGAAAAGATCGGGTCAATAATCTTGTGTTGAATAACTAGGAAACAACAAGAAGATGGTATACTGTAAGAATAAAGGTTGGGAGCTCGAATGAGCTCCCCCCGAATCCCCCGAGAGAGAGAAGAGAGAGAGAGAGAGAGAGAGAGAGGCCGGCGTCGCCTCTCTCGCCTGGCGTCGTCCGAAGCTCGAAGCTCGTCGTCCGGCGTCGCTCGCCTCCGCCCCGCCTCCGGCAGCTCCTCCTCCGCCTCCAGCCCTAGTTTGTTGGCCCTCCCTCCCTCCCCTTCTCTTCCTCCCCTTCCCCTCCCCTCCCCTCCCTCCCCCTCCCCTTCTCTTCTTCTTCTTCTCTTCTCTTCTTCCTCCCTTGTTTCTCTGCGTCTGAAATGAAAAAAAAAATACAAAACGACGTCGTTTCGGAAGATTCGGGGGAAGGGGATTCGAGCTACCAATCAAAACTGTGTACTGTAATTGATAAGAAACACCGTTACATGACGTGCAGAGCACCAAATAATTTTTGCTTTATCACAGTCCTCTTCCCTATTCATTGCTTCTTTTAGTTTGGTCCACGCTAATTGTCCATTGACTCATAGAATTGTGAGAAAACTTAACCAATCACATACCCCCTTCATTCAATGGACTGGGTCAACTATGCCACGTGGTTGTCTCACTATTACGCTTCCACATTCCAAACCCTAGAACCCACTCCACCTTATCGTACCCCATACAAAACCCCTCCATCTTCGTCAAATCTGCATCGTTCACGTCACCATCCATCACCGTTATCATCATCATCATCATCGTCGTCGTGGTCGTGGTCGTCACATTCAAAAACCAAAAATCAATTTCATTTTTCTCGTCACCAGCCATGGATTTCTGGCAGAGAGCTCGAAGCTTCGCCGAGGAAGCCGCGAAGCGATCTCAAGAACTGACCATTGAAGCCGCTAAGCGATCGCAGGATTTCACGATCGGCTCGTCGAAGCTCTCCGAAATCGTATCCGAGGCGTCGAAGCGAGCCGATCAGATCAAGGTGGAGGCGCTCAAGCGAGCCGACCAGATCAAGGCTCAGATTCCTCCAGCCGCCGCGCTATCTTCTCTCGTTGAGGCTTCGTTGGAGACAACGGCGGCTACGGAGGCGGCGGCGGAGGACGAGGCCGCTGATCTTGAGAAGTTTGGGGTTACGGATGAGTTGAGAGAGTTTGTGAAGAGCATTACGATGAATACATTTCGGGATTTTCCATTAGAAGGTATAGTATTCTGAAGCTTGTTTGGTTGCTAGGAAAAGGAGGGAAAATACAACAAATTAGGGTTTTAAAACTTCTGTACTGGAAAATAGTACAACTAACTACATTGCTGAGTTTAAAAAGTATCATTCTTCTACTGTTGGAAAGTCTAGTTGGATTGGAGAGAGACCATATTATACTAGAAATTTGTAAGATAGTACCAAAATCATACGGATTTGCTGTACCCCCAAAATTACAGAGCATTGCACTTCCAAATTAACTGGATGTCAATTTTAAAAATAGTTTTCTAGTCCAATTTTATTGAATATTGCCTAAATTTTATGTCAAACTAGTTTATATATAAAAGATTATTTTTAATTTTAAGCTTTTAGGAAAAATAGTGAAATAGTTTAATCCTCATAAAATTCGAAAAACATTCTTTGAATAAAGTATTGGGTATTTGAAACTATAATTGACCTAGCATTGGTTGGAACCTATTCAAATTTGTGCAAAAAGGGTGTAACAGCACTATATTAAGGTTCACATTGTTGTTTGTTTGTCTTATGGTATGCCTCATGTGTTTGATATGTGTGTTATTGATATATTGTTCTAGGTTGTTTCTATTCTTGTATTTGTATTTGGTTTGTCGTCCATTTTTGTTTGTTCATCTTTTGGCAATGAGACTATTGACTTTGTTTGACCAAGCATTTTTTTTATTTTTATTTTTATTAATAAGTTGATTTGTCTTGTGTTAACTTCACTTGTTTGTTTCAACTTTGCATTGGAATGTTCATTTTCAACTATAAAACTTGTCAAAACTAAACTGCACGGAAGGATGAAAGATGATTTTTTTAGCTAGTTATTTGATCAGATGTATTGAGAAAGACATTGCTTGAAGTTTTGATTTTGAATCTATCATAGATACTTTTGATAAGGTGGATGGATGGAAGCTAATGGTGCTACTATGATCATTGTGATTTTCCTAATGAGCTTGGAAAGCTATTGTAGTGCGCTCTTTGTTGTTTTAATTGTTGTGGCTGTATCACTTCTGGAATAGGAGTCAAGTTGGTAACATGTCAACCATAAAGTAGGTATGGATGTGTGGGATATTGTCGTTTTGTTCTGTCTTGTTTTGAAGTGGTGTCTTCAATTCATACTGAAGTGTAGATTACTTTCTTATTTGAGAGTTGTCTTACATAGATGCATGTGATGACCATGTCTTGGCATGCTTGAGCAACATTTCAAGTGTTTTCCACAAGGAAATAGAGTCATTCAGTGTTTAAGTATAGATGTGTTCATGCACCTGGTCATTCAGTGTTCACTTGGGTTTTGAAGTTCAAATGCATTGGGTTTCAACAAAATTGATATGCAAATATTGTTGGTCCTGTTTTCCTTTGTATATTATTTCCTCATATGCAATGACCTTGTCTTTGGTGTGCAGATGATTCAGAAATGTCTGATATTCCCACAGTGTCAAATGTTCGGCAAGATCTTACGGCATGGCAAGAAAGACATGCCAAACTCGTTCTTTCGACAGTCAAGGTATCTCATTTTGTTACCAAAACCAGCCTTTCAAAGGAAGAATGGAAAAGTAATGAAAGCATGGTGAATCAGATGTTGACTTATAGTTTGATCTTCCATTTGTTTGAGAATCAAGCTTTCCAGAACAAAACGTTAATTGGCTTTGCTCCATTAACATTGAACATATTTTTTCTCCCTTTAGTTCTCCTTATGGTTCTTCAGTGTAATGTTTCGTAATGCAAAAAATAGGTCTCATTTTGATGGGATAACCTACCTAATAAAAGTTTCTGAAATCCCAATACATTTTTGTAAAAAATGCCATACTTCACTGTTAATATTTCTGTCTACAACCTGTATTACTATTATCTATAATTTCTTTCTATATGTAATACCTTTAGTTTGTCTTCCATATTTTAGATTGTGGATCCCCCATTTTTTGGTTTATATATTCTGACCTATAAATGTATAACCAGTATCAGTTTTTAGCTTCTTTTAAGATTTTGAGATGAGATCAAAGACAATGAACGTAAGAAGTAAAATCTAATAAAATGAAATTCTTTATATTTCTTCAGAATGCATTAGCAGCTAGAGTTCGGATTTCAAATTTAATATTGGAAATTTGCATATTTGAAATCATTAGATTTTGAGATATATGGTTTGATGCTAAAAATTTGCCAACAGATTTAGGTATTTGATTTAAGAACACTAGAAAATCTATATAAATAAATTTTGTCAAATATTATGAATTTAGAGTAAAAATTGTTTAATTTGTTATGAAAAATTAGCATATGAAAGCAAAAGGATCACACAAGTATCATTCTGATCTTGTAATATGGATTGAAACTCATGTAAGATACAGTTATTATATATAGGTTAAATTTCACCTACCTCCATTGAGATTTTTTTGTATCGATGTCTAGATTTGAAAGGTTTGGGAATAAGGAGGGACTCTCCCCTACCGTGACCCTTCTTTAAGTGCCGTTTGAAGAATGAGGGCAATTAGGTTATTTTCCTTAACTTTTTCTCCCAACTGTTGATTTTTCAGAGCTTATATTGGAGAATTAGGAAAATGAATATTCTACTTGCCTAACCCACCTTAGAGAATGAGGGAAATTCGAGGCCAAGACTCTATTGCCGCCTAGCAAAGGATGAGTAGATAACTGACTAGTTTCCCATAATGCTTACATATACAACACCAGTTAAAATGAATTTCCCGCCTTCTAATCAAATTGTCAATTGTAAAAATCTCGTCATGCTTTGTCATTCATGCAAAAAATGTAGTCTTTTAAGGTACCTTAGTTTTTGAAACCCCTTTTCATGGGAAAGATACCCTTCTCTGCCCCACCAAAACTTGAAAAAAAATATTTTACCTCAAATCTTCATGACTACAATCGCATGGTATCCTCTCAAGTGCAAATGTTAGGACTAGCATACAATTTTCCTAGGAGGTCCAATAACTACCCCACTTCCCAATCATTCAACTCTCTGCAAAGCATGATATCCAAGAAGCGCAACACCCCACAATCTTCTAGTCTTGTTTGCAATATTAGCAAGAGTAGGAGAAATGTTACTTTAACTTTTCTTCCCTGACTCTCCAAATGCACCCACTCACCATTCCCACAAGAAACCAAATATGACCGGAGAAAGTGTTCCACCCGCTACAGACACCCTTGGAAAGCCCGACTCCACTTCCCTTACAACAAGCATCCATTTCACCTTTATCACCCTTTTTCAAAACCTTCCCCTAAGTGAACCTCCAAAGCTATTTCTAGATTGGAAATAGTGATTCTCCTAATCCGCAAACTACTCTTTCTCAACAAAGTAAACACCTTATCCCAATCAACCAAATGATACTTGAACTCGTCCCTAACCCCACCCCAAAGCAAATCATGTTGCAACCTTTTCAACTTCATTGCCACTGAAATTAGAATAGTAATTAATGACGTAAAGTTGGCAGGTAAACTTGGTACGATACTCTTAATCAATGTCTTGCTACCTCCTTTAGATAAGTAATGCCTCTTCCAACCCACCAATTGACTCTAAAATCTCTCAACAGTAGAATCCTAAACAATTTGCCTTGAAAGAAGAAGCCAATGGTAAGACTGAATAGGTGGAAAAAGCCAGCAGTGATGATTGATGTTATTGTTTTTTAAGCAAGTGGGAAAATTGAACGACTAAAACCCCCTATTTGATTTTCGTTTGACCTTGTCTTACCCCGAAAAATGGGCCAACAAAAAATCTATTATTATCTTGTTGGTTGGACGCTTGGACCCAAGGTATTCCCTATAAAACTAGTTTTGGAAGGTAGCTAAGGCTTTTATTTTCTTTCACCAACCTTTTTGCTTATGGATTTTGGTTCATTATTTCAAGAAGTTAGCTTCAAAAGAGGTTGAAGCATATATATGTCATCTCGATTGTTTACATATTTGGATTTTAGATTTTGGAATATTTTTAAGTTCTTAGATAGATTGGTCATATGGTAAAAACTATTTGATTGAAAATTTGAACTTCCAACGAGGATAGAATTTGTGAAGGTGCGGGAAGGGGCTGGGGTGGTCATGGACAGTGGGGAAGGGGCTGGGGATTGCAGGGTTGGAGGGGTTGGAGTGGTTGGGGGAGGAGCCCGGTGGTGGCGCCAACTTGCTGGACGACAGTGATTATGGTTAGGGTTTTTTGAGGTTGAAGGTAAAGGGTATTTTTTATATAAATGTGTACTGAGCGAAAAATAAAATATTTATATTTTTAGCTGTGTGCCCTGAGAAAGATGTGGGTTGAATGAATTGGGCGTGTGGAAATAGAAGCTCCCTTTTAAAGGACTTGGGCAATTGGTTTTTAACATGGCATCAAAACACACATCTTGCACATGTATTTTATGGTTACCTAATAGATAGCATACATACATGTGTTTGCCCACTCATGGAGGGGTGTTTGGCTTTAATAAAGAGGGTGTGTTGATGATTAAAAAAGCTCTCAAATAGCCTCAGTTTTTAGAGAAGCTGGTTGTTGATTAAATTTATATGTTATAAATTGTAATCTTCCGTGCATTATCAATTGGCCTGTATGAGCATCAAGCTTGTACTGCATTTCTGCAATCTAACTATATTTATGAATATTCTTTTGCAGGAAACTTCAAAATTAAGATACGAGTTATGCCCGCGTGTGATGAAAGAAAGGAAGTTCTGGAGGATATATTTTATTCTAGTTAATAGTCATGTGGCACCGTGAGTAACTTGTCCTGCAGGATTGCTTTTATTTTGTGTTACTAAGCGAGGGCTTTTTCATTGTATTCACAACCTATATTAATCTTTTAACTTATCTACAGAATATTTTTCTTCATTTAGATCCATACACAGTGAAATTTTATTATTAAATTTATGGAAGTATTGAGCTTCTATTTTTGTATGGAAATAGAGAATGTTACACCTTTTTAAGTTTCAATTTTCAACATGGATATATTTGACCTTAGACAATGGCATTTTATTTGTCCTCTTCTTCAAAAGCATTTTTTTTTTTTTTTTTGTTATGTCTGTTATTGAGATACACTGGTGTAAAACTGTCTAGATGGTTTACTATCATTTATGTTCAAAATTACCAACACACATCTCACACTATGCTCACTCCTGCTCTCAATCTTTAAATTGGGACATGGAGATTGATGTTCTATCCGCCCCTTTCTGTATAGTTGTGAGTGTGGGTTTGAGAATTGCCACAAGGCTTTTGCATGTTGAGTCTAGTGTGTGTTTTAAAACTTACGAATATGACCAATCTTGGGAATTGAATGATTGAAATAACAATTGATCTCTTCATCTTTTGATCTGTGTGTGGTGGGTGCATGTGTTTGTAGGTGTAATGGTTTAATGGTTCAGTACTTTTAATTGTAATTTTTTTGATCTGATGGTTTTAGGTATGAAAGGCAGTACATGGAAGACGCTAGGCTAAAAGCTGCCGAACAAGCAAAAGATGATAAAAAGAAGGAAGCTTCAACAAGTGGAACAACCTCTAAAACAGAAACGGGGGGTATAAACCAGAAAAGTAAAACCTCACCAACTACTGAGCAGGACTTGGATGTATTCCTTCTTGGAGACCTTGGTGACAGTGATGATGGCCCAGGTATAGCATTGTCATTTCTTGACTTGCTGGCTTGTGTGGCTTATTTTCGACAAAGAAGCTACTTCTTTTGCCCACAAAAGGAGGGAAATATTTTATACTTCTACATTTTCCCTTTTATTACATATTTGCATATTCGATGGGTTTGATGAATGACCTCTCTGTGCTTAAACAGAGCCACCATAATGGTTGCATGTGTAAACAATTTTAGCATGCATCTAACCAGTTTATGTACTTCTAATGGTCCTAATCAAAGCAATGCAACAATCAACTATAAAATTGTGCATTATTAATTATTGGGTTTCAAGTTCCAACCTTTATAATGACTGTCCTCTCTGGTGGTTTTCCCGATTTATAGGTCACCCTTTTTACTGATTGCGCATGTTCTGGTACACACCCCATTTGTTTATGTATGCAGTTGGGAATTTTGTTTACCATTCATTTATTTGTGTTATTATTGATAGTCAATTTGGTCTTTCAGATGATGGAGATGGTGGGGGTTTTGATGATGATTTCGACAAGATCTAACTTGGTATGCCCTTGGCAGTTTTCTATTATTTATTCATGCTTGTTTGTATCAAACTTTTCTCATTAACCCTATGAGACAGCACTATGCCAGTCATGGGACTTGATTTTAATTTGTTTGTTTTACTAACATATAGGAAATTAGCCGTCCAGAGTCTATTATGTATCCGAACGCTGTAGATCCAATTACTATTAGATCAAATATGAAAATAATCCAAATCTATTCTTGTAAGAATGAGATAACATGCAATTCATTGTTGCCAAACATAGCTGCAAGCATATGCGTGTTACCTTCAACAGGGACATTGTTTCAAATCTAACGCGTTTGTATATATTTGAATATAGTCGGGATGTAATCTATGGACAGGCCTACGTGGCACCTGCAGTTGGTTGTGATGCTATCATCTACTATTGATGTATTCTATGCTTACCATTATTGTTGACATCGTACTTGTATTTTGCATGAATCTGCAGGAAGATGAAAAGGAGAAAACAGCTATTCTCACCAGTTGTTGCATTCAATAGATCAATGTCAATCAGATTTCACAGAGGAGGATAAAGTACTGCAATCTATGAAGAAAATAATTGATTTGGGTGACCGATGATGATCAAGCTAATCTCCAAACTTGTTAGTTACTTTTACTTCTATTCCTTATTTGTTTCATTCCATTGTCTTTTTGTAATTCTTTTGCTCTCTTTGTTCCCCTTTCCTTCTCCTTATAGGGCAATGTAAAGATGTCAATGACCATCAGGCTTAGTTTAAACACATTTTCTGTTTTTGGATTTCAATGTGTTTCTTTTTAGTAAAAATAAAAAAAGAAAATCAATATCGACAATAAGTAATTCTGGTTTTAGTTTTTGTGTTTTGCAAAAGATCGTACGCTTATGTAGTTGGTATTTTGTCTCCTTCCTGATTTTCCTGTACAAATTTACTTTTGTATTAACATACTCAAAACTGGATAGATGTGTGCTTAGCCCTGCTGAAGCATAGGGGTATGATGATCCTTCAACTAAGGATAGGGATGCAAATGAGCCGAGTCCAGTTGAGCTCTACATTGGCTCATGCTTGGATTGATTTTTTAATAATCGAGCTTAGAATTGAGCTTAGTCTCGCCTGATTGTCTGGACTGGATATAAGGGGGTGAGGAGAGTATGTAATATTTAAAATATGAGATGGATTAATGGGATTACTTTTAATATATTTGGTTAGGGCAAGATATAATATGAGATAAAAGAAAATCATTTTTTATTGTTTTTGAAGAATGAACCTATATCTGGTGGTAGGGGATAAATTTTTTAGGGGTGAGCATGGTCCGGATTGGATCGGATTGGGGTAAAATCAAGATCAATTCGTTATTTACGGTTCCTGAAAAATTAGAACTAATCCAATCCGTTTAAATCATGGAACCAATCTGAATCAATCCATTTAAATACGGATTGGATCGGTTTAGGACCACGGATTCACATAATTAAATAACAAAAATATATATATAATACTTTAATTTCATAAAAATATAAACATAGCGCTATATTAGTTCCATAATAGTAACATGTTTTTCTATAATAACGACATACTGTTCTAGAGTTTAAACAATCATAAGAAAACTGGTTTCACCATAAGTATTTAGACCATTACAAATTAAAACTAAAAAATAACAAATAAAAAGTAATAAAGAAGATATTATACGGTTTAGGTTTGAGTTTAGATTTTATATAGAATAAGATAAGATAATATGGGGGAGGATGTATAATAAAACTATAGACTATTTGTATACGGTCCGGATCGGTTTCAATCCGAAACCGTGGGATTCAATCCTGAACCAATCCGTGGACTACGAATTTTTAATTCTTCAATCCGGAACCGAACTGCGGATTCAAAAAATCAATCCAAACCTATCGGATTGGACGGACTTGATCGGATTATGGATTTCACGGATTCCTTGCTCAGTTCTAAAATTTTTGAAGAAATTTTATGATACACACTGGTTATAATGTTAATTATAATTTAAAAAATAGTTAATTATATCTTATACTGTGTTTGATTATGATTCAATTTTTTTTTTTAATTAGGACTTTTATTACAAATATTATAACTTGCTTATAGATATGTAATCATAAACGACGCTCAAATTTGGATCCAACTTGCAAACCTTTAAAAAATAATTTGATCCTGTACTTTCATATATACAGCGACACTCCAATTTTGTCTGAACTCTGAATGTGCTTCATATATTATTACAACTTTGATTGAGCCCCCGAAAGCAGGGGGCCGAATCCCCCGAATATCCATAACAGGTAAAAAAAAAAAAAAGAAAAAAGAAAAAAAAAAAAGAAAACAGTTTCCATAAAAAGAAATTAGGGGGATTAGGGAGATTTTTTTTGAGGTCCAAAACATTTTTCATATTATTATTACACGATTTTTTATTTATTTTCAAGAGCACTACACGACTCTATTGTAATATGAGAGCAAAATTGTCAAATAAGGTTGCGGCTTGTCCCCTTGTGTTTTTGGGTGTACGATTAATTCCCATTTGTGACTCTAGCCAAACCCATGATGATGATGCATAATTCCAAATAAATCATTTATCAATTATTAGATTAGAGACTAAGTATGGATTTGCTATCCACTAACAAGTATCATGTCAAATTATTGAAATAATAATAAAAGAAGAAAATGGTTTATCACAATTGCTAAAAGTTATTTGGTGTTCATAGAGTTATATTCAACGATTTCACTCTCTGGAATCACATGATTGTGTAGAACTTGGCCTTAAATACGGGACTCATACAATTACAATTACGTAGCTTTTAAGCTGTGTTTGGTTAGAAGATTTTAGAAGAGATTTAGAAAAGAATAAAAAAAAAGATGTGTGAAATTAGGTGAAATAAAAGTATATTTTATTCACATTTTACTTACCTTTTTTTTCTTCATTTTGAAATTTCTTTCCAAATCTCTCAACTAAATACAATATTAGAATATTATGAATGAGAATTATAAAAAAAAATGAAAAAAAGAGGCAAATGTGAAAAAATTATCCGGTGTTGCTATTGTAATGCCCAAATAGTTCCAAAAGCCAAAAATACGACTCTGAGAGTTCCTAAGATGAGTTCCACACGACTATACCATTGGGCATTGTCCAATGAATACAAATATATAATAATTTTTGGTTGAAAAATTAATTTGATAAAATAGTACATTTTGTTTTTGTTTTTCTCAATGTAAGTGAACCCCTATTAGTGGATTTGCAAAATTATTAAACCCACTAATAGGAGTTTGGAGTGTAATGTGAGCGCCACATGATTGAATAATTTCACATACTAAATGTACTATTTCATGAAAAAGAAGAAAAAATGATCCAATTTGACATTTCATAGAGTATGACCTTTCAACATTTATGATGACAACAGTATAGTACCTCACCAGAATGTGACATTTGTTTCAATTATTTCGTTTTTTCAATTAGAAATAGAGGACTTAAAAAAAGAAAAAAAGTAAACTAGAAATAGAAATAGAGAAGATGTGGTGCTCACATCACTCATTAAATAAATAAATAATATATATGGCTTTTTTTATTACAAAATAAATAAATAATTATTTATTTAATGAATAAATAATTATAGATGATTTGTTTTGACCAAAAATCACATTCACAACAAGATGTTAAATCTAAATAATTTTACTAAATTAACCCTTATTCACGGAGTTTTTTTTTCTCCTCCTATCATCCATTATAGTAAACAGTTGGTTTACAGATCTATTATCACAAAAATAATAGTAACACATAAAATTTCCAATAAATGAATACACATAAAATGGATTGGAGGCACGATCATCTGTTGCAATTTTATTTTATTTTTTTTGTTTTATATTTTAGAGGTATTCAATTAGGAAAAATTAAGTATCAACGAATAATATTTTTATGTGTGACTGGACATTGATACTTCAATTAGGAAAAGTTAAGTATCAATGTCCAGTCACACATAAAAAGATGTGTGTTTACATGAAATGGCGAGCATATTACGAGCTTGTGTTAATCTTGATTTTCATAAGCATATTTGAGAATAATTCCAATGCTTACAAGAAGCGGACCCATTTCTACATTTACGTAGTTGAAATATGTCCCATTTCTACATTCACAAAATTGAGAAGTTTAAATTCTTTTTGGAATCAAATTTCACAATTTTTTGTTGAAATTTCTCAATTTTTCATATACTAAGCAAATACAAAAATTGAGAAATTTGGAGGGAAATTTCACAATTTTGGGGGGACGAAGATTCTCAATTATAGACATGCAAAATCACAATCCGATAATTCAAGCAAAAAGGAACATAACCTCAAGTTCCTAGTCTATCAACATCATTAATCAAGACACTAAAATATTCAATAAGCAAAACTGTTGGTGAAAATACCAGAAAAAATATATTTTATTGATAAATAATGCAAAGAAAAAAAAGATACAAATGGATCAGATTGAGGCACGGATATCTCGTTTTCTTTACGGAGATCAAGCCCATTGCGGTAGGAAGAACCTAAATACCGATGCAGCAGTTACAAAATTATGACTTGTCCCCTCCAGGATACAAACAGTCCGACCACTTGTCGTATGGTTCAGGCCAACTCTGCACAAGATGGTGAACCCAAAGCTCCACAAAAAAAAACACCCTTCTTTGCTAGTAATCTCTCTTGTATAGAAAATAGTTGGTGTGTTGGTGTAGAAAAGAGTAGATGAGAGGAACTATTTATAAGTCATTAGGACCTTACAAATTACACCAAAAATAATGATGATCATGAAACTAGAGAAAATTGAGAGTGTATCAAAAATTAACTCACCACCAACTTCATGAACACAATAAATCTCCATTCATGAACAAGATGAATTGAGATTCATGAACAAGACATAAAAAAATTCATGAACAAAATATATAAATAAATAAAAGATATTAAAATCGTCCAACAATCCCCCACTCATTTTAATATCAACAAGGACAACAGAGATTACCAAACAAAGATAGACTAGTATGCATCATGAAGGTGTGCTCTGCATGAAACCTTCATTAGTGAAACAACAACCTCTACTCCAGAGTCAGTAGTAGTCTTAGACTTGAACTATGACTACTTAGGGGAAATAAAGTTGTCACGACCCCAACCCGCCCCTAGTAGGATGGTGCCATGATGGCCAGTAATCCGAGACTACCGAAGGCCAGCTTTCAAAATTCATACACAAACAGAGTATACATAGGGGCTTACAAATGCAGAAGCAATAACTTAAAGTACAAATGGTCCATAAGAGCCGTGCATAGATCAAATGAAATGACATACAAGATATGGCTTTACAATTTATCGTCAATCAACAAAATACAAGTTACATCTTGATCAAAAGGCTTCTCGAGCCGACATGTACAAAATGCAATAAATACAAGCCAAGAAGCATGATTTTCAAGATTTGCCGACGTAAATACAACATTGCCGACATGAATACAAAACAAGCCGACATAATCATGAATCCAAAACAAGCTTGCAAACACATCTAGGCGTCGCCGCCGTCCTGTTCATCACCTACATATATAGAGAGGGTGAGCTTGGATACTCAGTGAATGGTACAAATAATAAAGGTTTTGCATGAACCATAGCCGAAGTTCTTTCAAGACAAACATGCCAAAACCATGCAAATATTAGCCGAGATCCTCTCAGAGCAAAACACATCAAAACTTCATCAAATCAAGAGATGAACCGTATTCATCTATCAAGTCTTACAAGTCTCAAGGGATGCTTACTGGCATCGGCAAAACACGAATCAAGCTTTCCGAACAAACAGATCCACGCGGTAAACCGTCAGTGGCAAAACAAAGACTGCACGATCCGTAATCGATTAGTCAAAGGTACTGCGAAAGTTTATAGTCCTCCAGCACAAGGGACTTGTGTTACTTAAGCCCGTAGCTCTTTTTAACACGATGGTCTTGTGTTACTTAGGCCCGTAGCCCGCTTTAACACGATAGTCTTTCCAAGAAAGGACCGTATCCTTTTATACTTAATGCCGCGAAAGTTTAGAGTCCTCCAGCACAAGGGACTTTTATACTTGGTACTGTGAAAGTTTAGAGTCCTCCAGCACAAGGGACTTTTCAAAGATGACAACAAAACTAAGCTTATACTTGATACATCAAAATAGAGCTAACCATTCATGCTTAACAAATACTTTCATCAAAACAAAGCGAAGCAAGATTTATCAAAACAGTATAACATAGCTTTATTAAAAATACCACTCACATAGTTCTTCGGGTGTAGGCTCAAAGCAAGGATCAAAGACCTATAATCACATGGCAATCATATTCTCAAAACAAGCTTTTCATGCATGCAAATGATCCCGGCATTCTCACCAGATCCAAGTCAATATCAAAGCAAAACATGCTGGGAGTTGAAACACTGCTTTTCGTCTCATGAAAACACACTGGGTACCATCCAGGTCTTTGCCGAGGTCCCACGCCTCCTTGCCGACGTGTGGTCCCGATGGCCACATTCAAGAGCAAAGTTGGGAAAACCTGGGTTTTCCTTCGAAGAACATGAAGAACAGGATGAACATGATCATGAAGAAGATGAATGCAAAGGTCACAACTTGTTACAAAATCTGAGATTTCATGCTATGAGTTCAAAACACGGACCTGGGTACCCATACAAGAAGATCATGCAAGAATAAACACAAAAACATGATCCTTGTTCCAAACTTTCGGATCAAAACGAGGCTTTTCTTCAAGAACACATGAACACCATTTCTCTTTCAAAACCAACTTTAAATCGATGCATGACATGCAAAACAGGTTCGATCATGCAATGCAGCTAGATGATCAATAAGAACAACAAGAGTAGGTTAAGATTCTAACCTCAAGACACGAATCTAACGGCTCAAACTCTAAAGATCAAGCTTGGAAGATCTATTCTCACTCAAGAATTCCTCCTTCTTCCTCTAGAGCTTCTCTCTCTAAAGACAAAGATTTGAGACAAAATGATTTGTTTCTAGGTCTGCCGGCTGTCTTAACACTCAGCTCGGACACGTGGCACTTCCGGGTTGGTTCAACTCAAAAGGGTGACTGATTGATAAGACAAGCCTATGACAAAGCGTATTCAACAAGCTAGATGGCAAGACACATCGGCAAGCAATGATATCGGCTAAAGACAAAACTTCGGCAAGTGGGGTTACAAATACATCGGCTTGGAAGGACGACACTGGACTAAGCTGTGCCACACCTCGGCCTAGGTGTACCACACCTCGGTCTAGGTCATACCTATCCGGGTATAAGATCGCTCAAGTGTAAGGATAAAACGTCTCGGGCTAGACGATACACATCTCGGCAAATATGCCAGGGTGAAGGTGGAGGTCAACCAAAATGGTTCCAAGGTAGCTCTAGGTACAAAGGTCAAAGGTGAACTAGACTCAAGATGACCTCGGCTACACACCAAGCAAGGAACAAAATCATGCAAGCAATCACTTAAACAAAACAAGACAGGACAAGACTTGCAAAATAACATAACAAGGCAAGATCATACATGAATGTATGCAAGCATGACTAAATCAAAGTGAGGGTTGTTACATCCTACCCCCCTTAAGGAAGTTTGGTCCCCAAACTTAAGGTACCTTGTTCCAAGAACAATTCTGGGTGTCGAATTTTCATTTCCTCTTCCATTTCCCAAGTAGCATTCTCGCCGTAATGCTCCTTCGATTCAATTTTAACCATTGGTATCGACTTGTTTCTCAACTGTCTTACATGTCTATCGATAACACGTATCGGCTTCTCTTCGTAGCCCAAATCCTCATTAACCACAATCCCGGAATAGTCAATCACATGCAGTGGATCCCGAATACACTTTCTCAACATCGAAATATGAAACACATTATGGACTTGGCCTAATTCTGGCGGCAAAGCAAGTCTGTAGGCAACGGTGTTAACCTTGTCAAGAATTTCAAATGGCCCAATATAACGGGGCGCTAACTTACCTTTCTTCCCAAACCTGGAAACTCCTTTCATCGGCGAAACTTTCAGGAATATATGATCCCCAATTTCGAATTCTAACTCATTTCTTCTCTGATCGGCGTAGCTCTTCTGTCGACTCTGAACAGTCTTAATCCTTTGTTGAATAAGTTTAATCTTCTCTGTTGTCACTTGAATTAGCTCGGGACCAAGTAGAGTTTTGTCTCCAACTTCGGTCCAACATATCGGCGATCTGCACTTTCTTCCATACAAAGCTTCATACGGCGCCATGCCGATGCTAGCTTGATAACTGTTGTTGTAAGCGAATTCTACTAAGGGTAAATGCACTTCCCAACTTCCTTGGAAGTCCAAAATACATAGTCTAAGCATATCTTCGAGTGTCTGAATTGTCCTCTCTGTCTGCCCATCAGTCTGGGGATGGAAAGCCGTGCTAAACCTCAACTCGGCTCCAAAAGCTCTTTGTAGACTCTGCCAAAATCTGGAAACAAACTTCGGATCTCGGTCTGACACAATTGACATCGGCACCCCATGAAGTCTAATAATCTCGTTCACATACAACAAGGCAAGTTGATCGGCGTTGAAGGTAGTCTTAACAGGTAAAAAGTGTGCTGACTTAGTTAACCTATCCACAACAACCCAAATCGAATCCATACCTTTCTGTGTCTTCGGCAACCCAATCACAAAATCCATGGAGATGTGTTCCCATTTCCACTCAGGAATCGGTAAAGGTTGAAGAAGTCCTGCTGGCCTTTGATGTTCTGCCTTCACCTGTTGACAATGCAAACACTGGGATACGAACTCAGCTATTTCTCCTTTCATATTCGGCCACCAAAACGTCTGCTTCACATCCTGATACATCTTAGTGTTCCCTGGATGAACAGCAAACTTGGAACCATGAGCTTCTTGCAAAATTCTCTTTTTCAACTCTGGGATGTCGGCCACACATAACCTTCCTTTGAACTTAAGCACTTGATTTTCGATGGTATATCCTGATCTCGGCTTCGTAA
This sequence comes from Camellia japonica, assembly GCA_030407325.1. NCBI lineage: Eukaryota > Viridiplantae > Streptophyta > Magnoliopsida > Ericales > Theaceae > Camellia > Camellia japonica. The sequence continues at coordinate 20,910,377 of JAPPVO010000010.1, read as the reverse complement.
TAATCTCGTCGGCTACCTTCTTGAAGAATTCGTCCTCCATCTGTCTTGCCTTCACTTCTTCAACAATAGTTGGTTCCACTGAAATTGTGGTTAGACATGCCAAACTTCCAGTTATCTTTCTGCTCAAAGCATCGGCTACTGTGTTAGCTTTACCTGGGTGATATTGAATTTGCATGTCGTAGTCCTTCAACAACTCGAGCCATCTTCTCTGCCTCATATTCAATTCCTTCTGAGTGAACAGGTACTTTAAGCTCTTATGATCTGTAAAAACTTGACAAGAGGCTCCATACAAGTAGTGACGCCAGATCTTCAAGGCAAAAACTACTGCTGCTAGTTCTAAATCATGGGTAGGGTAGTTCTTTTCATGTGGCTTCAACTGACGGGATGCATATGCTATGACTTTACCCCCCTTGCATTAATACACAACCCAAACCCTTATGCGATGCATCACTATAGATATGGAACTCTTCATTACCTGATGGAAGTACAAGAACTGGTGCTGTGATTAACCTCGTCTTCAACTCCTGGAAGGCTGATTCCCGATCTTTGGTCCATTCAAACGCTGCTCCCTTCTTGGTCAATTGCGTCAACGGAATTGCAGTCCTAGAGAAATCCTTCACAAACTTCCTGTAATAACCTGCCAAACCCAGAAAACTTCGAACCTCAGACACATTAGTTGGCCTCGGCCAATTCACAACAGCTTCGATTTTACTAGGATCAACTGAAATACCCTCTTCATTAATCACATGACCCAAGAATGAAATAGTAGGAAGCCAAAACTCACATTTGTTAAACTTAGCATACAATTTCCGGTCTCTCAAAATCTGTAAGGTAAGTCTCAAATGGTCCTCATGCTCGGCTTTACTCTTAGAGTAGATCAATATATCATCAATGAAGACAACTACAAATTCATCTAAATATGGCTTAAAGACTCTGTTCATCAAATCCATAAATGCAGCAGGGGCATTGGTCACTCCAAAAGGCATCACTAAAAATTCGTAGTGGCCATACCTCGTCCGAAAAGCGGTCTTCTTAACATCCTCGACTTTAACCTTAAGCTGATGGTAACCCGACCTAAGATCAATTTTAGAAAAGACTCGTGCTCCTCGCAACTGATCAAACAAATCATCTATCCTCGGCAATGGGTACTTATTCTTAATGGTGACCTTATTCAGTTCTCGGTAATCAATACAAAGACGAAGCGTACCATCCTTCTTCTTAACAAACAAGACGGGTGCTCCCCAAGGTAAAGTGCTCGGCCTAACAAAACCCTTATCTAACAGCTCTTGCAGTTGTAACTTCAGTTCCTTAAGCTCGGCGGGGGCCATTCTGTAGGGTGTTTTAGAGATAGGCTGGGTTCTCGACATGACGTCAACAGTAAATTCTACTTCCCTATCAACTAATTGACCAGGCAAATCGTTTGGAAAGACGTCGGGGAATTCTTTAATAACTGGGACGTCGGCTAACTCGACACTTCCATTCAGCTTACTTAGTATACTACACAAATAACCTCGACACCCCTTTTGGATCAACTTAAAGGCTTTCATAGATGAGATTAAGTATGGTGGGGGTATTACTCCCTTACCCTAAAACGTAACCTCGGCTTGGTTTGGGGATTTCAAGGTAACACTCTTAGAGACACAGTCAATGGATGCATGGTTTTCTACTAACCAATCCATTCCCAATATAACATCAAAATGGGCTATGTCCAAAGACATTAAATCAACCAACAATTTAACATTCTCAATCACGACAACACATGCTCTATAAATGGATGCAATAATCATAGATCTCCTAGATGGAGTAGACATAGATAACATATAATCAAGGGGTTCTTGTTCCCTATTAATCTTCTCGGCAAACTTAGCAGATACGAATGAATGCGTAGAGCCCGAATCAATCAATACATATGCATCTTGAGAGCAAATTGGAAGTATACCTGACACCACTGTCTCAGCATTCGGAGTGTCTCCTGGTACCAGTGCAAAAACTCTGCCCTGCCTCATCTGCCCTTTTCCAACGTTGCCTTTCTGAGCGGAACCCGAGGCATCCTCACCTTTCTTGTCATCAACAGTCTTTGCCTTAGGACAATCTCTCACATAATGTCCCATTTCACCACATTCATAATAAGCTCCAGACGCCCGACGACAGACCCCAAAATGTGACTTCCCACAACTCGAACATGTCGGCTTCGTACCACTTTCCTGTCTTGGGTAGGCTGGGCTGCTAACATTCGCTTTCTTCTTGGTAGCAAACTGTGTTCGGCGACTGTCAAAATTCTACCTTTTCCTCTGGTTCTCTCCTGAACTCTGGTATCTATTCAAGTTAGCTTCAGCCAGGATGGCTTTATCCAACACTCCGGTGTAAGTTGGCATGTTGTGCAAGTTAACCCGGTCTTGTATCGGTCCATTGAGCCCACTCTCAAACTTTCTAGCCTTTATATACTCATCGTTGACCATGTGAGGTGCATACCTCGCCAACTCAGTAAAAGCGCGGTCGTATTCCGCCACTGTCCTGCTGCCTTACGTCAAGATCTGAAATTCAGTAGCCTTGCGGTTTCGTACACTAAAGGGAAAGTGTTTGTTGTAGAACAACTCCAAAAATCGGGTCCAGGTCAAGTCTGGATTGCCTTCTCGAACCATCACCCACCATCTGCAGGCGTCGTCATCCAGTGTGAATGCTGCCAGAGTCACTTTCTGAGCGTCGGTGCTAGGGAAGATCTCGAACAATTTTTCCATTTCCAGAACCCACGCTTCGGCTTTCATCGGCTCTATGCCCCCTTGGAATCTCGGTGGCTTCATTTTCTTGAATTCCCTGATTAACGCTATCGTGCGGTCCCCGTATAAAGCTGGCTGTGGAAGCACTTGTGGTACCGGAGGAGGTGGAGGTGGAGTTGCATTCCGACCGTTGGTCTGCTCGACCTGAGTCGAAGTAGCACTAGCGTACTATTGCCTTGTTTGCCTCAACTCGCGGGCCAAATCTTCAACTAACCTTTCCAGTCTGTCCAATCTGTCCTCGGACTGATCTCGGCCAATTGGGGTCTACCTCTCCTCATGATGCTATGAGTATGCGAAGTATGACTTTTAGAACAGAACGAGCAAATAAACACGTAGGCAAGTAACAATTTGGCATGCCGAAATGATATACACATTGTCAAGTAGCAAGCAATATGATGCAATCCTAACATCAATTCTAAGGGAAATCCTATGCTCTTTAGGACTCAAAGTGTGTGAATATCGTATTATAAGGAACTTGTGCTCTGATACCATTCTGTCACGACCCCAACCCGCCCCTAGTAGGATGGTGCCATGATGGCCAGTAATCCGAGACTACCGAAGGCCAGCTTTCAAAATTCACACACAAACAGAGTATGCATAGGGGCTTACAAATGCGGAAGCAATAACTTAAAGTACAAATGGTCCATAAGAGCCGTGCATAGATCAAATGAAATGACATACAAGATATGGCTTTACAATTTATCGTCAATCAACAAAATACAAGTTACATCTTGATCAAAAGGCTTCTCGAGCCAACATGTACAAAATGCAATAAATACAAGCCAAGAAGCATGATTTTCAAGATTTGCCGACGTAAATACAACATTGCCGACATGAATACAAAACAAGCCGACATAATCATGAATCCAAAACAAGCTTGCAAACACATCTAGGCGTCGCCGCCGTCCTGTTCATCACCTACATATATATAGAGAGGGTGAGCTTGGATACTCAGTGAATGATACAAATAATAAAGGTTTTGCATGAACCATAGCCGAAGTTCTTTCAAGACAAACATGCCAAAACCATGCAAATATTAGCCGAGATCCTTTCAGAGCAAAACACATCAAAACTTCATCAAATCAAGAGATGAACCGTATTCATCTATCAAGTCTTACAAGTCTCAAGGGATGCTTACTGGCATCGGCAAAACACGAATCAAGCTTTCCGAACAAACAGATCCACGCGGTAAACCGTCAGTGGCAAAACAAAGACTGCACGATCCGTAATCGATTAGTCAAAGGTACTGCGAAAGTTTATAGTCCTCCAGCACAAGGGACTTGTGTTACTTAAGCCCGTAGCTCTTTTTAACACGATGGTCTTGTGTTACTTAGGCCCGTAGCCCACTTTAACACGATAGTCTTTCTAAGAAAGGACCGTATCCTTTTATACTTAATGCCGCGAAAGTTTAGAGTCCTCCAGCACAAGGGACTTTTATACTTGGTACTGCGAAAGTTTAGAGTCCTCCAGCACAAGGGACTTTTCAAAGATGACAACAAAACTAAGCTTATACTTGATACATCAAAATAGAGCTAACCATTCATGCTTAACAAATACTTTCATCAAAACAAAGCGAAGCAAGATTTATCAAAACAGTATAACATAGCTTTATTAAAAATACCACTCACATAGTTCTTCGGGTGTAGGCTCAAAGCAAGGATCAAAGACCTACAATCACATGGCAATCATATTCTCAAAACAAGCTTTTCATGCATGCAAATGATCCCGGCATTCTCACCAGATCCAAGTCAATATCAAAGCAAAACATGCTGGGAGTTGAAACACTGCTTTTCGTCTCATGAAAACACACTGGGTACCATCCAGGTCTTTGCCGAGGTCCCACGCCTCCTTGCCGACGTGTGGTCCCGATGGCCACATTCAAAAGCAAAGTCAGGAAAACCTGGGTTTCCCTTCGAAGAACATGAAGAACAGGATGAACATGATCATGAAGAAGATGAATGCAAAGGTCACAACTTGTTACAAAATCTGAGATTTCATGCTATGAGTTCAAAACACGGACCTGGGTACCCATACAAGAAGATCATGCAAGAATAAACACAAAAACATGATCCTTGTTCCAAACTTTCGGATCAAAACGAGGCTTTTCTTCAAGAACACATGAACACCATTTCTCTTTCAAAACCAACTTTAAATCGATGCATGACATGCAAAACAGGTTCGATCATGCAATGCAGCTAGATGATCAATAAGAACAACAAGAGTAGGTTAAGATTCTAACCTCAAGACACGAATCTAACGACTCAAATTCTAAAGATCAAGATTGGAAGATCTATTCTCACTCAAGAATTCCTCCTTCTTCCTCTAGAGCTTCTCTCTCTAAAGACAAAGATTTGAGACAAAATGATTTGTTTCTAAGTCTGCCGGCTGTCTTAACACTCAGCTCGGACACGTGGCACTTCCGGGTTGGTTCAACTCAAAAGGGTGACTGATTGATAAGACAAGCCTATGACAAAGCGTATTCAACAAGCTAGATGGCAAGACACATCGGCAAGCAATGATATCGGCTAAAGACAAAACTTCGGCAAGTGGGGTTACAAATACATCGGCTTGGAAGGACGACACTGGACTAAGCTGTGCCACACCTCGGCCTAGGTGTACCACACCTCGGTCTAGGTCATACCTATCCGGGTATAAGATCGTTCAAGTGTAAGGATAAAACGTCTCGAGCTAGACGATACACATCTCGGCAAATATGCCAGGGTGAAGGTGGAGGTCAACCAAAATGGTTCCAAGGTAGCTCTAGGTACAAAGGTCAAAGGTGAACTAGACTCAAGATGACCTCGGCTACACACCAAGCAAGGAACAAAATCATGCAAGCAATCACTTAAACAAAACAAGACAAGACAGGACAAGACTTGCAAAATAACATAACAAGGCAAGATCATACATGAATGTATGCAAGTATGACTAAATCAAAGTGAGGGTTGTTACAAAAGTATTACTGCTCACACATAATAATCCAGGTGTTGACATGAGCTTTTAATAGCCAGCACATTACGGCCTTGTGCTTATCCCAGTTTTCATGAGCATATTTGAGAATAAGCCTTGTTCTCATAAAAAGCGGCCCCACTTTCATGCTCACATAGGTGAAATCTGTCAAGGATGCTCCTGTAATTTACACACCCCACTCAACAAGAGTTACAGAATTTCATTAAGAGTATAAAAACTCAACCCTTCAACATTACAGGACAAATGCACTTACATCATAGGGATGGATAACAAAATATTAAAGAGTGCATTTTTACAACCACCATATGATTCGTTCTTCCCATTTAACCTAGTTACAGGATCTTTGGTCCCTAGGTTGGGTATCCTCATACATGGTTTATGATTTTATAGGCTTCAAACCCATCCCCCTCGATGTATTCTAGACCGTATCTCTCGCCAAGGCCTTGGTTAACGGATCCCCAAGATTATCACAAGATTTTACATAATTCACAGTTATGACGCCATTACTCAAATAGGATCTCACATTACTGTATTTCCTTCGAATAGGTCTGGATTTACCATTATAAAAATGGTTGTTCACTCTACCAATAGCAGCAGTGCTATCACAACGAATTAACACAGGAGGAATTGGTTTTTCCCAAAAAAGGGATTTCATATAACAAATCTCACAACCAATTCGTTTCCTCACATACTGAAGCTAACGTTATAAGTTCAGCTTCCATAATAGAATTAGCAATTATAGTCTATTTTTTAGACTTCCAACATATAGCACCACCACCCAAGGTAAAAATAAAACCCGAGGTAAAGAGAGAATCACCTGACAAAGTGTTCCAATCGGCATCACTATATCCCTCAAATACCGCAGGATACTTGTTATAAAACAAACCATAATTTTTGGTACCAGATAAATATCTCATAATTCTTCCCATGGCTAGCCAATGATCTTAACTTGGCTTACTAGTAAACCTGCTAAGTACTCCAACAGCATATGCAATGTTAGGTCTAATACAGTCAGTAGCATATCTCAAACTACCAATCATGCTAGCATATTCCTTTTGATTAATCACTTCTTTTCATTTGTTACAGTCTAGAAAATTATATTTCTTTAAAATTTTCTCAACATAATGCAACTGATCAAGAAAAATGCCATCCTTAGTCTTGGTAATTTTAATTCCCAAAATAAAAATTGGCTTCATCAAGATCTTTCATATCAAAGTGGCTATTAAGCATATTTTTAGTCTCATTTATGATATGCAAATTAGAGCCAAAGATAAGTAGATCATCCACATATAGGCTAATAATCACATGTGCATTCTCACAAGTTTTATAATATATGCACTTATCACATTTATTAGTCTTATAGTCATTCTCAAGCATGTAGGAATCAAATTTCTCATGCCACTGTTTAGGAGCTTGTTGCAAACCATAAAGGGATTTAGTTAGCTTACACACCTTGCTTTCATGACCAGGCTCCACAAAGCCTTCAGGTTGGTCCATGTAAATCTCGTCATCTAGATCTCCATTTAAAAATGTTGTTTTTACATCCATTTGATGAATTTTTAAATCATGAATTGCAGCCACTGCTATCAACAGTTTAATGGATGTAACTTTAGTAACCGAAGAAAAAGTATCAAAAGAAATCAAGATCAACTTGTTGCTTAAAACCGTTAGCGACAAGCCTCACTTTATATTTATCTATAGTTCCATCCGATTTAAATTTTTTAGGAATGACCCATTTACACCCAATAGTTTTACAACCTGGAGGTAAATCCACTAGCTTCCATATTTTATTTGAAGTAGTGAATATATCTCATCATTTACAGCCTCTCTCTGGAGAATAGTATCATGTGATGATAAAGCTTCTTGCATCATAAGAGGAATTTCTTCCACATTGTAAAGATAATAGTCAGGGCCAAAATCTTTTTCAACACTAACTCGTTTACTCCTCCTTGGTTGAATTTGAGAATTTTCTTGTTCTTGAAAAACTTGAAATGGAGTAGAAGAGCTAGGCATGGATAAAATATTTTTAGAAATTATTTGACCCCCACTATTTCTAGATTTGAAAGAAAATTTATTTTCATGAAAAATAGCATCACCTGATTCAAAAATAATATTATTTTTCATATCACAAAATCTATAGGCTATGCAACGCATACCCAAGAAAAGCACAGGTGATAGCTCATTCACCCAATTTAGGTCGTTTAGGATCTGTAAGTCTCACAAAAGCTAAACAACCCCAAACCCTCAAATAATTTAGATTTGGTTTATGCCCCCGTCGCAACTCATAAGGTACAATTTTAGTCTTTTTGTGTGACACTATTTATCATATGGCAAGCTGTCAAAATAGCCTTGCCCCAAAGATTTGAAGGAGCACCTGAATCAATAAGCATAGCATTCGTCAAGTCAATTAACGTTCTATTTTTTCTTTCTGCTACACCATTAGATAAAGATGAATATGGTGGAGTAGTCTCATGAATAATTCCCAATAACTAAACAAAAGAGTTGAATCCAAGAGATTCATACTCCCGGCCTCTATCACTTCTAATTCTCTAATCTTTTTACTGAATTGATTTTCCACTTAAAGAAGGAATTCTTTAAATTTCTCAAAAGCATCACTTTTATTTTTTAATAAATATATGTTTGTGTATTTTTGAAAAATCATCAATAAAAGTGATAAAATATCAGTTACCACCCTGAGTTAAAATTCCTTCAAACTCACACAAATCAGTATAAAATAATTCTAACAATTCGGTATTTTTTTCAACACTTTTATGAGGCATCTTGGTAATTTTTGCTTTACTACAAACTTCACATTTCTCAAAATTTTTTGTCACTTTAGGAATTAATCCTAAACTACTCATGATTCCCATATATTTACTGTTAATATGACACAAGCGAGCATGCCAAAAATTAATAGAAGACAGCATGTAAACCGAATTAGTAGATGGTTTATTAATCTCAACATTCAATTTGAACATCCCATCACAAGCATAACCCTTACCCACAAAAATACCCTTCTTGGTAATCACATATTGATCAAATTCTATAGTTTGCTTAAAACCAGCCTTATTCAACAAATAACTTGACATCAGATTCTTCCTCATGGACGGTGTATAAAGCACATCTTTTAAAGTAAGCACACGTCTAGAGGTGAACTTAAGGTCAACCTCACCACTTCCAAGTATCTTGGTTAGACTAGAGTCACCAAGCATAATTGTTTTCTCATCATCAAAGGGAGTATACACCTTGAACCAAGCTTGATCATAACAAACATGTCTATTGGCACCAGAATCTGCCCACCAACCGTCCACATAATTAACCATGCAAATGTCTAATCATCGCCACAAATGGCTCCTCGATAATGTTAGCCTTTGGGGCAGGTGCACGTTTTCGGAATTTGTAAGTTCGAGCAATATGCCCACTTTTGCCACAGACAAAGCATGTAAAATTTTGTGGAGGTGATGGACCTTGGTTCTTATTTGGATTAATCCATTTATTGTGAGGTTTACCATAATTCTTCATATTATTTTTATAAGGCTTTAAATAAGCATTCTTGGAATTGCGACCTTTGGGTAAGTTATTATTTGCTGAAACAAAGTTTACTTTTGTGGTAGAATTGTCATTACCTGCTTGTGTTATTAATGCATCTTGGCCTCTAGCCTCCTCTTCGACTCGGATGCGAGTGATCAACGCCTCTAAGGAAGTCTCCTTTTGTTTGTGGTGCATACTCTTTTGGAATTCTCTCCAAGATGGCGGTAGCTTGTCAACAAGTCCTGCAACTACCAAGTTGTCACCAATCTTGATGCCTTCAGATCTTACTTCTGCAACTATTATTTGGAAATCTTGTGCTTGCTCCACAACAGATTTTCTATCCACCATTTGGAAACGAAAAAAGCGGCTACCTGCATACTTTTTTGCTCCTGCCTCTTCAGTATCATACTTAGTCTATAAAGGTTTTCAATTTTTCTTTGCGGAAGTATGAGTGGTGTCATAGTAATCATAAAATTGATAAGCAAGGCAATTTAAGAGATAAAAACGACATTTATACTCATCTGTATTTTAGGAAGCCACTTTTACTTCATGTACCTCGTAGTCTTCATCATTCATCTCATCGGTTGGGATTTTGTTTGGATTCTTCTCGGTAAGAACATATGCAACTTTCAAAAGACTAAGGTAAAAAAGAACTTTTCCTTTCCACCTCTTAAAATGAACTCCCTTGAACTTGAAAGGCTTGTTGAGATCTCCAATGCTATCATTGGTTTTTTCTGGTACTTGATCCATGGTTGATCTCCTTAAAATTGTTAGTGAAAATACCAGAAAAAATTATATTTTATTGATAAATAATGCAAAGAAAAAGAGATACAAATAGATCAGGCTGAGGTACGGATATCTCGTTTTCTTTAAGGAGATCAAGTCCACTGCGGTAGGAAGAACCCAAATACCGATGCAGCAGTCACAAAACTATGACTTGTCCCCTCCAGGATACAAACAGTCCGACCACTTGTCGTATGGTTCAGGCCAACTCTGCACAAGATGATGAACCCAAAGCTCCACCAAGAAAAACATCATTTTTTGCTAGTAATCTCTATTGTATAGAAAATAGTTTGTGTGTTGGTATAGAAAAGAGTAGATGAGAGGAACTATTTATAGGCTATTAAGACCTTACAAATTACACCAAAAATAATGATAACCATGAAACTAGAGAAAAGGGAGAGTGTATCAAAAATTAACTCACCACCAACTTCATGAACACAATAAATCTCCATTCATGAACAAGACAAAAGGTCACAAAAGCAATGAATCTCCATTCATGAACAAGATGAGATTTATGAACAAGACAAAAGAAGATTTATAAACAAAATATATAAATAAATAAATAAAAGATATTAAAATGGTCTAACACTAAAACAAATAGGTTACAATATGCAAATAGTGAATTGAAATATGAACGAAAGGAAAGGACCTCAGAGATAGTTTTGGCAATGAACCTTCCATCCTGAAGATCTGACAATAACACAACTATACAATCTCACGACTTTTTGAACAAAGACAGAGAATCAGTAATACACAACCCTGACATTGAAGTAATTCATACCTGAGCTCAACATATTGACCCAATTTTCTTTAATGGGAAACCAAAGAAACAAATATTACGTCATACTAATGCCTTGACATATATAGTCATACATTTATGTGTATGTAGGTATATCAATCCATATATATAGAGAGAGAGAATTGGGAGAAGATAAATATTCTTTGATGATTTTGGTATTGGGCAACAGAGAACGCATACAGATTCTCTATATGATAGGTTTCGATTGGCAGAGGGAGACTCGGGATGGAAAATGGCGCAGTCAAAGGATAGATGGGAAAGTGTACTAATAGCACAAAACGAATTTAAAATATAGAAACTAATGGGACTTGAAAAATTAAAAAAAACTTAGTTCGGACCTAAGCTTAATTAAGTCTGTAAAATGAGACCTTTGGCGAAATTTCCATTTTCCTTTCATTTAGTTAACTTTCTAATACAACAATTTTAAACAATATTTCCTTCCAGCCAAACATGGTTTCAAGGAACACACCTTTTTCTTATTTATTTGGTTGAAAACGAAGGGAAGGAATGCCTAACTTCTATAATATTTACATTAATCAATGTAAGACCTAATAATGAATTTTTTTAATTTATTTATCTATTGAATATATAGTAATCGCTTTCATTACATAAATCAAATAGACATCCGATTAGTCGAGATGCGTGTAGGCTGAGCCGGACACTCGGTTATAAAATAAAAAATAAAAAATAGACATCCCAACCTAAAATTGATATAATCACTTCAATTGATTTAATCTTGTCGAATAATTTTAACAAAAAATACATGGAGGAATGTTGCTTATTAACTTTACTTTGAGATGATGTGTTTCACAAGTTAACAAGCTTTCAAATATGTGAAATGTGAAATGGATTGTGCAGTGAAATGGCCAACTATTACGAGGGTCTAGCCAGGCCAAGCCATTCTATCCTTTCCTTCCTTCCTTCCTTCATTGAGACCTTAATTGACAAAATGCTATTCACCAAGACTATGGTTTTATTTATTTATTTAGTTTTTGTTTTTGTTTTTGGGACTTGGGGTACAAAGAAACTCAACATACAAAGTTTATTATTATTATGAAAGTTACCATTAATAATTCATACATATAGATGTACCTTACTTGAGAAAGAGATACTAGAAAGTCACTATACTACCCTATGCCAAATGAAACCAATAGAGGGAATTATTCGACATTTGCCCAACAATAATTGACTACCCATTTAAGGCTTATTCTCCTTTAGAGGGAATCAAGATTGTGCAAATTTGGTTGAGAACACACTTGTATTTTAGATGTTATTGGGCACTAGACTAAGCTTATTCACTTTTTTTGATGAATAGACCCTTGTCCAAACATTTCACTTATCACACAATTGAAATCGTTCCGCGTCCTATTCTATAGAAATTTTTTATGATTTTATATAATCAGGACACATATAATCTTTTTGTGTCCAATTCTGTAAAATCTTTTTGTCTTCTTAGCACTGTAAATAAAATTTTGAAAGATTCTTATGAAAATCAAGACTCAGTTTCACCAATATTAATATGAAACTCAATGCTACTAACTAGATTACATGTCTCCTTCTCTTGAAAATAATTAATTTTACATTGGATGAAGTTTGTTACATTAATGTTGACAACTTCTAACAACATAATGGTGTCGAATTTTGGAAAAACATAAAAATTGGCATATAAAGCCCATCAAGGACGAACAAATTTTGTAAAACGCTTGGAAATTAATAAACCTCTCATATGGCGCGAGAGTGGAACGAAATTGGATGAAAATTAATAAATCCTCAACTCGTAAGACGTGAGGGTGGAATGGAATGAAATGAAAATTAATAAACCTTAACACTGTAAATAAAATTTTGGAAGATTCTTATGAAAATCAAGACTCAACCTCACCAATATTAATAGAGTAGTACCATATGCATCAATTAGTATACAAATATATATTATGACATTGTCACTTCAAAATTATAGTACTTATTATACAAAGAAAAATGGTTAAGAGTATTAAAAGTATTGCTCTAATAGCAACCACTAATGATATGGCAATGGACACCACTGCCTATGCCTTTTTTTTTTTTTTTTGGCATTCCCAATGACATTAGTGCTATTAGTGGTCTTTTTTTTAGTGGTATGAATCATTGTTGTTATTCAAACTACAAGACTTAAAGTTTCTAAAATTATGACATATCATTCATTAGTACACTAATACTAATTGGTGTATATAGCTTTATTCATATTAATATGAAACTCAATGCTACTAACTAGATTACACTATAAAAAATTAAAGTTTTAGAGACCAAAATTTATGGACAAAATTATTTTTTAAGAAACCAAATAGTTTTGTTGCGAAAAGTGTCATCATTATATTTTTAGCAACAAAAATTAGACATTAATAATGAATTATTATCCTTTTGGGACCAAATTTTTTGTCTCAAAAAATAAACCATTTTAAAACCAAATTATTTTATTCCTAAAAGTCTATTTATTAGTAAGATTTTTAATATTTTGTCGTTAAAAGTCTTATTTTTTACTTTTCAGAACGATCTTTTAGCGACTATTCTCATAACGATAGAAATTGATCTCTAAATATCTTTTGTAACAAAATTTTTATTTTTAAAAACTAAAATATTTAATTTTTAAAACTCTTATATGTTGTAATGTCATATTTTTCTTCTACTTAAAAATAATTAATTTTACATTGATGCTGACAACTTCTAACAATATAATGGTGTCGAATTTCATGTAAGAGTGGTTTTTGTATAACAAACATGGACATTTGTCAACTTCATCATATTATTATCTTTTGTTTTTCTAAAACTTTATCAAGCTCAAAAATATAATACTAAAGCCAAAGGAAGAGAAAGGAAAGAGTTGCGTTGTTAAATAATATCTAACCCTATTTCTAGCCTCTCCATTCGATTGGCCAATTTGCAACCTTCAATTTCCAGCCTTCAATAAATGCTCTTGTCGACTATCCCATAATAAACTCCATCTATTTTGCCCCAAAACACCACCCTATGAAACCTTTCAGAATAATGTTAGAGATTTTAAAAATTTTATCAAAATTTTTATTAAATATTTTATATGAGTGTAAAACTCATATTATGTGGGTCTCATGTAAATCTTACACCCATATAAAATATCAGAGCAGATACAGACCCCCTCAGATTCCTACCCTCACCACCCCCACACACACGTGGGGGTTGGTGAGTGGGGGAGAAGAAAAAAAAAAAAAAATTCAACCAATGAGAGACAGAGGGGATCGTGGGGGTGACTGCCAAAAGGGGGTCTAAGTCTTTTTTGATAAAATATTTAGTAAAAATTTTAGTACAACTTTTAAGACTTCTAACATTTTTGAACCTCTCATCGCTCATTAACAAATCCTTCTCTTTGCCACCAAACTCCCTTATCTATTTTTATGTTTCTCTCTTATTCTCTTTTTTATTTTTTAATTAAAAATTTGATTGGAAAGACTAAAGATTCGAGAAAGAAACATATTAAACCCAATAAAATGAATTTGTTGTAGTTATGCATAACTTATAGATTATGCATAATCAACACTTAAATATGAGTAGAACATTTGTTTTTAAATGTGATGACTTATTTCTTTATTATCATTATTTTTTCAATTTGTCATTTTAAGTTAGTCATCATTCACTAATATAAATATTAAATTAATTGCAATATAAATAAACGTGACATGATTGGCATTGAGGATGTTGCTACGCGGGCTACGCAGCAGCAACTGCCAAGGCCTATTTCGATAATTTAAACCGTTCATATTTTAGAATACATTAAGTAGAACATGCCTGTAAAAAATTAATTTAAGCGGATATCGTTTACCCATTCATCCACTTACATTTGTATTCATTTTAATATTTTAAATCACAATTATTTTTTATTTTTGTAAATACAAATGTGAGTGGATGAATGGGTAAACGATATCCGATTAACTTGATTTTTTGCAGGCATATTCTTCTTGGTATATTCTAAAATATGAACGATTCAGATTATCGAAATAGGCCTCGAAATGTGCCCATTTCGCTGCCTAGCAATTGCTGCTGCGTAGCCTGCTCATCAGCATCCCCAATTCCGACATGACTCTAATGGTAGAAACTTTTTTTTTTAGATAAACTATCTATAGGTCCTAATAGTTGGATTTAATTTCTATAAAGTTATATTGAAAATAAGTCCTAATAAAATTGTTGTTAAAAATAACTTTTTGTGACAATTTTTTTTGCACACGTCTCTAAAAATTGACAATTATTGATTTTTTTGTCAAGATTTTTATGTCACTAAAACTTACAATTAATGATTTTTTTGTGATGAATTTTTCAAATTGTTACTGAAACTTAAAAATTAATAACTTTTTTGTGATGATTTTTTTAAATTACCGATTTTTTTATGAAAATTAGTGGCTGGTCGTACTCATATGATTCTTGGGTCTAAGAGTATAAATATTTGACAAATAAAAATAATTAATTTCAATGCATGAAATCTTCAATTAATAATAAAAGTAATTATTAATTGTGAAAATTTTCAAACAAATAAAATACATTTTTTCCCCTTAAAGTAGAGCTTATGTATCATTTATGCGTTTTCAGCTTTGATTTAATATTTCACCCAAAAGAATTAGCCCCTACGTTTTTTAATTTTCATAACTCATTGATTAATCTATGTCAAATGACTGAAAATTTATGTAATAAACTTCATGTTAAATAATTTCAAAGTTTTCATTTTAGATTAGACACTTATGTTACTTCTAAAATTTAATTCTCATTTGAGACCTATTAAAATCCCCTCCCCTCCCCTCCCCTCCCAAAAAAAAAATAGAAGTGTAAATGATAGAGACCTCTCTTAAAATTTAAAGAAAATAAAATAAAATAAAACCATAGTAAGACTCATAAATTAGGCATAATAATATTGACATGACAGTTAATTCTATTTTCATAAAAAATTATTAGTCATATGAATAAAAAATTGATATTATCATATCTTTTACCTTCAAATATATATTTTGTCCTATTTATCTTTGTTTTTTTACACTTCGTTTGGGAAGTTGAGTTGACTTTTTGATTTTTTAGTTATTTTAGTTCAGGTTAAAAAGTTCATTTGGGTTATTTTTTTAGTTTTTTTGACTTTTGTAAGAGAAAAAGTAAAATGATTATGATTTGGATGAGACATTTTGAACTATTTTGGAAAGTGGGTTAGTAGCCTCTTCCTAGCTTTTAATCCATTTTGAGTCATATCATCCCTTATATTTTTTACACTTTTCAAAAAAATCAAAAAGTCAACTTTTAACCATCTTTTCAAAACAATCTTTGTCTTATTGACTTTTTAACTTATTTCTTTTTGTGACTAATTTAGCCAAAAAACAACCCAACTCAATTGCCAAACGACACCTAATTACATTAATTTCGGTCCCTTTAGTCTTAGAAAAGAGAACCTGGTGTAAGAGCAATGCTACATACCACTAATTTATCATCACTAACTACACCACTAGTGAGGTGGCAATTGAAAAAAACAAAAAAAAAACAAAACCCAAGGCACAAAACACATGTGGCAGTGGGTGAGACCCACTGCCACATCATTAAAGCCACCACTAATTAGTGGTCTAAAGCATTTTTGCCTGGTGTAATTATGCCAAAACTACAAAGTTGGTTGTTTTTTTTTAAAAAAAAAAAAAAAAACTCAGTGTAGGTCCTTTGAGATATAGAGAAAATACATATAATTCTATAATTTTGACATAATTATATTGACATCCCTTCTAATAAAATTAAAGTGACTGAGATTAATGCAAATAGTGTTCAATCACAATAATAAAAAAAAGTATATATACATTTTAGTATAAAAGAATATATGACATTATCATTTTTTTATCTATATAACTAATAAATTATTAATGAAAATAAAATTAAATGTTATATGAATTACAACTTTAAAGAAATTCAGTGTAATATTATACTATTAAAATTTATTGTATTTTAAAAATTTTAAATTTTTTTTTTTGAAGGGAGTCGGTATATTTTACCTAAAAAAAGTTCAAATGGAGGCTATATGAACACCGTGACTATAGGTTTGTGAAGGACACACTCCAGCATGCAAGCAACTAACAAAAATCAAAAGGGCTGGGGTTCTAAAATTTGAGATTTAGAATTTATTTAGAAATAGATGTGTACAGTAAAAATTGAATTGATAAAATTTAAGATTTACATATAAAATAAATGTGAACTATTAATATAAAATTTTGAATAATTTTTAAATGTTTATATCTGAATCTATAATACTCCCTCCGTTTCAAAATATTAGTCCCTTATTCTATTTTTCATTGTCTCAAAATATTAGTCTCTTTTCAAAAATTAAGTACAAAAATAATATAAATTTCTTATTTTGCCCTTCTTTTAAATTAATAAATAATATAAAAAGTACAATTATGACATTGATATTCTCAAAAAATGTACTATCAAAAGGATAATTTTGGAAAATTAACTTTTTTTAAATGTAATAATTATACTATCAAAAACAGTTAAATTCCTTAAAAGGGACCATTATTTTGAGACGGATGGAGTATTATTAAACAAAGATTGCCTGAGAATGCAAGATTTTGGGGTTTGGTCCAACATTGATATGACATTTTTGGCTCTCTCAACTTTGGTGTGGGGCACTTTCGGTGGCTTTCGAATCTTAGGGCGTGATTGGCGATTCACCAACACTCTCTCTACCTCATTTCTCATCTCCAACTGTAATTTAGGGGTTATTTGAGATGTCTTAAATAAGTATATTTTTTGATTTTTTAAATTAAAAAATTGAGAAAAAAAAAGATGGTTATTTAGGTTAATTTTGATTTCTTATGAAAAAATGTGTATTAAAAAATTATATAAATTAGTGTGTAGGAAAAGATTATGACAGTTGTACGGCCGTACTGTCTGCACAGGCTGAATTGATGCTAAGAAATGGTTGCCTACTTTTTAGGCATTGCACTGGACGGTACTGTTCGGCCCATGGAGGTTATTACGGGTCCCGTTTTGATAATCTGAATCATTCAATGTGTAGAACTCGTCAAGTACTATATGCCTGTAAAAAATCACGTTGATCGGATATCGATAGCTATTTGATCAGATTAGTTTTTTTTCAACAGTTAACTATAACACCATTTTTTTTTATACAAAATTGATTTGATCATATAGTTAGCGATATCCGATCAATGTGATTTTTTTCAAACATATAGTACTCGACGAGTTCTACACATTGAACGGTTCAAATTATCAAAACGGGAGTGTGTTAAAATTGCACCCCAACTGTACAATTTTTCTAAAAAAACACAGTCACAGATTTGAACCGGTCAAATTGAGTTGTAATTTTGTATGTAAAATTTATTTATTTATTTATTTTTTTGGTGAATAGTGATAACTTTTTAATTTTTTTAATAACTTTTTAACTTTTTCTGAGTATCCCAAACCAGGCCTTATTGTTTTGTTTGGAGTTTTAAATTTTTTTTAGACATTTACTAACAAATTTCATATTTATGATTTATAGAATATTTAGTACTATAAATAATCTTATAAATCTATAAGTCTTATATATTAAAATTTTTGAAATAAAACATACCTACATTTGGAAATGTAATAAAATAACAATGCATATATTAAAATAATATCACATTATCACATTTTAAGTATGATACATTTGACAAAAAATTAATAAGACAATTATATACAAATGTTTCATTGTCATGTTGTAAAAAAAAATAACACATTTGACAAAAGTTAAATAAAATATTAGTACACACATTATAATGATGTTTTATTGTCATATTTTAAAAATGACGCATTTGACAAATGTTTATAAGATAACAATGTATAAATATCTCATTGTCATATTTTAAGAAAAATAGTAACATATCTACATTTGTTCTCTCGAGAAAATATAGTGAAAAGATCTTGCAGTGTACATTTTCAAATTCAATAGGACTTAATAATCTACATGCAAATTTATAGAATTTTTTGGTACATACTTTTCTAGGATGGGATTTCTAGGTAAATTTTACCCTATTCTTTTTTCGAAAAATTTGAAATTAATTTGATAAAAATAAATTCCAATTTTTTTAAGATTTGTTTTATGACTTCTGATTTTCATTTTTTTAATAATGATTTTTAGTATTAAAAAAAAAAACCAACACATTTCCATATTTTCTGTTTTTTTTTTTTTTTTAATGATTTCTTTTCATATATACTATTGTTCTTCTAAATTAGATACATTTAAAAAATGATTTTTTTTACTAATATAATTCAGTAAAAACAAAAAGAGTAAATAAAACTAATCTCCTGAAATTTAAAGAAAAAATTAGTAGCTTCACAATTTTTGTATAATTACACTGAGCTATCTTTTAGTAAAGCTAAAGAAATCAAAATTAATGC
The DNA here is from genome assembly GCA_030407325.1 of Camellia japonica. Classification (NCBI taxonomy): domain Eukaryota; kingdom Viridiplantae; phylum Streptophyta; class Magnoliopsida; order Ericales; family Theaceae; genus Camellia; species Camellia japonica. The sequence goes on along the minus strand of JAPPVO010000010.1, from coordinate 20,891,114 downwards.
AAATAGTATGAAAACACAAGAATAAACAAGAAAAAGTATATATTTGAGTGTAAAAGATATGACAATATTATTTTTAATTCTTATGACTAACAAATTATCATTAAAAATTGAGCTATATATTACACGAATTAAAATTTTAAATAAATCTAACGTAATTATGTCAAAATTGAAAAAAAAAAAAATTTTGCAAATCTCAAGGGAGGTTAGTGTAATTTACCCAAACAAAAATCATGAAAAACATAAAATCAAAAATTGATTTTGAAAATCAAACCAAACAAATTTTGTTTTGAATTTTTAAAAATTATTTATACCATAATGGAGAAAACTATATGAAAGTAAGAAATATTTTTTAATTTTTTTACCAAACTAATTTTAAATTTGGTTATGATTAGATAAAAATAATGAGATGTTATTGTTTCAACCAACTAAAAAAAACAGTATTTTTGTCACCCATGGGTGAAAAAAACCGGACTCGTCATTATTTAGGTTACGAGTTGTGTAATGAGTAAATGAAGATTCTAGTTTGAGAATTAATTATTTTAATTAGTTTTTATAATTTTTTATGAAAAGATGTATAAAAAAAATAAAAAGAGTGATGTAACAACTTATAATAACTTTTTGACTTTTTAACTAAAATCTTAATTCTTCATATGAGGCTTGAAGGCCAAGAATTTTCAATTGTTATTTTTTAAAAATATTCATAATTATTAAATTAAGTAAAAATTTTGAAGACAAAATCACAATTTTGCTACAAAGATTCCAATGCCATCAACCAAGCACCACCTCTTCGGAATGGGGTGCCTGCTGGGAAAATGTTTGGGACCCCTACAAAAGAGTACTCTCATAGCTTCTACTGATGTATTGATTATTGATGTATTTGAATTTTTTTTTAGAGTTGTGTCTGACAGTGACCTGAATGGTTCAGATCATTTTAGAGCATGTTTGATTGGGTGGATTAGAACATGGGATTAGGATTATTAATCCGTAGGCCCAATTATCTTATGTTTGTTTTAACATTTTGGTTTAGGATTATTAATCCAATGGGTAATTAATCCAACAAATTTGTAGGATTATTAGTAATGGGGTAGGGGTGGGATTATTAATCCAATGAATATTAATCCTATTGGATAGTGAATACCACACTAATTTAATAGGATTATTAATACTTCACTATTAATCTTGTGAATCAAACATGACCTTAGAGATTATGAGAGTTATATTTTATGGAGGTCTCTATCATTACTGGTGCTTGCTGTGCTGCAAGACAAACTTTGTCATTCTTTTGTTTGGGTTACTCTCTGAGCCTATTGTAGAACATGTTCAACAAATTATTCATGAAAAAAAAAAAAAAAAAAAAAAAATTGTTGGATTACATATCAAAAATTATATGATTGAATTAAAATTATTTTTAAAAAATTAAACAATAAATATAATTTTGATAGTAGAGCTTTTAATTTTTTATAAGATAAATATAATCAAATTACATAACTATTAATATTTGTTCAACTTTATTTTTCACATAAATGAACCCAATAAATCAACATAGCAAAGCAAAGGAGACAGACAGCCCATTCCCCATTCTCTCTCTCTACACTTTCACCTCTACGTAAGATGAGTGAGATGTAGTTGGGCACTGGAAATAGATGATCTACCTTTACATATATATACCATCTATCTACATAGACACTACATCTTACATTGAAATGTATTCATGTCCTCTTTTTATTTTGGGTAAATTTTGTTTTTTTTTTAATTTAAAAAAAATCTACAAATTTGCATAATTATATTGGGTTTTTTATGGTTTGAATTCACATAACACTTGGTCCACTTTTTATTAAAAATCCATATTATCTTTTTTATAATAAATGTATATTCTACTTTGTTTATTTTTACGTTTTCACACTATCTACATTTATTTTGATTCTTTTAACCTTTTAAAAGAATTATTAGTGTAATTATATTAAAACTGTAGAATTTATTGTATTTTTTTTAAACTTAAGAGGATGTCAGTATAATTTATTATTATTATTTTTATTAATTTGTTTATAGATTTAGTCATTTATTAATAAGATACAACCTCAATGAAAGTCTTGTTTAATAGGCGGCTTTGAAGGGGGCTCACGGGTATTGATTGAGAGATTGAGATTGGTAATTGGCCTGTTTGGTAGGGCTTATTTCCAGTTTATTTTAGTTTTTAGCTTAATTTAAGCTATTTTGATGTGTTTGGTTCAACTTAATAATACAACTTATAATTTTTTGTAAGTTAAAAATCAACTTCTTTGAGTGGGGAGTAGAAGCTTAATTTATAAGTCAAAAATCAGCTTATATTCATAGTTATAAGCTATAGGCTGTTAAGTTATAAGTTATAATCACTTTTCCACAGCTCTACCAAACGGGGCCAATACTGTGGGGGTCGCCGTGAGTTTTACATAAAAAAATTTCTTATTTTTTATTGATTATTTTGATTAAAAATATGAGAGGAATTTGTAGTGTCAAGCTATTTGTTAACTTTTTATGAAGTTTATAATGAGTCACTTGTTATGGTAGTCTCATGTGATGTGCATATATATGCCGTGCTAAAATGCTCTGCTAACTTTTCAATTATGTATTTATCACCTTTCATAGTATTACTAATATGGCATATATTAATATATTAATTAATATATCAATTAATATATATATAACACCACTCTTATAAGAATAATTTTACCGGAAGGAGGTAATTTTTTTTTTTTACTCTCCACCCTAACCACAAGATTGGCCCCCCGTCCCACCTCATAATTCTATCACTAATCACATCATTCAACTCAATAGTAAAACATGTTTATTTCATTTTATTATTACAGTGTATTATATTCTATGGTTATGTTATGGTACACATTTTTAAAAATATATATATTATATATTCTTTGTTATATATTTTTATAGTAAATATTATATATTTTTGTGATAAATGTAATATATTTTTTTGGAAAAAGTTATGATAACTTGTGATTCAAAAATAAAAGTACGTAATTTGTGATAATGTTATATATTTCTTTATTCAAATATTTTCTAATCACAAAATGTGTTACAATACCACAAAATACATAAGCAAGCCAAACCAAACCAACCCACAAAATATATAATACTACTACAAAAATGCGTAATTTTATTTTTTAACCACAAATTGTTATAATTCTTATCAAAAAAATATGTAACATTTACTATAAAAATATATAATATATACTACAAAAACACATAACAAGGGCAATGGCGACTTCAAAAATTTTTATAGATGGGGTCACCTCATAAACTTAAATTTCACAATTTTTTTTTTAAAAAAAAAATTTAGACTAAACAACATTTATTTTGTTTGATTTTGAATTTCTAAAAATAGCTTGATCTTGTGTGTGTGTGTGTGTGTTTTATTGTGTGATTTATTTATTTGTATTTTAGTCATATTTTTATATGCATTTAAAAAATAAAATATTTGTCAAAAATATAATAAATTTTTGTATTTTTTGTATTTAATAAATTTTTATAAAACAAAAATATTTTACTTTTAAGTGTATCTAGAGTAAGTGAATTTAAGAATAAAAAAATTTGCTTAAAATATTTTTAAAAATTCACCAAAGACAAATAACACAAAAAATCAAAAATTATTTTTAAAATCCCTTATTTGATGAGTAAAAATTGAGTATCATAGTGATACTATATCATTATTGACGCGTGATATCACATACCAACAATAAACCTGTATGTGAATGGTGAATCCCACTCTCAAAATGTAATTTCTTTGCTACATATATACATGAGAGAGTAAATGACAAAATATTACTTAGATGATGATACCATTCCATTGTATTATTATTATTATTATTATTATTATTATTATTATTATTATTTTCCTTATTTGATGAGGTCCTTCAATTTTTTTTTAAAAAAAAAACTATATAAAATAAAAAATATAAATAATTCGTGTATCATAGAATTTTCCTATATTCTAACCAAATACAATACAAATATTATGATGATACATTATTTATTTCTCAATCCTACATATCACTAATGTCGACCTTAATCTTATAATATTAACAATTTTAAACAATACAACACCAAAAGAAAAAAAAAAGAAAAAAGAAAAAAAATGAAGTTCGCCCATAGAACAGCCTATGAGTAAAATGGTGAAATTTTCATAAGAAAAATGTGTTAGGTGTGGGAGATGACGGATGTTCCAATTGATTACGGACCATCCATCGCATGCTTCAAATCCCAGAAAATCTCCATTCCTCCCTCGCACTACGTTTCTCATGAAATGAAAGCCTTGATATACTCATTCTCGTTTGTTTCATGGATTTAAGTAATAATTTTAAAAAGAAAAAAATTTAAATATAAATAATATATATTTATATTTTATTTACATTTCATATATCTTTCTTTTTTTCTTTTCTTTTCTTTTCTAAATTCATACTATTCAAATTGTGTGGGTTAGTTTCCGACCACACTGCCAACTTCGTACTCAACTGGAGAATACCGGTAGAATAGATGGCACATGTCTGACCTGCAACAAAAAGAAAAGTCTCCGGCGGTGGCTCGTCCACCCGGGGGTACTTCGACGATCAAGTCAGTACTCTATATCTCTCAAAGATAACCAATAGTACTTAACTCACTAGACAGAATATCAAAAGCCATACCTTAGACCCATGGTGGTGCCTCCCTTTTATAGCCAACATAATCCTAGTCTCAAATAGAAGCCTAGCTCTAATGGACTTAGGATTACTGCTAACTTGGACTCCGAGTAGGATTAGGATAAACTCTCTAAGAGTCTTATCTTTACCCAAACTAAAGTCTTCTCCCATTTTAGGACTCTTGTCCCTTATCCGCTTATCTCGGATTCCGGTATTCTCGCAGATAACATCGGCCTAGCCGAGATCATCTCGGCATCATGATCAGGACACGTGACATATCGGCTGACACTTCGGTGTCACCTCGGTCACGTGTTGTCATTCAAAAATTATGTCCCCACACAAATTCATGAAGCAACCACAGCCTAAGACTGTGTTTGAATCATAAATTTGCCTTGTATTTGAGTTATGAATTATGAATTTAGATAAAGATTTTAAAAAAAATAAACAAATAAACAAAAAAAAAAAATTAACTTATATTTCATTCATACCTCACTCACCTTTTTTTTTTCTTTTATTTCTAAATCATTATCTAAGTTCATGATCCAAATACATATGTTTGAATAGAGATTTGAAAATCAAAAGGAAAAAAATGAAACCAATGTGAATAAAATATAAACTATTTTTTTTTTTTCCATTTCTTTTTCCCTTTCCATGTGTTTTTGAATTATGAATTTGAGTAGGATTTGAAAAGAGAAATAAACAAATTGAGAAAAATATTAATGCAATATAAATTTTTTTTTTCTTTATTTCTCATTCTCTTTTTAAATTTTTATTCAAATTATAAAACACAATGAAAAAAAAAATTGTTGGACGTGAGAGGTGAACATTACTTATTCAACAATGATAGGTGACCCGAAAAAGTATGACTCGAATGGCTCGAAACATTCAAAACGACGTTGTTTTGGGTGTAAAACGACATCGTTTTTGACACATTCGAGCCATTTGAGTCACAAAAATTTATGCCACCAAACATTTTCCTTACTTATTAAGGGACATGACTATTTTACATGGGGTTTTATGCGGCTTACAACTATTAGCTTTAATTACAAATATTAGCAATTATTTAATGGCCATATGTCCAATTTGTTACTTGTAAACATTTTCCCATGTAATTCAATAGTATTTGGTTATTCAATGTAAGTAACTCAGTCATGTCATTATTTTCTTCTAAGAGAAAATTAAAATTGTACCTTTCGACTTTAACTTGAATTTTATTTTACTTCTAAATCTTTTAATTATAATAATTGAATTTTTATATTTCAACGCGTGTTTTATTATGGTCATTCTATTATATTGTCATTTAAAATTGTGAGGAGTGATTCTTCAATATTCTTTTGTCCCAAACAATCTTTTACTTGATCTTTGTTTCGATACCTGAAATAGGAAACACTTTGGTCGAAAATGACGGAATTAGCACTTTGACGATTAAGTTAGTAGATTGTGTATAGAAGGGAATGATTATGATATTTTAGAGACAAAGTTCAGTTGATTGATAATGCATACATTTTTCCTTGTATCTACCTTCTTTATATAGTCCTCTAGTGTAGATATTTCCTGCATAATTTCACCTGTTTATCATTATCACTTAAATATCAGGACCCAATTTCCTATTACACCTTCGAAAATGGACAGCCTGGGCCCACTCTGGTACTTGGCATAGTTGTTTGCCAATTTTGCCTAATCCACTTACTTGGTACATCATTTGATCGGCAAGCATGCTGCTCAGTGCTTCATTTCTCGGCAATCCAATGGGCTTGGTTCAGTTTAGGCCTGTGAAGGATAGACTCAGATATGCTTTGTTTACTGAATGTATAGATTTTATACTGGGCTCACACAAAAATTTAAATGAAAAGTTAAAATATAAAAACTAAAGTGAAATTTGACTTAAATGGCAAAGTAAAAAATTGTAATTTATCTTATAATTTGTCTCTAATGGCTCTAAAATATGCTCATGCGACTCTCATACAAGCATTCTCAGGGTCCGTTTGGGAAGAGTTTTTCTAGGTTTTTTTGGCTATTTTAGCCACAAAAGACAAAATAGGTTATTTTAGTCACAAAAAACAAAACATCATATCCAACCCATAATCATTACACTCTTCTCTCACAAAAAAAGTCAAAAAAGTCAAAAAGCCAAAAAGTCTTTCCCAAACTAAACTTTTTAGCCCAGGCTAAAATAGCCAAAAAGTCAAAAAGCCAACCCACTTCCCAAACGGAGGCTCAATTTAATTTTCTAATGATAAATGACAAGAGGACGATGCAATTTTAAGTTGTTAAATTATAATTAAAATTAAACTTTAAGGCTTAGTTTGGTTAGGATAAAAATAATAGAAATTGTAGAAAATGGAAAAAAATAATTTTTTATGAGTTTGTTTAGTATAAAAGTGGTGAAATTTAGTAGAAAATTAATTTTCTTCTATAACTCATAATAGCCATGATAACTAAGTTGGCCCTGTTTGGTAGAACTGTGGGAAACTGCTTATAGCTTATGCCTAAACAGCTTATAGCTTATAACTTTCAGCTTAAGCTGATTTTCAGCTTATTCTTAAAGCATCTCCTGCCCCACTCAAAGAATAAGCTGATTTCTGACTTCCAAAAAGCTATAAGCTAAACCAAACACATCAAAATAACTTAAATTAAGCTGAAAGCTGGAATAAGCTGATTATAAGCTGTGCCAAACAGGCACGTTGTCATTTGGCAAAAAAAAATTTAGTTGGCTTTTTGAAATTAAGACTTTTTTTCGTTTGGGACTAAAAAGTTTGTTTGACAAAATTTTTTGATTTTTTTTTTTTGACTTTTATGAGAGAAAAAATGAAATAATTATGATTTAAATGTGACATTTTGTCTTATTGACTTATTTAGTCTATTTTTTTTTTTAATGCTTTTTAGTCCTAATTGGGATAGCCAAGCGAAGCCAAAATTTCTAGTTTCTTGCCAGAAATATAGAAAAATATAAGAAAATTTAAATTTGTTATAAAAATAATCACTTATAATTAGAATTCTATTTTCTTGCAAATTTTTCATCCTCTTCAAATTTATATAAGAAAATATATTTTATTTTATTTTATTTATTTTTTAAAATTTTTTACTAATTTTGCTTTCTATTATTTATTTCTTTCTAATTAAATGGACTCTAAGAAAAAAAAAATGGTAAAAAGTGTAATTCACTTTTAATTATTTTTAACAAGATACCCGGTTAAGGATGTGATAAAAAGGAAGGAAAATGAGAGAGATCCTTTTTTTTGGAGGACCTCACAACTTTCAAAGTGATCCACACTACTCATGATGTGTGGGGGCCACTCATGTATATGTAGATTCCACATCATGAATGGTGTGAATCACTTTGAGAATTGTGGAGATCCTCCAAAAAGGAGTCTCTATCTTTGTTGAAAAAAAGAAAGTCAAAAAAAAAATTCTTTGAATATTTATGTATTTATTTATTCGTGATCAATGCTAACCACATTGAAAGGCCACAGCAACAACCATGAGGACTCTCACATGTTAAATTAGCATCCAAAGAATCTGACACCCCACCGGACCGACACCCCTTATCAATCGAGTAATTATTCACTGCCCAAGGCATTAACATGGAAAAGCCACAAAACAATCTCAACCGTTCATTTCAATAGATAAATACTAAGATTAAGGGTCAGGATTATTTTACAACATTACCACAAGGGCATGGATTTTTTTTTTACAATAAATCATTAATATATTTTTTGAAATTTACTTAAAATACAGATTATTTCTTATACTTTGAAAAATTATAAATATCCTTTTGCTAAAAAAATTTATTTAATAAAGTTAAATGAAATAACAAAATTCTTAACTGCTATTTTATATAATAATAAAATTATTTGAATTATTAATTAAAATAAATTTATGATATTATTAAAAATTATTAATTAATATTATGATTAATTAATAAAAGGTCTCATTTGTTAAAAAATTACAAGTTTTAAAGGGTGAAATATAATTGTCAAGATCATAAAAGATAATTTGTATTTTAAATAAATTTTAAGAGATTTATTTATAATTTATCTATTTATTTTTTGATCGGTATCACTCCTACTCTTGAGAAGTTATGGGTTGGTCGGGAATAGAGTCACGTGACACTTTATATGTATTGTAATTGATGAAAAAAAAATATTTATAATTTTATATTAGATAATTAAGAAACATAAAATTTCATCAAAATTTGTAAGGGGTACTTACCAATTAGTCCTATTAACTAGACTTATTTACTTACAGGTCCTAATTAATAAATTTAACACTATAAAAATAAGAGAGTGATAAATTTATCACTAAAAATTTATTCATAAAAACAAAGAGACTGATAAATTTATCACTATAAATTTATTCATAAAAATAAAAAACTGATAAATTTATAGGACTTAATGGGTAATAAGTCTCCAAAGTAGAACTTATTGGATAATAAATCTCCAAAATAGAACCTATTGGTAATTTACTCAATTTGTAATTGATCTAAAATATAGTCACGTATTATCTTAAGATGAACTGATAATTTTTTCTTCCACTTCCGACCGTTCTGACACCACAGTTCTTCCACCACGCTCGGCGTCACCGTTATAACGGAGACTAACGGCAAATAAACTAAAAAACAAGAAAAAAAAGTGATAGTTGTCACATTGTTCACCCGTGATACATATCGACGACACAGAACAGCCAATGCCGGCCAATTTCTCGGGAGATATTGTCGGCGTAGCGCGAGAGAATCAGCGGCGTACGATTCCAGCTTGATACGGTGTTTGATAGTGGGGCCTCGCGGTCTCGCCACGTGTGAGATGATCAAGGAGCGATTGTTGACACGTCTGACACATGGATTAACAGTTGTGGGACCTTCTGGAGCTGGCTCGCATTTATTGGCTCCTTTCTTGTTAGCTTTGGTTTGAGCTTAACTAGGGTTGACATAGAGCCAACATCATGTGTGACAAACCAAATGGACTTTCTCCCCTTCAAAATGAAACCTGACCAATAAAAATAAAGGAAAAAATAAATGTTTTTTTAGATGGAAAAAAACATAAATGTTAGAGCATCCGCATAGCTATTGTAGAGAATATCAGCATCAAATTCTTCCTCCATCAGCCTCAACAATTTTTTTGTAAATTAACGTTTTGTTAAATTTACTACAGTAACTCGTCTGATGAAGCGAGCAACTGTTCATCGTTAAAACAAGCGATTTTGGTGTAACTGGACATCCGCCTGGACGTCCGGCTTGTCAACCAGCCAGTCAACCCGCCGGTCAACCGATCAACGACAAATATTTATTTATTTTTCTTTTTATTTTTTACATTCCCTCCAGTTTTACCTTTTATAAAACATAAGAATTGTTTGGTTAATAGTTCATCAATTTTTTTTTTATAAAAAAAAAAGAATAACAAATATTTTAATAGGATTAAGTTAAAATAGAGAGTTTGATGCAGTGAGTGACTAGCTAAAATAGAAAAATGACTTTTTAAGTTATAATTTGACTAAAATTTTGAAGAGGCTGATACTGATACTCTTAGACACCTCAATTTTTTTAAGAAAAAGTACAAATAAGTGGAATAGAAAAAAAATAATTACACTATAGATATAATTTTTTGTGGTATAAGAGCATCCCCATCAGTTTCCTTATATTTTACCCTAAAATATTATTAAAAAATTCATTCCCTGTTTTAAAAATCACTTTTTTATCTACTTCTCACAACAAACTCCCTATTCTTTCAATTTTTTTATCTTTTTCTTGGATTAACTGGGATGGTGTTCATTACCCAGTTTGAATCAGCTTTTCAACACAAGAAATCTTCCCATTCATTGCAGCTAACATCAATGGGATCTAAACCAATCACAAACGAAAGATGGGTCTGTACAACATTCTAAGCTCAGCTGAAGGGTTTCTTCATGTGCTAGCGATGAACACAATTTTGTCAGTAGTTTTGTTGGAAAATATGGTCAGATATATGTTTCAAGTTGTGAGTTTTAATGGGTTTTCTCCAAATTCAGAGGAAGACTAATCAAGTGAAGTTGGAAGATCGAGAAGAGCAATATCCATTACAAAGTTCAAATCTTTATCTAAAAACAGATCTTGCGGCGACAGTGGTGGTGAAAAAAGACTGAAATGAGAGAAGAATATATAAGGACGAGTAGTGAGAGGGAAGATTTGCACGACAGTACGGCCGAGCTGAGGCGACGTCAGACTTAACGGAATACACGGTGCCGAGCTAACTCCTCTATTGATGCGACTGACTTGCACGGTCGGAGACAATGACCGGGCAAGCGCGAACTGGCCCTAGCCGAGCTGTGACTCGCACGTACCGGACAGAGCTCGGAGTGGCGAATGGTAACCGAGCTGTTGGGTGATCCGGGTTGGGTTGAGGCTGTAGCAAGGCCGGCATGCCTCTGACCGGCCAGCCGAGATGAACGACTTCGTGTGACCGAGAATTAAGATGGAATGGTTGGAGGCCGGCATGCCTCGCAACCGGGTGGTCCTGATGAGCCGGTCTGGAGTAGCTCGGCCGGAGTGGTCTGGCTTTCACCTGATCCCAAGGGACAGGTCGGCGATATATAGCTCGGTTATGTACATGTAATGGTGGTCTTCCACAAGTAATAGGCCGGCTGTGGTACTCCGGTTACGTGTGCCACCTGGGCCAATGGTGCGAGGGAGAGGACATCTGCTCCACGCATGCCTCAATACCGTTAGGCAGTTCTGTGTGTACTGGTGGAAGGACAAAACCCATACACGCGTAAGGTGGTGAGAGGCGCGCACTGCCACCTGTCCAGGGAAGGACAGCAGAGGAAGTGCGCGCACAACCTTGAGGCTGCATGGCCAGCCTAGAAATAGGGAAAAAGACGAACGTTGGAGGTATGCGAATTCACTCTCATAAACACTCTCCTTTGATTGTCTTCTTCCTTGGTGATCTGACTTGATCGTCGGAGGGTCTTTCCGGCACACCACCGCCGGGCAGCTCACCATTTTTGTGTTGCAGAGATAGACGCCGTCACAAGAAGCTTGACGTCCAAGGAGTACGGAAAGCGGAGGATATTTCGCCCCCGTACAAGTAGTATAAATAAGGAGTAGTATAAGGAGGAGAAGAAATGGGTGGTCAACTGGTCGAACATCCGTGAGGTTGACCGGCCGGACGTCTGGATGGATGACCGGTGAAACAAGTTTTGTCCAGATTGTTCATCTAGGACATCCGAGATGGACGACCATGGTCAGATATAAGGGAGCTACAGTAACTCCCTACAAATAAGAAATGACTGTAGCAATCCTAAATTTAAGGGATTGTATAACGGATCTGATGGGAAGGATTTTTGAAGAATCAATCTCTTATAATAGCAAAAAGCTATTATAAGGGATCTGATAGAGATGCTCTAACTCTAACACATGGAAAGAAGTTGCACCAAATACAAAGAGAACTTGCATCATGTACGCATAACATTCGCACCATCATAAAAATATAAATATTCTTTCATTTTATTGCAGATTTGAAATTTTTATAATTTTTTATTGTATATGTCTCATATGGATGTGGACCCTGTCTCACATCCATGTTATGTGAGGGTTTAGTAAAATTTTTGATTTTTTTTTTTTTTGTAACCCTAGCATTGGTCAAAAGGAATATTAATGAAAATTTTAAGGGAAATATCACATTAATGGATTTTTTAAAAAATAATTACAAATTAATGAAAATTTTTATAACTATTAAATAATTAACACAATAAACTTTTTCATAATTATATAATTACTCAAAATTTTATTTTTTGAGAGTGTGAATGACATTAGATTTAAAGATTGTTTATTTTGATGATAAAGACATGATTAAGAAAATTGTTTGATGAAAAGAAGAAAATATGTTATTTGTAAGATTTTTTTTTTTTTGGTGAAATTACAACTTAATGTATCTTTTGGGGAAAAAAAAATTAAATCAATGGTAAACTTTATAAATTGTAATAATTAAATTTATAAATTTTTCTATTAATCTGTAATTTTTTTTGTAAAAATTCATCTAATGTGTAATTTCCTCAATATATATATATATATATATTGGTCATTTTTACCATGCTACCATCGGACCGCTTTTGGCCAGAAAAGTTGTCAGAGGTGGCCGATTGTGGCGGCTGGTGGTTCCTGGTTGACACGTGGAGTAGGGGATGACATGTGAATAGATGTATGACGTGGATAAGTAAACAAATAAGTAGAGATATGATCTTCTAAATTATTATTATCTTTTTGTTCCAAAAGAATATAATTTGAGATTATTGTCATAAAACTCACAAAATTAAATTTATGACTCGAGTACACTGAAAGAAATTAGTAAATTAGTTAACATTTTTTTTTTGGGGTAATCGATAAGAGATTAATTATATCAAAGTCAAAAATTGTGTATCTATAAGTTTAATAACCAACACAGAGAAATCAAAGTCCAACAATCACATAATACAATCTTCAAAATGAGAAAGAAATAAAGACAAATTGATGTTACATGCCATTAAGACAAAAGTTCTAATTATTTTAAGTTTTATTTGGGATAAATTTTTTTAACTTGGCTAAAAAATTTTATTTAGGATAAATTTTTGACTTTTTTTTGTTGTTGTTGTTAATTTGATGGTTGTGAGAGAAAAAATAAAATAATTATAATTTGGGTATGACATTTTGTTTTATCGACTAAATTAACATATTTTATCTTTTTATTGACTAATTTAGCTCAACTCATATGCCAAACAGGGTCTTACTCGAATTAGGATTTTCTACTATGCTTTTTGATCTTGATGCACATATTTAATTATTAAAATTCAAAATTGAAGTAAATTTAATCGTTTTGAGATGTATAATTCTAAAATTATTTAATTTTAATTTTAAATTTGACTATTAAATTATATATATATATATATATATATATATTTTGTTAATGTGTCATGTTGTGATAAAAATCACAACAAAATTATGGCACCAAAAACATAAAGGGCGCTCTTGCTCGGCTTATTTCACCTTCACATATTTGTAGTATTTATCTTATATATATTTTATTATTTTTTACTTTTCAATATCATAAATAAGTTATTTATTAGTTTATTGATTTATTTAAGTCACATCTTTTCTCTACTTTTTTTAGATATTTTTTTGTAATAAGCAAAAAACATTAACTTATAAACTATACACAAAGCAACCTTTTTAAGTTTTTTTATAGCTTAAAGTGTTTTTATATAAAATTTCACTTTCCTTTCACTCTTTTTTTTTTTCTTCCTTTTTTTTGATAATTAAGATCTAAGATCCATTCACCAAAAAATAAAAATAAAAAAAATCCAAGATCCAAAATAGTAAAAGTATTAAAAATATTGAATATGAATAAGAAAATGTATGAAACCGTAAAAAAGTATTTATAATTCTACTCATAATGATTTGACAGAATATGTGTCAACTTTGATTTGTTACACATTTAGGCTTGGTTTTGCATCTTTAAAAAATCACTATCCTATTTAAGGGGTTGTTTGGGGTGTCCTAAATAAGTGTACTTTTTGTCTTTTTAGACTAAAAAATTGAGGAAGAAAATATAGGGCTCTGTTTGGTTGTGATTTGTAATCAACTTTCTACGCGTGTGTTGGAGTATGATGTTTGGTTATGGTACTCAAATCAATTTTCTACACTCTCTGCAGAGAACTCTGATGCACAGGCACGATTTTTTATCAAAATTTTGCCTGAGGAAGACCACCCGGATGTCCTTGGGGACGTCCACCCGGATGTCCCGCTGAATTCCAGAATTTTTTTTATTTTTTATTTATTTATTTTTTCAATTGATTTACATAATCGGAAAAAATATTTTCTGAAAATTTTTAAATTTTTTATGTGCTTTAAAATAATTTTGAGTTGTATGTTTAGTTATGAGTTATAAATTTTTGTATCACATATCAAATGTCACATCAACAATTCTCTACTCAAATCAAACATTTTTTCCAAAACTATTTTCAAAACTCTTTACCAAACAAATTTTCTACACTCAAATCATAATTCTACAACACACAAACTCAAAATACAACTCATACTCTCAAATCACATTTACAAAACACAACCAAACGCAACCTAGATGTTTGGGTTAACTTTTTGACTTTTTATGGAAAAATGTGTAACAAAAAATTGTAAAAATTGGTTTGTAGGAAAAAATTAGGATTGGGAGTTGTGCAGCCGTAATTGTTGACTTTTGGTGAATAGTGTTAATTTTTTAACTTTTTGAGTAATTTTTTGACTTTTTGGCTTTTCCTGGACATGCCAAACTTGGCCTAAGTCACATCATCCTATTTAAGTCACATCACCTCTCTACAATATTACTTCAAACCCAACTCATATTTCATAAAAAGTCAAAAAATGCACTTATTTAGGACATTCCAAACAACTCCTTAATGATGGTGGACCCAACTCCCATGCCATATCATTATGGGTGACTTTGTGAGTATAATTAGTCTCTAACAATAGCCCTGTTTGGCAAGTTGGGTTTTAGTGTTTTTGGATTAATATCTACAAAAAGGCAAATAAGCTTAAAATAGTAAATAAGACAAAATGTCATGTCAAACTCATAATCATTTCATTTTTTCTCTCACAAATATCATATTCAATTACAAAAAAATAACCATATTCCTAAATATAAAAATTTTAACCTACTAAAATAGTCAAAAATTAAAATAACTTATTAAAATAGCCAACTTTAGAGTGTTTTGAAAATATGATTAAAAGCTAACCTTTTAATTTTTAAATTTTTTTTTACTATTTTACATGAGAGGTGATATAATCAAAAAATAAATTAAAAATTAACTTTTAACGTTTAAGTCATATTCTCAAAATGAGCCTTTTTAAACGAGGGCAACATACAATATTAATAATAGTAAATGAAATGTGAATAAGAATTTCGAATTAAGAATGTTGAATTAAGACTTTATGGACAAACAAGGGAATTGTCAATCAAACCATGGTGATGGTAAGGTGAACTGTCACACAGCAGATTTAGACTCGCTAACTAAACCATGGTTAAATAGGCAGATCGAGTATCGTACGACTACTCGCTTTTTTTGTGCGTATATGCAACACAGTGTTCATATCTCTCTCCCTCTCCCCCTCTCTCCCTTTCTCTCTCGTCCGCGCCGGCACCGGAGTTTTCAGATTCCGGCACTTCTCGCCGGAAAATACATTATACCTTTATAGAGTCCGAGACTGCTTTGAATCTAATTGTTTCACAAATCGTACGATCTTATGATCATTTCCAATTTTGTGTGCTCTAAGTTGTTGAAAAGTTGCTCTTTTTTTTTCCCAACCAAGTCTTGCTTGATCGTGAAAGATCGAACCTTTTGGTAATGTGTGAGAGAACTTGAGTTTTCGTGTGCTATTCATGGAAGTTATATTTTGAGTAAAGGAAAAAAAAAATTAAAAAATTGAAGTTTTGTTTTTCGATACGTTTGTGAGAAGAAGAATCGACTCGTAATTGTAATGTCGCCTATTTTGGTGTTGTTTTGGTGAGATTTGAATTGAATTTGAGATCACCGCTTGTTTCATTTCTATGTTTAGCAATTTTTGGATCTTGGAGATTGTTGTGAACGGTCAGTTTCAGTGCATTTGGTGTTAGTTTAGGGCTTTTGCATTGATAGGAATTGAGGTGGGTTTTGTACATTCTTAGCTAAATTGAATCGATCGATGGTGTTGTAGGAGACTAGGGTTTTGTAGGATTGACATGTGCAGGGCAGAGAGAGAGAGGAGTGAGGAGAGAGAGAGGCAGAGGAGGAGGTGGGTGGTGATGGGTTTGAAGACGCTGGGAGAGAGCAGAGTGGAGAGGTTGAAGAGTTCGATGGTTTCGCGGCCGCGTATGAAGCTGTGGATGATCAGAGCAACGACTTCGGTGTTGTTGTGGACTTGTTTTGTGCAGCTAACAGCATTGGGGGAGATGTGGGGACCTAGGGTTTTGAAGGGTTGGCCTTCTTGTTTCTCTCATGATTCGGTTTCTTTGGACCTCAAGTTTTCTCGTGAAGCTCCGGCCAGAGTTCTTCCTCCGAAGAGTGAGTTTCTATATTTATTTTTTTGTTATTTCTTCAGATTGGAGAAACATTTTATGGATTTTTGTTTTTTTGAAAACAATCATTATCTTGTTCACAAATTAATAAAGACTATATTTTGCTCAAAATTCTAATTATCTTGCTTTGTAATTACAAATTAATCATTATATGTAATTTTCATAGTCGTGAGGATGCTCGGTAGAAGAGCCCTCGTGTTCTGGAAATTACATAACAGAGTTAGTATTAATTGATGTTTAATAAATATTGAGGAACACCAAGGGTTAATGAGAATTTTGTTATTCTAAAATTTGAAATTTCATCAGTTTTTTGGGTTTCGAGAATTTGTATCCTAAGTGCCACCTAGTTATTTTGTTTTGTAATTACAGCGTAAGACTCTTCTGTAATTTGCAAATATTCACGGGTTTGTTATACTATAATAGTTAACGCTTCTACATTCTTGGTTTTTTGTGTGCGCGCGTGTCCAAACGACATTCCAATCCAACTGCTAATCATATATGATCTGATCTGAATTTGTTGTTTTCCTGTTAGGGGTTTATAAGAACAATGGCTACTTGATGGTTTCATGCAATGGCGGGCTTAATCAAATGAGGGCAGCGGTAAGTGGTTTGTTTGGGGGACCAAGCATGGGATTTGTCATCACTTCTGTTTTATCTGAGCACTTAATTACTTTTAGTAGATGTAATGGTTGATTAACTTCATTTCTTCATTCGTTGTATAGATTTGTGACATGGTTGCAATTGCAAGATATTTAAACGTCACACTTATAGTTCCCGAGCTGGATAAAACTTCTTTCTGGGCTGATCCCAGGTGTGTAAATTGACAATTCCCTTAATACACATGAAATCACAGAGCTTCATAATTTCTGAAACTCTTTAGCCAATGAATGCTTTTTACTTGATATGACAGTGAGTTTCAAGACATATTTGATGTTGATCATTTCATTACATCCTTGAGAGATGAAGTTCGGATATTGAAAGAGCTACCTCCCAGACTCAAGAGGAGAGTTGAGCTAGGAATGATCTATAACATGCCGCCCATCAGCTGGTCCGACATTTCTTACTATCATAATCAGGTTGGTATTTTATTATTCATGGCTTTAATTTATTTTCCTTCACTGAGACTCCTTTTTAAGTGAGTTTTATTTCATTTGTTGCACGCAGATACTTCCTCTGATACAGAAGTACAAAGTTGTGCATTTGAATAGAACTGATGCTCGGCTTGCCAATAATGGTCAGGCCCTGGAGATTCAGAAGCTGCGCTGCCGAGTAAATTATAGTGCTCTCAGATTCACTTCTCAGATAGAGGAGTTGGGTAGAAGGGTTATCAGGCTTCTAAGGCAAAAGGGTCCTTTCCTGGTACTTCATCTCAGGTATGAAATGGACATGTTAGCGTTTTCTGGCTGTACTCAGGGCTGCAACAGGGAGGAGGTAGAGGAGTTGACAAGAATGAGGTCAGTATATATTTCTTTGTGCACTATTTGGTTGTTCAAAAATTAGTTTTCGTTCTCTATCGTTATGCTAACTTGTTTATCTTGGCAGATACGCTTACCCATGGTGGAAAGAGAAAATTATAAACTCTGACTTGAAGAGGAAAGATGGCTTATGCCCTTTGACACCTGAGGAAACTATGCTTACTCTAAAGGCGCTAGATATTGATCAGAATATGCAGATTTACATTGCAGCTGGAGAAATATATGGCGGAGAAAGGAGAATGGCTAGTCTTGCAACAGCTTATCCAAAATTGGTCAGTAAATGAAGCTGAAGACGACTCCTCAAGCTTTGTCACGTGATTTTCCATTTTTGTGTCTTTAGCAATTGCTTTTGGCTCTGTTGTGACAGGTGAGGAAGGAGACACTGTTGGGGCCATCAGACCTTAGGTTTTTCCAGAATCACTCGTCCCAGATGGCAGCATTGGATTATCTTGTTGCTCTGGAAAGTGATATTTTTGTTCCTACATATGACGGAAACATGGCCAAAGTTGTTGAAGGCCACCGCAGGTACTGTTGCTTGTCAATTATTTTCTTAATTACCCATATCAAATGATATAAAGTCTGTTGATTATCCTACTAGCTAAGTTTAGTAAAATGAAATAGCTTTTTTTGGTAAAAAGGAATTTGGAATTAAAACTTATTTTTTGTCTCCTTATTCCCGTAGACTTTTTCAGAAGTTAATAAAGTATGTAACGCCAACCTCAAACCAAGTAGTAAAAAGGCATTTTGGAATTGAACATTAGACTTCTAGACTCCTTATTCCCATAGACTTTTTCAAAAGTTGATAAAGTATGTAACGCCAACCTCAAACCAAGTAGTATCTCTTTATATCACTCTGAAACGTTTACTATTGAGCTGTTTTTGGGTTGTAGGTCAATTTATATCACTCTCAAGCCAAGTAGAATTTCTAAGTCATGTCATTGTCAAACTCTTACTGGTGAACTTCAATTTAGGTTAAAGTTTAGTTCATTTGGTAGGTAGATTGTCTGATAAACTTGGGAAGGTTTGTTGTGTTGGTTAAAGAGCGTAAATTCCATTTTTTGGGTTCTGTTTCTGTTGGTTTCTTCTAGTATTTCTGTTTCTGTTCATTTACATAAGAGAATTTGATCTGAATTGAGAGTTAGCTTTGTGTTGCGACGCTTTTCAGATACCTTGGGTTCAAGAAGACAATTCTATTGGAAAGAAGACTTCTAGTTGATCTGATAGACCGTTATAATGGTGGATCTCTGAGTTGGGATGAATTCTCATCTGCTGTTAAGGAAGCTCATGCAGATCGCATGGGAAATCCTACTAGAAGGGTAGTGATTCCTGACAGACCTAAAGAGGAGGATTATTTCTATGCCAACCCCGAGGAGTGTTTGCAACAA
Source organism: Camellia japonica (assembly GCA_030407325.1). NCBI lineage: Eukaryota > Viridiplantae > Streptophyta > Magnoliopsida > Ericales > Theaceae > Camellia > Camellia japonica. The sequence goes on along the minus strand of JAPPVO010000010.1, from coordinate 20,871,531 downwards.
TCATCTGAACTGTTGAATACTTCATGAACTTTTTGGAGGTTGGTTTCATTTTATCAAATATCCTCCTGATTTTAGGCATAGTAGTTCTAAACAGAGAGATATATAGCACCAAAGGATTTTGTTTTGAGACATCAAGCTTGAAGGTGTTGGTGGGTGCCGAGAATGAGAGAGAGAGTGCAGGTGAGAGAGTACATTACTTTATATCTTTATATATTCCAATAATTTGATTCATGTATAGAAGCTACCCTGCCATTGCAGGGTGATTGATATAGACTCGACCGCAGTGTACACAGAGGGTTGCAAATATAGGTTTGGTTTACTGGGAAAGTGGAATCGTGGAATGCTTAATCCATTCCCCTTCCATTTCATGCTTTTGCTATTTCAGATCATCCACCATCTCAAAGATTCCTATTATAAATTTCTATTTTCCAGCCATTGCCTGTCTTGTTTCATAGTTGACTTTATTTGGGCCGGAATTCAGACTGTTCCGAGCCATGAAAAGTATTGACTTTCTTCTTGTTTATTTAAGGTATTATATGAGATTTATGGTGAAAAGCAAACATGGAAAAATAGAAAAAGGAAAAAAAGAGGGGGTCCAATGGAATTGGTTTGGTGTGTTTTCCATCACTTGATCTGAGGTCTTTTCCTTCATATGTTGGCTTTGCCAGAGAATGTTTTGTACAGCAAATGAGTATTATTATTATTATTATTATAAGTTTGGTTGGCCTACCTACCAAAGAAGCAAAGTAAAAGCATGTTTATGTCCCTATTGGCATTGGGAGATATATTCCATGTTCCACCAAATCAAATACCAGGGGCTTCAATCAGTTGGTTGTGTGATAAGTTATGTTATGGAAATGACATGTTTATTAAGCTTATTTATTTATTCATTTGTGTGTTGAATATGGTAACTATCAAAATTCCAATGATTGTGTTGATTCTTCAAAGTTATTCTTTAACAATAAAGTGGAAGAGGTCCACTTGATGAATATGCCTAAATGGGTTGCATAAAATGGAAAAATTTGAGTATTATGGGTTGTCACATCATATCTTTTCTATTATAATTTGTTTTTAGCATTTGACAAGTTGTATTCAATAAAGGGTGGCTTGTGCTAGCAAGGCTTGTGTTGTGGATGGGCCTTGCACGCGCAGAGAAAGACGGTCAGTATCATGTTTTAAATATTAATGATATGGTCATATATAATAGTAAATATTTTGATATGTAATAATTAATATTTAAAATCTTGGTCAATGTGGAATATGCGGTGTAGTATGGATTGTGAATATCGGATATAATGGTTGTGGATTTAATTCCTTAGAAATTAATTTTAATTACATTAGGGCTGAAAAGTTGACAAGTTTTGTAAAATTTGGTTTTTCTTTTTACCTGCCGACCTCTCGCCTCTCTCGTTCTCTTCCTTTCCCTACCGGTCTCTAGCTCCTCGCTACTGCCCCAATCGTTGGCCACCTTCCCTCACCCACCCTGCCACCGCTTATCCCCCGCTATTACCATTGCCACACCTAGTCATTAGCCGCCCTCTCCCTCCCCAGCCCTACTGCTGCCAATCTTATTCCCACCATCTACAGACTGGATTCGACTACCAACTTCCAACTCCCTTCCCTGTTGTGATTAATGCCACCCCCAGCCCGCCCTTATCTCAATCCACTTTCCTTGGTCACCAACCGCAACACCCAACTCTCCTCCACCTTAGCCCCCTCTTCCCTACTGCATTCCCGACCTCACGGTTCAAAAGATGCAACCCATGTATAACCTATTTATAGATTTAAACAAATTTCAAATAAATTTTTAGATGGATTCACAATGTCAAATTAAGTTTGACACACCACTACTTAAAATATGGCATTCATTCAATGGTTACTCCCTTGGGTTAACCCTTGGACTACATTTTCCTGAGAGAAATTTCTTTGTTTTTGCTTGGGCATAGTAACCATGCATGACCTTTATAGACAAAACCCGTTTCTTTTATTTTGTAGTTATCTTCTAATAACTTTATTTAAGTGAACTTTGACAGATTCAAGGGATTTCAAGCATCATCCTACAGAACTTATCCATTTAGATTGTTTCATTCTTTAATTGGTTCTACATATAGTTAACTAGATAAGTACTAGAATTAGATCATATATGCACTTCTAGAAACAAAAAAAAAAAAAAAAACACTATTTTATGGGAAAAAATAAAATAAAAAATTCAGCAGTTGCTTTCGAACCACATCACAATCGGCCAAAATGTGGTGAGCCGATGTTAAAGACTTTTATTGCATGAAAGATTACATCGCACACTTCCAAAGTAGTGGACACCATATGTATCTCTCTATTCATATCAGTAGTTTAAAAAAAAAAAAAAACAGAGAAGGAATTTGAGCAGTTGATCATGTGTGTCTCATATATAAAAGAGTAAATTACACTTTCTCATATTTATAATTGGACTTTAATTTTATTTTGTTTCTTATTATTTCAAATTAAATAATTTGGCTATTATAATTTAAGTCTAGTTTTATTTTAATCATTCTGTCCAAAACCTTAGGAGATTAGTAAACGTCTCAAAATCTTTAATTTTAACATTTAACTTGAACGAAGGGCCCAAATTGATACTAAATTTAAAATATACGGATCTAAATGTTCAAATGGAAACAACAAAGGTCAAATTATCAATTTGAAACAAACTGATGTTGAAGAATTAGCAGATGAGTTGTGGTTAGCGGTGAAATGTCATTCGAACGAAGAGTTAGTTAGTTCTCCAACAATCATTAGCTCTCCCTGAGAATGAGATGATTCTGTCGTGATCCGGTGGCACCTTCTAGTATAGCTACCTTGTTACGACTACTTCACTCCGATCACTAGCTCTGCCTTCGACATCCTCTCTCTTTGCGAAGGAGCTAGTATATGAGATGAAAATCTTATATATGGTCTGAAGTGAAGATTCTTTTACTCAAATGATGATCGTAACAAATGTCAGCGTACTAATGTGAGCGAATTTGGTCAGAGATGAAAAAGTATAACTCGCCATGTGTAAAATTACTTTAGGTCATATTAGAAACACAACACTTCATAATGAGCACCATTTTAATATTGTACAACTAAGACCGACTCCACTTCAATTTTATCATCCTTTTAAATTATAATTAACACCACTTTAATTCATAATCAAAGTCAATTTATAGCATAAATTTACAAAAACCTTATGGGTAAATTACAAAAACAAAACCCTTAAGGTTTAAGGTTTGTTTAAAATACAGATTATCCCTGTATTTTTGAAAATTATAAATACTCTTTTGCCAATTTTTTTTAATTTTATTTAAGAAATTAACTGAAAAAATGAAATTTCTAGCTACTATTCTATACAATGATAAAATTAGCTAAATTATTAATTGAAATAAATTTATGATATCATTAAATATTTTTAATTGACTTGATAATTTATTAACAAAAATGGTTATTTGTTATGAAATTAAAACTTTAAGAGACGAGATATAATTTCTAAAATTACATAAGACAAGTCGTATTTTAAACAAATCTCAGGAGTGTATTTATAATTTTTTCAAATTTTCTTGATGAGTACTTTTAAGGTATTTGTTAATCAACTTAAAAATACTTAAATATAATGTATGAAAATGCATGTAATAAATAATGTTAAATAAATTTTAATTTTATTAACTAATGAAGTAAGGAATCATGGCATGTTTAAAATAGATCCCATTTTGACAGAGTGAAAAGGCTATCTCATTGAAAGGTTCAAGATTTTTGATTGCATGAATTTCTTGAGAAACAAAGTTATAGGCATGTAACTTTAAAACTAAACGGACTAGTTTAAGAGCACTCATTCATAAATTGATTATTGATATAAATAACATAAAGAAATGTAGCTAACCTTAACTAAACCCAATTTACAAATCTTTCAATTATTTTATTTATTTATTTATTTATTGTTAGTTACAGAAAAATCTTCCTCCTCTTCTGTAGGTTCAAGGCAGTGCCCCTTGCAGAGATCACTAAGGTGTCCTGTTGTCCATTATGAGTTAGAGTCCATAACATGAGAACTTGTCCCGACCTCCCAAGACAAGTTAACATTTTGAGTTAGAAACTATAATTTGAGAACTTGTCCCGATCTCCCAAGATAAGTTTCACTTAAGTCAGGATTCGCGCAGTGGGGGAACATTGAACCCACACCAAGTGCTGTGGTAATAACAACTTGATGCTAGCTTCCTAACCAACTGCACTATGCTCAAGAAATTGATTCAAAGAGTTTCGAATTTGAGATCTGAGATCTTAACCCCTAGACCTTACCAAGTCGGCTCCAAGGCTTAGGTTATCTTTCAATTAAATTATACTCACCAATTAGGGTTGAACGAATCCTAAGAACCATCCCCATCCCCTGACCCCCCAAAAAAATGAAATACTACGTAGACATTTGCTAAAAAGGTGCACCATTTAAAGTAAAAATAATGGTGAAATGTTGAAACTAACATCACTGCTCGAATACCAAGTGACTAATAGTTAATCAATCCCCATATGACCTATTATTCTATGTTGGGAATTGTTAGGAGTTGCTTTTGTGAAAGGAGTGGCTTCTTTCTATTTGGGAAATTAATTGAAAGATATTGTTGAATTTCGATGGCTTCATCACCGAATCTATACCGATAATTTGAATTATTTAATGTATAAGACTCGTTGAGTATGTTATTTTTTTTAAAAAATTATGTTAATCGAATATTGAGAGTCATTTAATCAAATTATGTTTGTGTTAACAACATCATTGATGTGAATTCTGCGATAGGTCCACAGCACTATCTAGTCCGATATGGAGAAGCCTCTCACTTTTTAAAAAAGGTTAAGTTTTCTCATATTTAAATTTGAATATGATTGTTATGTTTGGATTTTTGGAGTTTATTATAGATCCCGTTTTGATGATTCAAATTATTTATTTTGTAGAGTTTAATGCATATATCATATATAAAAAAAATAGATCAATCCAATAATTATAACATTTTCATTTTATTATATTTGTTTCTAAAAAAGTTGAGCAACAAGCATTTTTTAAAGTAGTTCATATATTTTTCTTAGACAAATGAAATAAAACGAAAATGTTACGATTATTTGATTGGCTTAATTTTTTTCATAGATAATACGCACGGAAGACCTTACAAAATAAATGATTCATATTATCAAAATGAAACCCATGATGAGTCCCACGAACTGAATATGATAGTCATATTCAAATTTAAATTTAAAAGAAATTCAACCATTTTAAAAACATCATTACTATATATACCCTAAATATAATATATGTAACATAATTATAATATTTCATAACACTATAATATAATATGTCGTAATGATTTTTATTTTTGCTCATTCGTAACTTCTATTAAAAAAATAAAATAAAATAACATAACTAACCCTTAATATATTTATTTTACAGTGTAGTTATCAAGGACGGCTAGTTCAAAGAAATGAATATGATGATACTGATGTTTTGGTGAGAGGATAAATCATATATGTAGCTTAGCTTGTAAAGTAAAACTGTAGTTGTTACTATTTATATTTATCTTGGAAATGTAATTGACTTGGTGCTAAGTTATCATCAATCCCTTGATGAAATCAGGGAACATCCCATTTAAATATGGTTGAATGACATCAATCCTTCACCCAATAATCCCATGCCTACTTTTATTAATTTTATATAGTATATAGTTTTTATGTGCTTAAATTAATTGTTATTATAACCTCATGACTATACTCTATAATAGCACAAAGAACAGTCAACTAATCTGTAAATCTTAGCATTTTGCTAATTTTGTTATTACATTTTACCACTAGGAAGGTTGAGAGATTAATTATTCTTGATTGATCTCGACACATGATTGTCTGTTTGGAAAAAAGGATGTTTTGTTTCATTTCTCATATAAATTTTTATTATATCATAATCATATAATTTAATTTTAATTTAAAAAAAATTAAATTAAATTATATCATTGAGAATGATTGGACAAAGGACCAAACATCTTTTTGAGTGAATTCTCATGTAAAAGCTAAGCATTGTCCATGCTTGAGGACTTAGGAGCAGACAGTAACCCTTACTTTGCCAATTATTATTTATTTTATTTTCCCAAACATCATTCACAACTCCACACTGATCAAGCATGTAATCCAAAGACTAAGGATTCGCCTAATGAATAAGGTGCTCCCGTACCAAGTATGATGCTTAAGTTCGAGTCTTAATATTGCATGATACGACTTTTTCTTTTTCTAATTTTTTTTTACTGATTGTCAAATATCTAAGTTCGAGTCTTACCTATTGTGTGATTTAACTTTCCCTTCTCTTATTACCCACCCTAAAAATTGTAAGCCAGGCCGAATCTGGCTTGCAGATCTAGAGACCAGGCCTGGCCCAAACAATAGGTGGATCATGTTGAAGACAAGATCAGATCTATTGGCTTTTACGGCATGCAAAGTCTGAACACCATAACAAACCCAAAAATAAAAAATCAAACTGGGCTTTAGCTTGCACTGAGCTGGGCTCACTGGTTGGTTTCTGAGTGAACTGTGAAAGATGAGGCACCAATACAAAAATCAAACCATCCTGCCATGGTATGTATTTCTTACTACATTAAACAAGTTTGTTTCTTGGCTCATCAACAACGCATACATACCATCGTGTAATTTTTGGAATGTGAATGTTGAAGAAGATCGACAATTAAATAATCATATGTATGATGACAGTTACACCAACCCTTTACTAGATTAAAAATAAAAAATAAAATAAATGCACAATACCAACAAACAAGGAGAAGAATGTTTGGGAAGAACTTGGAAACTTCACATTAATGGAAGCCTTGAATGAAAAAAGCAGCTTCTCAACGTCATAATGTAAGCCTCTACACCAGTAAAATGACAAACAAATGAAATATAAATAATACATGTTTGGTTGTCAGGAAAATCTGTGCATCATCCTAACAATCTGGAAAAACACTACATGTACAATGGATCTTTCTTGGTCTCTCTTATCTCAATAGTTTGTATACCCAGGAAAATACATCAATAATATACCCAATAAGAACAAGGGAATCCCAAAAAAATGAATAAATCAGATTAGGAAAGAAAAAAGAAGATTATTAAAATGTCGTACTAGCTTTTCTTGAACCTCTTTAGGGCTTGATCGGACTCCTCACCACTGGTTGCACCTCTAGAACGTGCCATCGCTGGATTGCTAGAGTGAATGTCATTATCCTGATACAAGAAAATTGCCCTAAATTAACATAGTTCTATGTGATGACAATTAGCCTAGCAATTAAAGTTCAACAAACATAAAAATCGATCTCAAAAAGCAAATCCAAGTACCTTAACTGTGGATGTCGAGGCAGGCAATCTACTAGTTGCTCGCTTCCCAAGATCAATTTGAACCGAGATGCTGGCTTGTGACAAATCTACTCCACAACTCTGCAGTGCTTGTGTCAAAGTATTTAGCAACCTGTTCAAATTTCCAACTTATCAGTTCAAAATTTCAGATCCAATCTTGGGAAAAGGATTTCAATAGTGCTACAATCACAGCACAACTGATTTCAGAACCAAAGAATTAAAAGAACAAAGAGGGCACGCTTTTAATTGCTCAAGCCACTACTTAGATCACGAAACATATTGGACCCTAAATACATATACAACAGTCATAGTTAACCGAACTGAACTCATAATTTCTTCATACCCTTCTTTTATTGTTGGCCCAAGAATGTGCACAAATTAAACAAATAAAAATGAACACGAACACTTACCCTTGAGAATATACACTTGAGATGCTAATTCTACCACTTTCAATAGTCAGTTCCTGTTCCTTTAGCTTATTGCTTGCAACAGCACAATCGGTTGGGCACGATCTGCCCTGCCAGAATTGGGATTGAGGTTGAGATGTCAAGTTTTCAATATCAGACTTCACTCTAGCTGGAATTGGAGCCATTGCAGTGCCACTTCCACTAGGAGTGAAAATATTTGGCTGCACAGGCACAGGAAGGGGCACTGCCTTATTTGTTAATCCAGAGTGGTGATCAATTGCTTTCACAGTAGTGACAGTGCTCATGTCAGATTCTACAGCATTCTGTCCATTCCTGGGATTGGTTGGTGAGCCAATGATGTTATCCTCATCAAACTTTGCCGCAAACATTAATGCTGGGCAAGAGCCACTATTTGTGGCTTGAGATTGATCAATGAAAACTTCTGCAGGCTGGTGACTGTTCCTCTGCTAAAACAAACGACAAAGAGTCATTAATCAGAAAATATGTATTTTGCATATGATACTACGGCCATGTTGGTTTGAACAAACATGGCCTTAGGATTGGATTAATAATCCAACAAAATGCACAATATGATGTTTGGCTAGGAAAATTGGGATTTAGACTAATAGTCCATTTGGACATAGTACTATTGAATCTTAGAGAGGGGTAGGATACAAAATGGAGGACTAAGAAGAGGTTCGTAATAATTATTTAAATTACAAAATTAATAGGTTTGACAATCCCTTCTTACAATCCAATCTGCCTAAACAAACATAGCTTACACGTACTAGATTGTTCTCCACTAGCTATGCATTACATTTACACACTATGTATGCAATAAAGGTCACATTTCCTCAGTCTGATTCATAGCCCCAAACATCTACTATCACAGGCCATGTGCGTGCCTGCACATTATATCAATAATTTGATGCATGTTGGTAGAAGGAAGGCTTTTGCTGGCTTTTGCTCGCTTTCAGCTACATAACTGATAACACAAGCTTATGTTGCCTTTCCCGAAGACTGAGTCCAAAGGAAATTTGCAAAAATGCAAAAACGCTAGTAGAGTATTTACCCATGGCATCAACTTTGGTGGTTCTTGGTTCCATCCCTGGTATGACCCCTCATATTTATGCACTTTCTCCTGCAAATACTGAATGTACTCGATAACCTGCATATGGATTCGAATTCTCCTTCAATAAATTTTTATGTTTAAAGATTATTTCATTATAAGAGAAGAACTGGACAAATAACATCTTAAGGTATCTGTGTACCTCTAGTAAGAATGATGCTTTATCTCTCTTTTGGTCACTGTGAGGGATGAGCTCTCTCAACATCTGAAATCTGCGTCACAACTTTCAAATTTCAATATCTTGAGACAATGGCAACTACCAATCTCCCATCACAGAAAAATTTTATAATTTGTTTACTCATTCAAATATTTATCTTCATTCTCTTTGAAAGAAAGAAAGAAATAAAGATTTTTGAGTTTGCAGCATGTTGACGGCATAACTGTATTACAACACATGACAAGTAACTAAAAAAAACACAGATCCACTAGCAACTAAAGATACTAAATTATGTGTTTCTTTATTTGCTTTGCCCATTGGAACATTCATTAAGGAGTTGAAGCTAAGGGACAAGCTCCAATAATTCATTCAAATGACCGACATTCTAGAATTTAACAACAATGATAACTTTCTAATATTTCTAGATTCTTTTTTTCGATCAACAATAATTTATTAAGGAGAACTATTCTAATTGCAGCCAACTGATGCCACATTTTGTCAATTAAATTTACGTACATTACATGTAAATACAGATAGTAGTCCAAAATCTCATATAATACACATGCAATTATTTTCATTTACAAAAAAAAGAAAATATGAGATGAAAAGTCCCACCGACACTAGATCTCATAACAAACCAATTATTCAATCTTGTAGCAGAGGCAGCCCTTCCATGCCCAAATTGGACAGTCGTATGTATCATATAAACCAAACCAAACCAAACCAAACCAAACTAAGTCTTAAGTCCCATCAAATGGGTTGGCTTAGCTACATGAATCCTTCTCCTTCACGCTAAAATATTACCCAACCTCTTACAAGAAAATATTAAACCCATCTTAAACAAACACACTAATTAATACAACCCGTGCCTCGTTAAGTCTAAACAATTTTATTAATACAATACATGATATTGAAATGGGATTTGGTTGAACATGCCTGTCATTGATTTTGCTCCTCCGACGCTGCTCAGTTGCAGAGTGCTTTGATCGTGGCGTGTTAGGCTTGTGATCGGTGCTCTTCCCACCCTCAGCTGCCACTATTACTGTCAAATCATCTGTTAAAAATATTAAGTCTTTAGTTCCTGCAATATCAAAACAGGGGAGAAAAGAAACAAGAATTGTATATATCACAGAGAGAGAGAGAGAGAGAGATACTTTTGAGGTGGGGAGAGTGTTCTTTCTTGAGAACAAACTCATCGTCATCGTCATCGTCCTCATCGTGGGCACCCTTAGCAGATTTTAACATATCCATGAAACTCTGATTCTTCTGTGGCCTGTAAAAATCAGTTTGCAATTGTGAAAATTGAAATAAAAGGGTTAGACAAGGAAAGAAAAAGTGACTGACTGTGAACTGAAGATGGTGGTGGGGTTGCGGTGGTTGGTGGTGGTGGTGGTGGTGGTGGTGGTGTTGTTGTTGGAAGATGACTGTGATGGCCGCTCTGACGACGTCGTCCATTGGCCTCCTCCTCCTCCGCCCATCTTAACCCCTGTTTCTGCAATATTCATACCACCGGGAAAAAATTTCAGTAGGCTATCCAAGCTATTTCCAGGGAAGGACTGCGGGTGTTTAAGTTTTAAAATCAACAATGGCAGGTATTATGAAAAACTTTCTACGAAAATAATCATGAAAATTTTGTGACTTTTGAATTACACTTAGGATAGAGTACCACACACTAATCAAGGTAATTTAAAGATTATAAATCTTTCATGATTATTTTTACGAAAAAAATTTCATGATCCCTAACTTTTCTCTTTTAAAATATTCTTTACTCAGTTTTTGAAAAATTAATTTTTTTAATTTATTTAAATTATTTTTATTTAATAAGTTATAAATAAAAATTACACTAAACAGTATAACACAAACTCTCATATATATATATATATATATACGGTAGTGTTATATGCACTAATTAGTATACTAACTAGTGTACCAACACTAATTATGGCATTATTATTAACCCTACTCATTAATTACATTATAAATCTCAAAAACCTCTTAAATTACGTCATATCATCAATTGATACACTAGTTAATACACTAATTAATACATATAGCATTATTCATATATATATATATATATATAAGGTATAAGCTACTTCCGCAATTTCTAGCAAATACTTCCACACTCCTTAAAAATGTACACTGCATGTTATAATTAAAGAAAAAATAATATAATTTTATATTTTTTTAGTCATAATTTTAAAAAAAAAAATTATAACCAAACACCACATGAAGTATAATAAAAAATTTTATGAATCATAATTAAAAAAATAACATAATTAAAAATGAATATGATATTATCTTTTCAAAAGGGTGTACTGTAAAATTTCCCTGCATTTTTCAAAAGTAGCTAATCAAATGCAATTCTACCTCATGTTTTAGTAAATATATATATATATATATCAAAATAGGATAATCTATCATTTTTTTTCCAAAATAATGATGAAAGTTTATAAATTTTAATTATTAAAATTAAAATTTTTATTTGTTATTTTTTTATATAGTATAAGTAATTATTTCTGTAGGGTACATCTTCCAAATGAGAGTCCTTTGTCTCTTCCCCTTTAATCTGGGTTGAAGGAAAATATATATTTTTTTAAATAAGTCAAATTTTTTCTTTTGCTTATAAGTAATTATTTCTGTGGGGTACATCTTCCAAATGAGAGTCTTGTGTCTTTCCCTTTAATCTGGGTTGAAGGAAAATATATATTTTTTAAATAAGTCAAATTGTTTCTTTTGTTTTTGCTTGGGTTGAGAAAATGAATATGTGTAACTATAAATAAAAAAAATTAAAAAAAAAACTTTTTTTGATTGGTTGCTCAAAATACTTTTGTCTTTGTCCCCCCCCCCCCCCCACCAAAAAAAAAAAATCCAATATGTAACATAAGAAGAATGATGTACTAGGTTATAAACCTATCAAGTTATGTCATTCTCCATTAAATCAAAGGAAAATGTTATACGTGTATCATATATACTCCCTCCGTCCAAAAATAATGATCTTTTTTGGAGAATCTAATTTTTTTTAATAGTACAATTATTGCATTTGATAAAAATTAATTTTCCAAAATTATCCTTTTGATAGTACATTTTTTGAGAGTATCAATGTATAATTGTACTTTTTATATTGTTTATTAATTTAAAAGAAGGACAAAATAGAAAATTTATAGTATTATTTTTGTACTCGATTTTTGAAGAGGGACTAATATTTTGGAACAATGAAAAATGGAATAAGGGACTAATATTTTGGGACGGATGGAGTAATTTATAACTAAAGAAAAAAATGACATAATTTTATATTTTTTGAGTCATAACTAATAAAAAATTATCATAATTAAATAAAAAAATTAATCATAATTAAAGAAAAAAAATAATATAAGTAAAAGTGCATATAATACCTTTTTTTTTTTTTAAAAAAAAAGGTGTGTATATATACTAGAATTTCCGACTGATCTTAAAACAAAGAAAACCTCCAAACCCCTCAGATGGGAGAAAATTTTCAATCTAATGATCAAGTTAACAATGATGGTTACATTTAAATAGTAAATTTTATTAATTTTATATGATATTTTATTATTAGATGATGATAGTTGCATTTAAATTGTAAATTTATTAGAAAATCCTATTTTAGGAACTTCTGTACCATTTGGTCTCACATTTTAAATAGTTGATTGAGGAGTCCTTATTAGGTGTAGGAGTGGTGATTGAGACCCCCACCCGACAAGACTCTTACAAATCTGGACCACTCATGATGTGAACCCCACACATACATAGAGGGTTAGGATCACTTTGGGGTGTGGGAGTCATCCCCAAAGGGGGTCCCAAACATTTCCCTTAGGTATAGTGTGTAACTAACAAGTCATTTTTCAAATGTGAATAGGTATTAGTTAGTGTGTAACTAACAAGTCATTTTTCAAATGTGAATAGGTATTAGTTAAGCAGATATATCCTCACTAGTTAATTGGAGAAGTTTTTTTTTTTTTTTTTTCTTTTGGAATGTGTGACAGATATGGTGTGATATTTCAAATGTGACAAGTATTAATGTGACACTCTAACGATGTGACACTCCAAAAAATTGATAATTCTTTAGTGTACTTTTTCTAAATGTGACAACGTGACAGGTATGATGTGACACTCTAAAATTTTTACTTATCCTTAGTATACTTTTTTCTAAATGTGCCAATATAGTATGTATGATGTGACACTTCAAAAAAAATAAAAACTATACTTTTTTTTAAATGTGACAACGTGACGAGTATGTTGTGACACTCTAAAAAAATTAAAAACTCCTTGATTTACTTTTTTTAAACGTGACATGTGACGCTTCAACGTAGCAGAGCCAATTTGATTGAATCACTACATGTCTTCACGTCACGCGCCAAAAAATAATTACTAAGGAATTCACGTCTTGCGCGTGCTAAAAACAACCAAACTTTACTATTGCACTTTTCGAACAACATGACACACAAATATCCCACCACATTCCTCATACATAACCACGCCACATGTCCTTCAACTGTACTAATAATGGCAAAATAGTCAATAAATAATTTAAGAGACCACTCAGTCACCAAAAAAATATTTAGAACCTTATGGATTACAAGTTTACAAAAACAAGATTTATTGGTCAATTACTAATAAATTGAATTTTTACGCTCACATGTGGAGTCAAGAAGGTTTTTGTTTAGTAGAGGCAAATATTAAAAAAATTAAAATTAAAATTTCCCAATTTTAGTCGAAACAAATTAAAAATTTTAAAGAATCAATATTAAAAAAAATTTAAATAATATAACACAAATATTAAATGCACAGAATTAAAAACAAGAAAAATTCATATTGAAATATATTTTAAATGTGGCCCGTATGCTCAGGAACTAAATCTGTGAAGGCTTCGTTTGGCTAGAGTTTTTTGGACTAAAAAAAGCATAAAAGACAATAGATTAAATAAATTAATAAGACAAATGCCGTGTTGGGTGTTAAAAGTCACTTTTGAACTTTTAACCTATTTTATGTCACAATATTTCTCTATGTTTTTATACTTTTTTTTTTATAAAAAATAAGCCAAAAAAAATTAAAAAGTTAACTTTTAACTTTTTACTTCCAAAAATAATTCAAAATATCATATTCAAATCATAATCATTTCACTTTTTCTTAAATAAAAGTCAAAAAAAAAAAAAAATCCAAATGAACTTTTTAGTCCCAAACTAAAAAAGTTTCAACTCAAAAAAATCAACTAAAAAAGCTTTTGCCAAACGACAACTAATTGTGTTCACTTAACATTTCTTTTAAATATATAAACTCTCGTTTGTCAACTATACATTTTAGTTAAAAAATAAAAAAAATATATTATAAATTGTCACATCATTCTCTATTTTTTTGTATATTGTTTTGCAAAAAACTAAAAAATTATTAAAATAATTTATTCCCAAACAAGGTCTAAGTTAATTGAAAATTATTAAAATAATCTGTTCTCAAACGAAACACTGTTTGGCATATGCTAAAATAATACATATTATTTTAGTATATTATCGTATTTAGGTCACAATCATTTCATTTGGATGATATCATTTATCTATAACATCACTTCAAATTTAATCCATATTTTATGTTTTTTGTAAAAAGTCAAAGTTGGACGGAAAAATCAATCAAACTATTCTAGGTCAAATCTTAGGCCTATTTTAAGAACAAAATGCTTTAGAGCTCAAATTTTGGACCTCTAAAGCCATCACTAATTAGGTGACAGTGGGCCCCACCCACTGTTGATGTGATGGCTGTGTCTTTGTTTTTTTTTTTTTTTTTTTTGTTTGCTGCCAGCTCACTAGTGCAGCAATTAGAGCTGCACAATTAGTGCTCTGCATCACAGCCCTTTTAAGAATAAGGATATAAGATATTTTTTGGCGAGCAAGTTTTTTTGAGCAAAAAATTATTTGGAAGTTGAAAATAAGTCAACTTTTAAAATTACCAAAATACCCTCCTTTAATGTGACACCAAAATACCATACTGTAATGGTAAAATTATAATTTCACAAAATTACATGGGATAATATGATCAATTTATCTATTCACCTAATAATATAACACCATAAACTAATAATATTAAAAAAAGCAAAAAAAAATAACTTTTTTTTCATCTTGTCAAATGATTTTGTAAATAAGTCAAACAAAAACTTAGATATAAATCAAAAAGCAGTTTATATCTAAGTTCCCAAAATAGGCCTTAATCAGCTTGTTTAAAATTCAATCAAGATGACTCGTTAGGTCAAACTTGAGTGCAGTTTACAACTTATTCACCTTGTTTGGTTTGGGTTTTAGAATTCACATTTAGAAAAAATTTTATTTTTTATTTTTTGAATTTTTTTATTTTTACTGAAATTTTTTAATATTCAAGTAATGTTTTTTAATTTTTAGATACACTTAACATAAATATACTTAAAAATATAATATTTGCGAAAAAATCTTTAAAAAATTTACTAAATTCCAAAAATATAAAAAAAAATACGAGAATTTAATACGTTTTTCGTATTCTTGTATATTTATTGATTTTTTAAAATATACAAATATTTTACTTTTTAAAGACATCTAAGTAAAGTGCATCAAAAAAAGAAAAAAATTGCTTACAATTTTAAACATATTCATTAAAAAAAAAAAAAACTCAATTTCTAAAAAAATTGAAACTAAACACAGTCATTAATTTTTGGAGCTAAACTTAAACAAACTATTACATAGTTCCATAAGCTTATATGCTTTATAAAGAATGTAACCATTTGAACTTGACTCGTTATTTTGAGATCGCCTAGAAAAACAAATATATATATATATATTGAAATTTATTGAGGTAAATAACCTACATGCACGTAAAAGGAAGCCATTGATTTTGTGCATGAACATGCAAACACAAGAAGGAAAAATATTAAAGGACTCCATTTCCATGAGACATTTTAAACTCTCCCTCTCGAGGATTCAGTTGTTATTAATCATGCTCATGCGTTGGTGAATCATTTTGACTTTCAGGGTTATAAAATGATCAAGATTCAAGAAGAAGCCAATTACAAGAAGACAAATATTAAAACTTTACCTGTGGGAACATGTCTGTCTCCAGTAATATTCTCCTTCCCTGTCTTTCCCTTCTTCGTCACAGCTGCAGCCACAGATTCTTCCCACAGTGTGAACCCACTTCCCGTGTAAGAACTGCAGTTGGAGTTCTCATCGTTGTTTCGATCTGTACTACTTGCCTGAGCCACTGTATATATGGTAGGAGCTTCTGGCTTGAGAACCCTTTGATTAAAATAAGAAATGTGACTGATGCTGTAAGTCCCGATCCCACCGGGGAGGAGGTGTTCGCCTCCTGAAGAAGGAGGAGGCGGAGGAGGAGGAGCTGGCGGCGGAGGCTTCTCCAATTTAGTGATCTCAACTGTATTTTCTTCCTTGGCAATGTTTTTCCCTAACCGTTCCAGTGGTTGCAGGAAGTCATGAGTTTTAAGGTAACCCCCTGCTTATATAGATGAAGGTGGAAGGGGAAAAAATGGAAAATTAGACGATCAGACCACTACGTGGTTCACATGGTGCACTAAAAAATATTGAGCGAGACAATGCTTTGAGTCATCTTTGTTACGCAAGTGTGATATGATGAAGGTCTTACTTAGATTGTGTTTAAATTATAAATTTAAATAAAAATTAAAAATTACAAATGTGAGAGACATGTAAATAAAATTTAAGACTACCACAAACAATATATGATCAAATATATGATCTAAACGTAATTTTATATTTTTTTCTATTCTTCAATTCAATAGTACCATACAGACAATATGTTAGTACACCAAAACTACTTACCTGTATTTGATTACGTGATTTCGAAAGGAAAAAATAAATAAAAAAATAAGTGAAATGTAAATATATATATATTTTATTTACATTTCACTTAATTTCACACACACATATATATATATTTATTTATTTTAAATCCCTTCTCAAATCCCCTAATCAAACATAACGTTACTCCCCTAATCAAACATAGCGTTACTGTAATTATTATCAACCACACATACTGTTCCGATCATATCAAAACACTTTTTTTTGTAAAGTTTATCCGTTTTCAAACCTAATAAGAATTAGCTCAAAAAAATGACTTAAAAGTGAAGCTCAATATTTTGGAAAAAAAAAAATTTCCAATAATTTAAGAAAAAATCAAAGAAAGTCAAGAAAAATCATTTGAAGAGGATTTTCAGATAAATCAATAACCAACAAAATCTTTCAGGACAATGATTAAAAAAAAAAAAAAAAACCACTATAGACTATTCTAACAAAATAAATCTTAAGTTCTTACTTTTATCAATTTGAATCATGTTTTTTTTATTTTTTTAATCAAAATCATTTGCTTATTTTTGTTAACTTAAACCAACGAAACAATAGTATTATAAAATGTCTAAAATATTAATTTTCATTAAGTTTAATGAAAATACCCATTCTCTTTTTTTATTAATGAAAATAGACAAATAGTTCAAATTAAAAATAAATCAAATGTTCAAAATTTAAATTAATAAAATTAAAAATTTATTTTGTTATAAAAGTTTCTAAAACTTTTTAACAGAAGCTAGGTCCTTTGAAAATAGAAGTAAACAATTTTTCCTAAAAAAAAAAAAAATGTATATTTTTATTACTTACAAAAATTGCTAAAAAATTGCTAAATTTGGACTGACAGGAACAGTAGATCCACCCGTGGAAGGAAAATGTTTATGCAGGAAGAAAGCGACAACGGAGAACTCTCTCTCTCTCTCTCTCTCTCCTCTCCCACTATATCTCTTTCTCTCTCTTTCCAAAACAGATCACAGCAGAGGAACAGGTACTCTGCACTAAATTATCTCATCCACATCGCGTGCCTCTACAGTAACATGAACTATTGCTTTTTGATAAGTCTGAATACCATGCCCCTGCATAGGGCCTTCTGCTGATGTTGATCATGATGATGATTATGATGTTTATTAATTGTGTCACTGCTGTGTTTTAGAGGATCTCCAATGATACATTAATTTTTTCATTAAATGTGAGTAAAAAAAATTTTTGATATCAAGTATTGCAACGAAAAGTTTTGACTTTTTATCAAATCACTTGTCGATTGAACGAACAATCGGCCGGTCAACAAGTCAGTGTAATTTTTTCACAAATTTTTATCTTACAGTCATTCGGGAGACGACCAGAAGGACATCTGACAATAACAATGAATAATGATTTGATGAAAGAAATATTAATCTTTAATTTGATAAAAGAAAAGTGAAATTTTCAATTTGATACTTATTTGATATAACTGTTAAAGTATGAAAAAAAATTCATCAAATTTAAATTTAATAAAAAATTTAAATAATCATTTGAGATGATCTTAATGACTGGGTCCCGCTCCACTCGCCCAAACCCGAAGTGCTGAAACACCATCCGGATGATGCCTAAGCCCCAATCCCCACCCTTTTTGGATTTGGCGATGTCAGCCTATCCAAGTCATGGCCCACCCAAACACATGGCCCAGATCCATATGATTCAAATGGGGTCACGGGTATAAGCCTACGTTTTCATATACCAATTCCAATACCAACATTTACATTTGGCAACACAAACCCAAAAAACTCATCTCGTTGGTGTAGATATTTTCCACACCTTCCAAATATACATCACAAAATTAAAATCGAACTCAAACTCAAAAGACCATTAAAACAGCACATGCATACAACCAATTGGAAGTTTGAATTCTTTATATGATAAGTCTTGTTATATACAAAATAGTAATGATAAAAGAATAAAAAAAATTTACATCACATTTTCATACATAATAATGAGTTAATGTGAATTTTTTACTTTAAAATAAAAGTCGTATAGAAAATTTATTTTATTTACAAAAATAATATTGTTAAATACTTCTTGTAGCATTTTTTTTAATCTAAATTTTCTTATACAAAATCCTCATTTCTCATAGTTCAGAACTCAGATCTATCCCAAAAAGAAGAGAACTTACTAATCAATTTTATTAATTACACTTATTTATCGATAGGTCTTGACTGATAAATTTATCATTATTTATTTATAAAAATAAGAAAGACTAATAAATTTATCATAAATTTATTAATATGACTTAATGGGTAATAAATTCCAAAAATATGACATAATGATAATTTATCCCAAAAAAAAAAAAAAAGTTACACACCCACAAAAAGCATATTAAAAAAATGAAATATACAATATAAATTTAAATTTTTAATATGATGTGAGTCACATTCAAAATTGATTTGATTTACATGTTTCATTTTAAAATGCTTTTTAAATTGCATAATATTTTTCTAAAAAAACAAAGCACATGCACACACGCATACGAACAAACACAAGTAAAGAATAATATACAAGCAAAAATTTTGCCCACAATTTTCATATAGATTTGTGTGATTTCTTTTGTAATTTTTTTATTTTTAATTAAAACACTCATAATTATTCTCATAATTTCAAAAATATGATTGACACAAAAAAAAAAAAAAAACTATGTATTTGCAAATCATTTCCCAACACAAAAATCAACAAATTGCTTTCTACTTTTTTTTTCTTGGCAAATCTAAAATGAATAAATAAAAATCGTGTTTACCTTGAGAAGGTTTTGGATCTTGGACAGGTGAATACAGTGAAAGAAAGTCGTGTGTTGATTTTCTTCCTGCAAAAGAAAAGAAAAGAAAAGAAAAAAAGGCAACGAGCTCAAACAGACATGTGACAAATTTTCCTTTGTATCTTTTCTAATCTGAACTGTATATATCGTTATGTGTCTGTGAATTACCTTCGGCTCCAAAGGGACGGGGTTGAGGAAGCTCCATCCGCAGATGGAAATTTTCCTAGAAAGCCGTTTGAATTCTCGGAAAACAGGACTCCAGAGAATCGGTACCTCCAATCCAAGCTTTGAATTTCAGAATTCAAAAACGAAAATGATCAGGTTTCTAGAATCAAATTGCTCCGATGTTGCTCAGATCCGCGATATGAAGAAGGAAAGAGG
This sequence comes from Camellia japonica, assembly GCA_030407325.1. Lineage (NCBI taxonomy): Eukaryota > Viridiplantae > Streptophyta > Magnoliopsida > Ericales > Theaceae > Camellia > Camellia japonica. The sequence continues at coordinate 20,851,445 of JAPPVO010000010.1, read as the reverse complement.
AAGCTTCTGAGAGAAGTTTCAGATTCCGACTGAAGATCGGAGGCGCATTCACTCTCTCTCTATCCAAAAACCGAAATTCTTTTCCCAATTCACTTCAGATTCTTCAGTTGCGAGCCGAATTGTGGATTCATGCAGGTGTTTATCAATGTTCCCGAGAAAATTAAAATTTAATCCCCGTGATTTCCGAGAAAATCCGACCACGAGCAATTCAGCCAGAAAATCTTCTCTGCTTGCAGAATTATCACCTACAATACAACTTCGTAAACTCAGATTTCAGCAAAATTTTCAAAAAATATTGAACATATCAAATTATACATAGGTATACAATTCAAATCCATAATTCAACTCAAACTTCACATAAAAATCGCAGAAACAAAAATTCTAAGATGCATATAATGAAAAAAAAGAGAGAGAGATCTAAAAGCTTAATACCTTTGATCTGAATTTCGACCAACTTTTTCACAATTCAGCTCTCAAACACCTCAGAAAACTTGAATTCCGAAGTTAAAAAAAACAAAACAAAACAAAAGGAAGCGATCCACATACACGGTAGGTAGGTCCAGGGGGATCTACTGCTTCTCACAGAACCAAATGTTGCACAATTTCCTCCAATTTCTCACAGTTTCTCTCTCTCTAGATATTTGCGCATATATATATATATATATGAAAACGAACACTGCAGCGAACGATGAGATTGGACTCTCTGTGACTCTCTCTCTCTCTCTATCGCTCTATGGGTGTGCTAGCTGAGAGATCTTTTTATACAGACTTTCGTTTTCGTTTTCGTTTATTCGAATTTTCTTTCTGAGTATTGCTATTTAAAATTAAAAAAAAAATTAATTTAATTTTTAAATATATCGATGTAATAATCAATTAAAATATTAAAAATAATATTATAATTTTTTTAATTATTAATTAATTATATCACTTACAATTTTTTTAATTATTAATTAATTATATCACATACATTTTCTTAAATTAAAAAAGTGAGTTTGGATTTCATATTATTGTTTCTTTTTTTAGCTTTGGGTTTTCCCGTTATGAAGAAACGGCGTTTGGATGACGTTGATGCGGCGGAGTTAACGGCGTTAACGTTCTGCCATTTAACGGTTTGTGTTCCCGGGGTTATATATATTGCCCAATGTCCACCACATTATTTTAATATTTAAAAATTATTTTTATGTCTTTTGACGATCCCGATTAATAATCTTATTTAATCACGTTAGTATCTTTTGGGAGCTTGAGCTTGTCTGGACCATTATTATTTTATTCTCCCCTTTATTTTTATATTTTGTTTTTTTGGTTTTTTTACTAAATAAAAAAGTAGTATAAATTATTTGGGCTTCTTTTGAAAGTAATTGATTTATAACAGCCCATCTTTTAGTTTAATGAAATTACATTACATGTTTTAGTTGAAAGTTTGAAAATTATTATAAATTACCATATTATTCTTTTTATTTTTTTATATATCTTTTTGTAAAAATATTAAAAATTATTAAAATAATATATTTCCAAACAAGGCATATATTGACTTCTCATAATTGGGCTTGCATAACAAGAAATCTAATAGAAATTTAAAATTTATCTAATATTCTCACTCTTAAAATAATGATTTTACAACATGAAATTTGAATTTAATTGATTAATCTTATTTTTTCCTTTTGATTCCTCTCTTCGTCTTTTTCTTCCTCTTACTAGCCAAAACTAACCATTTTCTTTACTTCCATGGCCAACATTATCTCCAATTACCAAAATCGCAATTTACAATTACCTCTTCTCATTCTCTTATAAGTTAATGTAAAAACCTAAAATATCCGTAGTTACCAACCAATTTAACAGCTCATTGCTACCACAACTATCAAACACATCACTTATTGTTTTGCCACCACAACTATCACATGATCACGATCATCGCTGCCATCTCTTCACCTTTTTTTACTCTACCTACTGGCGGAACTACATAGAGGCCAGAGGGAGTCACGTGCCCCTTGGATTTTGGATTTACATTTTTTTTAACATATGTATATAAATAAAATCTTAAATAAAAATAATATTTAGAATAAAATGACAATGTCATTTTTAAATTTATGAGAACAATGTGATTGTTTTATTGAAAATGAAGGACTACAACAAATTATATTTTTATGTATGAAAATTTTGTAAAAAAATCTCAATATAAAAGTAATATCAATCAATATTGATATGTAAATATAATTAATCTAATTATATATATGTAAAAGTTACTAGAGTATTAGTTATATTTACATGTGGAACTCACCGTTCATATGTTACTTTACTATTGATTGATATCATATATCAACGATGATGTAATATCACTATTATATGAAATTTTTACTCAAATTTTGTAAAAATTTAATTTATCTTACCATTATATAATTTATTTTAAGACTTAAATATATGATTTTTTTACATTGTCCATGATATATCAGTTATACGTAATACTTTCTTTTCGATTTTACTCGAAATTAATTGTAAAATTTTACGTGAAATACTTTTGTAATAATTTATATAAGTTTTTGTACTTAATATTAATTCAAAAATATTATTATCTTTTTATTATTGGTTATGGAAAAAAAATTGAAGTTTTAATTAATAAATGCTCCTTCTGTTTTAATTTTCTATCTTCGCCACTGACTCTACTATACTCTTTTTTTTTTTTTTTTTTCCCCATCTCATCTTGTTCGCCCATCCTACAACCATTGTCGCTCCTTTCACCTCCCTTAGCCACTCCACAATTACCGTCATCGCATCCATTCATCTTTCTTAGCCTACTCATTCCAATGTCACCACCATTGCCACTTTCTTTATCTTCCTCATCTCGCCTTACCCCACCACCGCAACACGAGAAAATTAAGTTGAAAGAGATATACATAGAGAGAATGAAGAATTTTGAGAAAGAGATAGAGACAAGCGGGGTCACCGGGGTGTGGTTTAGTATAAAATGAAGAGTTTGAAATGGTTTTGTGATTGAAATGGATTCGTATTAAAAGTGAAATGAAATTTGATTTATATGCATTTTAGTCAATCAACATTTTAGTACCTTCTAGAAAAATCAATCACGAATAACATTGACGTAATGTGTAGTATTAGTGATGACTAAAATTTTAGCTCGGAGGGAGTAATTTTAAGCCAAAAAATGACAATAAGAATGCTTACTCGAAAAAATTATTATTCCTATGTATATATTCAAATATCATCAAAATTTAAATATCAAATTTAGAATAGCGCGCGCACACACATATATATATATATATATATATATATAAATTTAGGGACTAAACAAATCATCAAAAAAAAAAATAAAATTCAACAATGTCCTATGTCATGATCACATTATACAAAAACAAAACTTCATCCGTGACTCCACACACACACCAACAAAAGAATTCAACATTGCTCACTTATTCCACACACGAGTGCACTATTGGATTTTGGCCGAATAACAAAGAGCCAAATCGAGCCAAATAAGAGTGACATATAGCATTTTAGTTGTTGGAACCAAAAAAATAAAAATAAAAAACTCAAAAATTATTTTTAAAAACTCAAAATCAAATAAAAACTTCTTATGATTTCAAGTATTCAACTTATTTATCATGTTCATCAACACCTTCTATTTCAAAAAATAAAATAAAATTTTAGCAAAATATGTTTTCCACCTATGGCATGTATGGAATTGGGTTTTACGGTTTATATCAATCAACGGTCGAATCTTCTTTCTTCACTGTTCGATCAAATGATGACAAGACATCAAAATTCACTATGTTTGGTTATCATTTTTCAAAAATACTTTTCAGAAAATATATTTTCTTATTTTTCATGTTTTTTTGTTTTTATTGAATTTTTAAAATATTTTGAGCAATTTTTTTTAATTTTTAGACATACCTAACATAAATATACCTAAAAAGTAAAAAAAAATTGAAAAAAACCTTTTAAAAATTCACTAAATACCAAAAATATAAAAAAAATACGAGAATTCAGTACATTTTTTTGTATTTTTATGTATTTATTAATTTTTAAAAATATTTTTTCACAATTTTTTTATTTTTTAGATACATCTAAGTAAGGTGCATCTAAAAAAGTACAAAAATGTTTAAAATTTTAAAAATATTCACTAAAAATAAAAAAACACGAAAATCAAAAAACTTAATTTTTAAAAAATTTAATTCAAAAAACTCAAACCAAACACACTGATTAGGTTTGGCAATTACTATTCAGTAATTTTTTAATTTTTTCAAATAAATAAATTGTAAAAACAGTCTATAACGTTTGAAAAATACTAAAAAAAACCAATTACTATTCATTATTCAAAAAGTTTAGTGAATTGATTTTTTCAAATAGAAATTTTAAGCATGCCACTAAAGAACCAATTTTTTATAAAAAAAATATATAACTTTTTGACAATTGTCAAACAAAAATGAATCTTCTTTAAGAAAAAAAAAAATCAATTGTTAGAAACAAAAGATAAAATATTTTTTTGACTTAGATGATTAAAAAAGAACTTAAAAAATAGTAGCCAAACAGTATCTTACCATAGAAAAATCCAAGTTACATGGGGTTAAAAAAAAAAATCACAAAATTGGTTACAGAAACTATCACGTGAGGGTAATTTAATCCAAGAGTTGACTTTTCAACATTTTGCTTGTTGAACCCCCCCCCCCCCCCCCCCAAATTACAAAAACAAAAAATTAAACAAAAGAAAGAGAGGATAATAAAAATGAAAATGATGATTAGTGCACAGATCCCACTAAATTATCTCCTTTGTTTAACTGTTTTAAAGTCCTTTGGCTCAGCACAGAACACAAGAGAGAGATTAAAAAATGAGGAGAGAGAGAGTAGGAGTAATGTTAAACTCTAAAAATTATATTAAAAGTTTTATCAAATATTTTATATAGATTTGAGACTTACATAATATAATTTTTATGAGTCTCACATTCAGGTGAAATATTTGATAAAATTTTTAAGATCTCTAGCGCTATGTTTAGATTGAGTGATTTGGAGAGAAAAAAAAAGAAATAGAGAGAAATATATTTCTCTTACTTGTTTGAATAACCTAAGTGGAGAGAAATAGGAAGAAATTGAGAGAAATGGAGAGAAACTTATTTCTCTTATAAGTCTCATTTTCAATCTTTCTAAAAGTGGAGAGATTGGAAAAGAAAAGAAATCACTATTTTTATAATACCAATTTTGTCCCTATAAAAATAAAAAAAATAAAATAATTGAAAATATAAAAAGATTACTTTGGTAATATAATATAAAATAATTTCTTTTGTTTTTTCTTAATAAAATCTAACCAAATAAGTATGAGAGAACTCACAATTATTTCTTTTCTTTTATTTCTTTCTCATCCAAATAAAAAAGAGAGAAATTATAATCATTTCTTTTCTTTTCTCTCCTCTTATAACTTAAGTAATCATTTCTTATAATATTTTTTTCTTTTCTCTCTTTAAGTCCTCTTATAGTGTAATATTTTTAAGAGGGGAGAGAGAGGATGTTGGTGGTATAGGAAGAAAAGTCACGTGCTGGGGCAAAACAGTGTCGTGTTTGGGTGTAGTCTTTTGTTAAAAAGGGTTTTCGGCTGTACCGGGAAACGCGGGCCTTCCTAACACCAAGCTCCCCATGTGCTCTCCAGATTCTCTCTCCCCTACTTTCTCTCTCTATAAATATATACAGATGTATAAATACTGTAGAAATGTATGTACAGATTTGCAATTTTATATTAACTAGGAATAAAGTGTGGGTAAAGTGAAGATGAAAATTATTTGTTAATGGAGTCACTGGATTTTGTTTACTTTACTCGGTTAATAATGGATTTCAGTATTACAAAAACTACTAAAGAAATAAATAAATATATATATATATTGACTGGTTAAATAAACTATGGCTTGTTTTGGTAACTCGATTAAAGATAATTTTGTTGACTATTCAGTTTTTTTGGGTTATATTATCTTTTTATTTTTTTACACATTTTTTTCTTCAAAAAAAATCAAAAAATCAGCTTTGAACTTACTTTCAAGCAATCTGACTCTTCAACGAATTTGTTTGGGAACAATGCTAAACACTCAAAAAAAAAAAAAAAAATTACTGGCTATTGTGCAGAATTTTTGATACTTTTTCACAATTTTTTTTGTTAATTAAAAGTTAATAATTAAAAAGTCAAAATTAAAAATTCGTAGGTCATAAATTTCTTGAAATTGTTTTTCTGTTATAGAGGAGAAATAGTAGCTGCACTAAATACTCTTATACTTGCTCATAAAATAAAAACTACAGCCCTATAAATTGTTGGGAGACGAATTTATAATAAACCAAGTCCTACCTAAAGTCTTGTTTGTCAACTATACATTTTAATTAAAAAATTACTATAAATAGTCACATCACTTTTTTTATTTTTCTGTATATTTTTTAGTAAAAAGTCAAAAAATTACAAAAATAACATGTTCTCAAATGAGACCCAATAAAACACTCATTAACTCCTATATTGGATTTCTCTTAAATTTAAATTTGAACTTGATTATCATATTCAGGCTCATGAGGCTAATCACAGGCATGTTTTGATGACCTAAACCATTAATTTTGTACGGCCTCTGTATATATCATCCACGAAAAATTAGATCTATCTGATAATCGTAACATTTTTAAATTTCATAATTTGCCGATTATAGAGAAGTTATAAATTTTTATAGTTAGAAAAAAAACTGAGAATTTTGTTAAATTTCATAAAATTCTTAGTTCTGTTATAGAAATGTAGAAATTGTAAAATTTTAGAGTTTCTTGAACACACAAATTTCACATAATTCTTGAATAGAAAAGTTGTGAAATTACCAAAAAATCAAAGTCAACGGAATCTCATGTATTATTGAAAATACTATGTAACCTAAACTACTACAGGTCCCATTTTTTAAGACGTCCCTACAATTAATTAATGTAATATTATACGAATAAAATTTTTATATATAAATTTTATACAAAATAATGTGACTTCATGTGACCATTTCATTTGAAAGCAGAAACTCATCATTAACATTTGCATACATGAATTCTATTTGTAAATCATTTTCCTATTTATTATAGACACAATGTGGTTCAAGGTCATCCAATTAAAAATTACTACCTTTGATTGTTGAGACCTAGAAGTCGACACCTCTCAAAGTAAATGATTTTGTGGTTGTGTCATCCTTGTTTTATTGTGTTGCTACACTTACTTCCATAGTTGAATATCTAATTTAATGTAGATTTGTTAATCATCGATAATTATTCAATAATCTCATAGTAATATGCAACATTATTTATGTAGTGCTTTCAATCAATGACAGTAGAAAAATTTACAAGTGGAACAAGGTTAATACACTTTTGTTGGGTAATTTTCAGACAAAATTAATTCAACTAACATATTTTGTGATTCCTCACTTTCTCTAGAGCACCACATAGTCTGAGACAATTTATTTCGAATGGCTTGATCGGGCTGTAAAAAATTAGTCTGGTACGTGCAAATTAACCCATGATATCCTACATTATCAATATATATATATATATATATATATCATATAAATTTTGAAACTATTTAATAATTGTTTTTTTTTTTTTTATAATCACAACTAGGTGGGTTGACAAGGTAGGTTAGCATTGAAGTGTCAATGGTCTATGACAACAAAAATGTGAACAATGATATTTAATTAATCTTAATAACTAAGCAATGAGAAATAGTGATAATTAATGATTTGTTTATTTCCAACAATCACGGCAAGCATTCACAAGCTACAAGTGAACAGCTTGGCATGACAACATCTCATTAAACTATATAGTACTTTTCTACACACCTCAAAGTCCCAAACATGGTTCTTTCTCAATATTCTCATGCATTAGTACATGTACTTGAAATTTAATATTGCCCATAAAAACAAAGCATGCTTATGCTACTTCTTGCTAACCCTAATCCATTCTGTCACCAACAATGACAACAGTTATTCTATGTGTGTAAAATTTGATCACAGAACTGAATACAATTCTTTTAATGAATCTCACGTCATGTAAAAGGATTGTATATTAGTCTATAATCAAATTTTAAACATTTAGAATTATTCTTGTAAGAATTATTTGGAGACCTTTTTATTAATAATAATGTGAGAAAACTATGTCATGTGTCGAATCATGTGACCTACACTTGAAAACTTGTTGCTTATGTGGTTTGGAGATGCATGTGAAACCCTATTGAATATTGTTGGCTTTATGTTATTATTTGTATGCAATATGGGGCTGCATGTGATGGCTTCTAAATGTGAATGGAGATTTTGTGTATTCTATTGCCACTCATTGTGAGAATAACAATTATTTTGAGAACATTTATTATTTTTTTATAGAAAATTAATGCTAATGACGGTCTAATAGAAGCTTTAGTTTATATGTATATATATATGAAATTTTTATAAAAATATATAAAAGTAATTGTAAATATGTGGAAAGTGCATTAGGTTTTAACTATGTCATTTGCATGAATCTTTTTCTGTATGTAAGTAATAATATGACGCCCACATTTATGTACCATAGCATGTTTCACTATTATACTCATTTAATGGAACTTATGACTTATGTCTGTTACTAATTAAATATGATAAATAAATTGAATCATCATAGTATTATTGTTTTTATAAGGCTGAAATGTAAGGCTTTCCCTTTTCGTTTTCTTTTTTCTCCTGTGTCGAGTCACATACACAAAAAATATATGTATGTATATCCACTACAAGAAATTACACTTTTCGCGACCAACGTTTTTGGTCGCGAAAAGTGCCATATTTGGTCGCTAAAATCTTTTCGCGACAAAAAATGTGTTGGTCGCGAGTTGGTCACTAAAACCTCGTCACAAATAGTTTTCTACGACCAAAGTTATAGTTGGTCGCTAAAAGGGACCATTGGTGACCAAATAATTGGTCGCAGAAAGTCCAATCCATATTAGCTACAAGGTAACATTTGGTGACCAAAGTTATAGTTGGTCACCAAAAGTCAACGCCTTCACCCAAAGAAAAATATTCTTTTGATCAAGGAGTCACTCTCCATGCGCTCAATCCACTCCGCCAATAATATGCTTGTTGTTCACATATGGCAGAAAAAATATATAACCTATACAAATTGGGTTATATATCATTTCATAAAACCTTCAGTGCCTAAACAAAAATAGAATGTAATTACAGTAGTACCCATTTTTTTTTTTTATTTATCCCACCATAACTTTCCACGACCAACTTATTTTTTGGTTGCCAAAAGGTGATCTTCCACGATCAAAATTTGTAGTTGGTCACCAATAGTTAAGTCATTGGTGACCAACTTATTTTTTGATCGCCAAAAGGTGATCATTCGCGACCAACTTATTTTTTGGTCTCCAAAAGACGACCTTCTGCTACCAGATTTGTATTTGGTCGCCAAAAATTAGCTATTAGCTACCAAAAAATTGTGGGTCGCAAAAACATACCCATCAACGACCAAAAAAAATTAGTCACAGAAAGTGGACTATTTGCGACCAACTGAAAATAGCTGGTCGCCAAAAGTATTTTTTTCTTGTAGTGGTCACTTTTAGACAAGCAAAATGATATTTGTCGTTGAATATATTACATAGTTTTATTAATCCCTAATGTATATTTACACAATAAACTCTATGCGTATATGTAAGATTCAATATATTTACAAAATAATAAGACCCACAATAACACAAGAGAAATGACAGACAATGTAAAGAGTTTTATTGAATATTTGGGTGAAATATACCTACTCTAGTGAGACAATAAGAATGGATCCTATTATTTTTTTAGATACGGTGAGTGTTATATATACACATAACATTTGTTGTGTAAATGTATGTAGAAGATGGAAAGTGATAAATTTATCAGATGTCAAATATATTTTTGTTTAAATAATGTTATAACGATTAATTTGAATACTAAATTCTAGATATTATCTAATGTGAAATTAATATACTTAATGTGTTCTATATTTCATATCTTATATCAAATAATTTAAAACCAAAAAAAAATATGATAATTTAATTACGGTTACGTTAAGTGTTTGTGGAGAATTTTATACCTTATTATATATATATATATTTTTTTTATTGTGGATAATGTTTAGAATTCAACCATTGGAATAGTTTACAGGTGTGCATATTTTCAGAGAAAGAGTCAACTCTCTATTGTTTCGTCTAAAAAAATGTAAAGCAAAGCAATGGTTTTAATATTTTAGAAATGAAAAATAATAATATTTTGATTCACATGATACAAGTACAACTGGAAAAGCAAGTAATAAAAATTACTATAGACGGGATGAACATAACTTGTCGTGAACCGTAAGGATAGGTTTGGTAAATTTGAAAATATGATTCTTGATTTCTTAAAAAAATTAATTTTTTTCTCTACTTTTTAACATGTCTTTTTGTAAAAAGTCAAAAAAAAAAAACTAAAATAGATAATTTCCGAAACAATGTTGAATGTTGTGTTTTCTTTATTCTACCAAGTAAAATATTTTACCAAAGGCAATTCAAATAAGACAGAATTTTCTTAGGGTCTTGCTAATAAGTGTTCTTATGACACAAGTAAAAAATAAAATATTTGTAGAACATAATACATTTTTTATTAACTTCAATGCACTTCTACTGAAATTAAACATTTTTTAACATTTTGACATATTTTCCAAATAATTTTTACACACTTTTCAACATTAAAAAATACCCATGGGGCACTTGTTAACATTTTCTTAGGGTCATGCTAACAAGCGTTCTTAGGATACAAGTAAAATATAAAATATTGTAGAACATAATATATTTTCCATTAATTTTAATGTACTTTTACTGAAATTAAACATTTTTTAACATTTTTATATATTTTCAAAAGAATTTGTACACACTTCTCAATATTAAAAAATACTCATGGAACACTTGTTAGCATTTGTCATTTTCCTATACAAAGTGTGTTTCATAAAAATAGTTATTAGGATGGTTGTTAATGTTGAAAAATGTTTATATATATATATATATAGAAGTGTTTTGCAATATATGGAAAGTTTATTAAAATTATAAATATTTTAACATTTTGTATTTCTTAAGGACAACTTTTAGGTCACATTCATTTTCTCGACTAGATTAGACAAAATTATTTATACGGTGAGATTGAGTAAGAGGATTACTAGTTTGGCGGTATTAGATTGAAAATATAAGATAGATTATATTTATTTGTGCACTTGCTAGTCTCCTCTTTGGAAGGGTTTCATAGTCTCATGAGACTCTTAATCCCATGACAGTTTAACCTAATTTTTGTAGGCCTCACCACAATACTAATCCAATCTCACCCTTCATATTTGAAAACAAAAAAGGTTGTCATTAGTACTAGTAGACCCTTCATATATTTGGTAGGACTTACTCTTTTTTTTTTTCTTTTTTTTTTTTATAAAAAAATTCGTAAAAGAGTAAGTATAAATATAAAAAGTATTACATAATTAGAAGGTTAAGTTAATAATCACTAAGTCCAAACTAAGGAAGAAATAAACGGTTAGCACATATAACTCTTATAATGAGGAGAAATAAAAACAAATATTAAACTCGTCAATAAGTGTTGAATTTGTGAATTTACACCACAAAATGATGTTACACAACCAAATGTCCCGTTAAAAAAGTCCTCCAGTAACTTAAATAATCTTATATTGAGGAAAAACTTCAAATTAACAACAACAACAAAAAAAAAAATAAAACAAAATAAAATAAAAATACATTGAGTTAATTTCAGACAAGTATGTATTTTTTCTACAATGGTTAGTTTTTTTTTGGCCATGTGGGTTTAATAAGAGTATACAAAAAATATACAAAATCTCGTAATATGTATATATATTAATCAAGTTTTAAAATTTGGTTCAAGTTTAATTATTTAACAAATGAGTTGACTTTAAATAAATTTTAAATGAGTCGCCCTTGAGTTAGTCGTTTATAACTAATTAGAAATGCTATATATTTTGAAAAAATTTGAATATATAATATAAATTTAAATTTAAATTTAATATAATATAAATCACTTTAAAATAAATTTGATTTACCCATTTTAATTTTTTATAGTACATCGTATTAATGTACTTATATACTGATATATAATTTGGTTTTGTTTGTTTGTGATTTACAAGTCAGTTTATTAGTTAAAAATTTTATTCTATTAAAAAAAACAATCAAAACTCATTTGGCAAATTTATTAGGCTGCATCAAATTAGGCTAAATGCCAAAAATAAACTTCTTCCTCTTTTCTAAATATTAATTTTTTATAAATTGATTTTTTGTTCTTAAACGAAAAAAAGGTTGAGGCTAGTGAAGAGAGGACAAGTGGTCGGTCAGGTCGGTCAGGTACATGGTTTTTAGTGGTGGTTGGGTATGGTCACAACACAACAGATTAAAACGGTGGGCAGTTTTTGACCCCGCAACTCACGTGCAAAACAACAACAACAACCAAAGTGCCAAAGAAAAAAACAAAAACGACACCTACATCTTCCATACATGCATGCATATACATACATGCATGCATACATTGACCCCAGTCCTCCTTAGTTTGTTTGGACGGTTCAACTAACCAATGCACCAAACGACCCATTTTTTTGTAATGGAATTCAATGTTGGTTTGCATTAGAGATTTCAAATAATTTATTAAAATTTTTATCAAATTTTTTATATAGGTGTGAGACTGTTTGTGTGAGTCCCACACTCATGTGAATTTGTGTGGGTCTCACACCCATGTGAGAGGTTTGATAGAAAATTTAATAAATCGTTTGAGATCCATAACATTTTCCTTCAGTGTTTTCTCCCTTTTTTTTTGCAAATAAATAAAAATAAAATAAAATATTTATTATATATTATATGTCACTCAAATAATAAAAGTCTTTTTCAATAAACTCAAAGTAATTCAAGGTTCGAGTCTCACTTATTCTATCATTCTAATTTTGCAAGTAGAGATTTAAACACAAAATACAGCCTTTACTAGTATAATAATATTAATAATAATATATACACGTAGTGTCTATTGCTCAAATAGTAAAAGTGTTATTTACAAAACCATAGTCTTAGATTCGAGCCTCTTTCACCACCTCAAGTCTAACTTCACTTAATATAATAATATAGATAAATTTGTATGTATCTTGAATTCCAAAAGAATTAGAACTAATTTTTTTCACTTTGTCCTCTTTACAAATCACTTTACAAATTTAAAATACAAATACAATTTTAAAAAATAGATTTTTGGTATTGTTGAGCTTTTGTAATTTATATAGATATTTATAATTTTTTATTGTGAATTTTGGTTTAAGTAAGTTTTAAATTATTGTAAGAATAAATAGTTGAACTTTTTTGATAGAAAATTTGATGTGGTAAAAAATATTTTTACCAAATTTTGAGCTAAATCTAACATAAGATTTTGTTTTGTCAGTTTTTGACAATGTATTGGCTCACCATTAAAAAGTGATTTTTGTGAAACCTAGCCAGATTTGATTTCACAAATGTTGTCACATGACCATTGAAGTTATTCTATTTGCCATGTTAAGGTCATATCAGAAACTACACAACTTGTGAGTATATTTACCTACTCTCATAATAAAAGTTGCGAGTTGAGACCCATGCAAGTTATTGGAGTGATTTTTTTTTAGATATTAGCTAGAGTTGAAAAAAACAAAAAAATAAAAACAAAACAAAACAAAACAACAACTAAGGTTTGGATTAAGTTTAATGAAATTATTAGTGTAATAATATTAGATTAGAAATATAAAATAAATTGCATTTATTTGTGTAATAGTATGGTTGTAGTTCGTTCGAATAAAATTAATGAATTAATATAAAACTTCTTAATATATAAAATGTAACTTCGTTATTTTTGTAAACTGGGGATATAAACCTCCAATCCCATCCTATGGAATTGTTTTAAAATGAGTGATTCTACTTATACCGCTAGTTTATCTCTTTATACCCTCCATCTTATTACACCATTAAAAAAAATGTGATTTTCATTAAACCCATAGTACCAAAACTAATCATAAACTAAAAACTCTTCAAAGCGCTTTTAGTTTTGTCTCTTTACACCAATAGTTTTTGGTAATACAATGTTAAAGAATTTGAATTACTCTAGTGCCGTGTTACCAGACAAACTAATTTTTTCAGCCATTCATTGTCGTTCGATTGGATGATTTTTACTTTACTTTAACAAGAAATTAGTTGAAGCCCATTTGTGAAGTGTCTGTTTGGTGATATAATGCTATACAAAATAGATTACTCCAGTGTCATGTTGCCAAACTAAAATAAATTTGTCCAGCCACTTGTTGCTTTACATACGTTGTAAATTGTTTTCATTATTGTTGCATTAAAGGCATTTATTCATTTCAATGTAATCAATATCTCTTTTGGTCGCACCATACTCTTTGACATGTCAACTTACAATGATGTTTCTTCCTCAAATAATCTACCAGCAAACGAGTTCCCTTCAAGATGTTTAGCAACTGGATAATTGTACTTGCATTTTTGCAATAAGTAGAAGTATAATCCTTCAAAATAAAAATAATAAATAATAAATTAGAAATGTACAATCGAACAAATTAAAAACGTTCGACCTTGGGTTACTGAAAATGTATCTTTTATTCGACAGTGAGTTACTGGGCATATATTTTTTATTCGGCAATGTGATTCTGGACTATTTCATTTTGTTCGATTTTGATATACCGAATAAAAGTCAAAGAACTCTCTCAAAAAAACAAAATGAAAACTTGCAAAACAAATTAAAAAAAACTCACAATTTCACTTTTTTGATGGTTCTTCACCACCATTTCTTCATCCATTGTTTTTTTTATGATCAAAACATTATGATTCTCACTTTTTGAAAAGAGAAATGTAGCAGAGAAGAAAAATTGAGAAAGAAAGAAGAGCAATAGGGATTGTAGAGCAATGTGTGTAAGGAAATAATAAAATATATTTAATTTTAGTCTTTTATCCTTAAAAGTAATTTCATACATGAGTAAAATTGTTAAAA
This sequence comes from Camellia japonica, assembly GCA_030407325.1. Classification (NCBI taxonomy): domain Eukaryota; kingdom Viridiplantae; phylum Streptophyta; class Magnoliopsida; order Ericales; family Theaceae; genus Camellia; species Camellia japonica. The sequence continues at coordinate 20,836,404 of JAPPVO010000010.1, read as the reverse complement.
AAAAATAATAACAATATTTTATTTTATTAACTTTTTAATCTATTTTATCTTTTTACAACTATTTCAATCCAAAAAGTTCATTCCAAGCATAGCCTAATACTGTAAGTAGAATCACTGTTCAAAATAGATATAATTTATGTTTGACGCACCAAATTGTTAGTCCAATCCTACAATTTTCGAACTAAAACAAATAAGGCCTAGGTGCGTACATGAAATTCTTTAAAGTTAACTGAATTATGTAATTATATATAAATATTATTTACTTTTATAAAGTAACTTTACTCCTATTTCTTCTATCTATCCTATTTATTCCTATTTTTCTTATCACTAATCTAGTTTCCATGATATTTTTTTACTCAGATTCATTTTTATATAACTATTCTTGTAATTAGTAGTAGTTATAAATATTTATTCTTTTTAATTTGGGGTTGTCCATACTCTTTTTCTATTATAATAGTATAGATAATATTTAGAAAAATACTCATATGTCCACATCTGTAAAGGCTGACCCCTTAAAATATTTTTTAATTTCCTACAATATTCCCTAGATCTCATTAACTTATATACAACTCCCCTCTACAAGCCAAAAATTATTGTCTCCAATATTGAAATTGCTTTAGACAATTAGAAATTCTTGTGTTCCACATGTGAGATCCATTGTGGTACCCACAAATCTGTCACGCTAGAGAAAAGCCCATTATTTTTCACAATGTTTTCAACCGAATAGGATATCTCTCAAGTTCAAATATGAATTGGAGAGATTTTGATGGATCTATGAAATTTATTACAAGTTCTGTTTTAATGATTGAAATTGTTCGTTTTGTAGAATCAATTCATATATCAGTTATGCAAAAATTAAGTCGATTTAATAATTATAACATTTGTATTTTATTGTATATGTGTTCAAAAAAATAGAGGAATTTGAGAGAGTTTATTTCAATAATGTTGCGTTCGGGTTTACTGAAATGAAATAGAATAATTATTTCTTAATTTTGTTATAGGTTGATTGTCTATTTACAATAACAAATAATTATTTTATTTTATTTTTTAAAATAATTAAACATAAAAATAGATATTATAATGAAATGATCAATTTATTTCATTACATTCTACCCAACCAAACATGGCATAAGCGTCATACACCTTGTATGTTTCATTTGTAATAGTAGTCTAAATTTTTTAATGCCCTATTTTGTTCCATTTAACCGTTTTTTTTTATATTGCAAATCATTATATTATGGTAAATCTTTGTTTAATATGCTTTGAAATATTATTGTGTGATTAAAATAATTGTAGGGATGGTTCTCATTTCGGTGGTGTCACACATACGTGAATTATGTGACTGTTACAATAATGTCAGATTAATATTCATTATCCAATCATGATCCACCATTATTACAGTATTTTATCAACTTAAAATATAAGGATAAGTACATATATTTAAATACTTTGGAAAAAGAAGAAGTGAGAACCCACCTAAAAAAGACAACTTTTATTACTCCCTCCGTCCCAAAATATTAGTCCCTTATTTCATTTTTCATTGTCCCAAAATATTAGTCCCTCTTCAAAAATCAAGTACAAAAATAATATAAATTTCCTATTTTGCCCTTCTTTTAAATTAATAAACAATATAAAAAGTACAATTATGACATTGATATTCCCAAAAAATGTACTATCAAAAGGATAATTTTGGAAAATCAACTTTTTTCAAATGCAATAATTGTACTACCAAAAAAAAGTTGGATTCCCCAAAAGAGACCACTATTTTGGGACCAAGGGAGTATAAAATTAATAAGATAAAAAATTACTAAGTCTTCGTTTGGCATATCACAAGATGAGGTTTTTTGGCTAAAATAATCACAAAAAGATAAAACAGTCTTCTTAGCTTAATAAAACAAAATGACACATTTAAATTATAATTATTTCATTTTTCCTCTTACAAAAATCAAAAAGTCAAGAACCTTATCTCAAACGAGACTTTTTAGCGCCAAATTAAAATAGTCAAAAAGCCAACATACATCCCAAACGAACCCTAAATGGTTTGTTAGGAATTAAAAGGAGTTAAATGTTATATCAATTTTTTTTTACTAGTAAAAATAAAAAATAAAAATTTAATAATATCCTAAGCGTATTAACTAAAAAACCCACTGCAAATATCAAAAAAACCAGTAAGGCCTAGTTTGTGAATTGATTTTTTCATTATTTTTTAATTTTTTAAAACATTTTAGAAGAAGAAAAAAATTAATATGTTTAAAAATAATTTTTTTTTTAATTGTAATGAAAATCATGAATTGTTGAGATGTTTATTTATTTTTAGTGCCTTTTTTATTTTTTAACTTTTTTTAATATTTTAATTATTTTATTGAAAAACCACATTGCCAAACAGGACTTAAGATCAACAATGCACATTTAAAACTCCCTAAAAAAAGGTAAATTACAAAGATAACTCTTGAGGTTTACTTAAAGTTAAAATATAGATTCTCTCTGCGTTTTGAAAAATTATAAAAATATTTGTTTTGAATTTTTTATTTAATAGAAATTAATTAATTAAAAAAATAAAATTTCTAACCATTCTCTTATATAATAATAAAATTATCTAAATTATTAACTAAAATATATTTATGATATTATTAAAAACTGTTAATTGACTTAATAATTTATTAATAAAATATTATTTGTTATAAAATTAGAAATTTTAAAAAGCAAAATGTAATTTTCAGACATATAGGGAGTGATTTACACTACACCAAAACAGGGCATTAACGGCGGTAAATGCCGGTTTTCGTTACCGCCGTTAAAGATACTATTAACGGCGATAACGAAACCGCCGTTAATACTACCGTTAATGTATCTTTAACGGCGGTTTCGTTATCGCCGTTTAAAAAACCGCCGCTAAAGTATCTTTAACGGCGGTAATGAAACCGTCGTTAAAAAAACTGCCACTAAAGCTCTCTTTTAACGGCGGTAACGAAACCACCGCTAAAGCCCTCTCATTGCCGCCGTTAATGACGGCAGTCTTTGCCGGCGGAGCTTCGGCGGAACTTCGGCGTGTGGTGACCATGCGCGGCCAGAGATTGAATATAACCATCTACAATAAAGCAAAAGTAATGTTTAAATATTTATTTAGGGAACATATTTTATATAGAGTGGTTGTGGTGTAGTGGTTGGTATGCGTGGATTAGAGGTCAAGGGTTTGAAGTCTTGAGGGGTGCAAGAAGAGAGAATTATTTTTTAAAAAATTTGAACCTATTTACGGCGATAAAGAACAACCGTTTTTGGTCCTATATTACTGTCGTTTTTTGTTGACTTTTAACAACGGTAATTTATTCTTTTACGACGATTGTACCTTTTCTGACACGAGTATAAACGGCGGTTCTAAATTACCGCCGTTAAAAGTTTTAATGGCGATTTTACATCTTTTAACGGCGATAAAAAACTGTCGTTAAAACTTAATTTTAACATAATGTTATATTTTAAATAAATTTAAAAGAGTGTATTTATAATTTTAAAATAATAATAATAATAGAGTTGTGATTCCAATACATGAAAGACAGCACACAAGTTCATGAACACAACGTGTAATGCTTTTTTCCAATGTCTATTTGTATGTAGGGCCGTGAGGAGTCCCCCGAAATTGGGGGGCTCGAATCCCCCGAAATTTCATATCAAGTAAAAAAAAAAATAAAAAAAGAAAATAAAAAAAAAAGAAAAAGAAAATAGTTTTCAAAATTAGAAATTAAGGAGATTAGGGGGAGTATTTTTAGGGGAATTTTTTATTTTCCTTGTATGTATATATATATATATATATATGAGGAGGCAGTTTTCTACACTTTACATTTATTGTCCAGATAATATATTTTACTACATTTAACTTTAGAAAAATTCTAATTCAATAAATTATTGTTAATGATTTCTGAATTAGACAATCTGGGGCAGGCACTAATGGGCAAATAACAAATTTTGGAATGATAAGCTATATGTAAGAGTGTGAATTTGGCCCGACTTGGCTCACTTAAATACAGGCTTAGGCCTATTTACAGTCGAGTCTCACGGACTCTTGCCAAATTTCGAGCGTGGCTGGCCCACGTGTGAAAAATTTCAACTCAGGCCTAGGGGTACTCAGGTCTCGGGCTGACAAGCAAGCTGGGCCTTGGCCTAGAGGGGGCCTACCATTTTTTTCACTGAAATAGCTTGAAAAAGACATTGGGCCTCAAGCAAGTCGGTGAGCTGGGCCTTGGGCCCGACTGGGCTTCAAAATAGAAGGCTCAGGCTTGGAGCCTCGGGCTGAGATCGAGCTCGGCATGGTTATCTACAGGCACACATTCCCAAAAAAAGTAGACATTTTGGGAAACAAATAAAAACTTAAAAGGATAAATTACACTCATTTCTCTAAGGTTGAAAGAAATACAATAAGATTTAAGGGTTGTTTTGGAAAGTGACTTATAAGTTAATTTTTTGGTTTATTATAAAAGAAATGCAACAAAAAAAAAGAAGTGATGTGACCCAAATAAGTCAATAAAATGATTTATACACTTGTTCCCAAAATGACCCTAATAATTTTTTATACAATTGCACTAGACACACAATTTTTTTAGTAAAATTAAAGTGATAAAAACTAATGTAATAGTATAAAAATACAAAGATAAATATGATAAAATAAACATTTAGTAAAAAGAGATTATGATTGTATTTTTTAATTTATATGACTAACGAATTAATGATTAAAATGATAAGTGTTAAATGAATTAAAATAGTAAGGGAGCTTAATATGGGGATGTTTATGATAAACATGTAGAGTTTACTATATATTCTCTAAAACTGGGGAAAGATTAGTGTAGTTTACCCAAATTTGAATATTTATGTAAACTTTCATTTAGTAAGTTTAAAAAATAGGGTAAATTACAAATATAATTCTTAAGATTTACTTAAAATATGGATTTCACTTTGTGATTCTGGAACTTGCAAGTACTTCTTTTGTTGTTAGAATTTTTTGTTTAACAGAATTAACAAAAAAAAATAAAACTATTAATTACTCTCCTATACAATAATAAAATTACTAAAATTTTTAATTGAAATATATTTCTAATATCATCAAAAATTATTAATTGACTTAATAATTTATTAATAAATGAATCATTTGTTATAGGACACTCGGTCTATAAATCCAAATCTCAATTTTATTGGGTCAAAAGTCTAGGCATTTTTCTACTTTGTCCAAAAGGACAATGACCAAAATACCCTTATATATACATATCATATATGATCCCAATCCATAGCACTATCACTCTCTCTCTTTCTTCCTCTCTCTTCCTCTCCAAACCCTAAGCCTCTCTGTTTATCTTCTCTCTCTCTCTCTCTCTCTCTTACTGTGCGCCATTGCCATTGAATCCCTAGCACTAGCTCCATGTGTAGGGGGTATGTGTGTGTTGAGTGAGATCAAATAAAGAAATTAGAAAGAGGAATGATAGTAGATCTAGATCTAATGGATTTTCAGCGAATAGTAAAATTATGGAGGGTGTCCATGGGTAGGGGCTTAGGTAGGGGGTTTAGTGATGGTAACTAGGGTTTTGAGAGCTTGGTGTCTAGCCCATGGAGGAGGTGGAGGAGGGGTGTTTAGGTGCAAAGAAAATTACCTGTGTTTAGAATAATAAAAATATAGGAATTTGTGTGTGTATATATAAATGAATCTGGTTTCATTCATATATATAACTGAATCTGTGAAATTAAATATATATATATATATATATGAATCTATGTGTGTGTATATATGTGTGATGCCCGGGTATATAACCCGTCTCTTTCTCCGTTAATTGTGCATATCTTACTCGTATTAAGAGTGTCGAAAATTTATCTAAGGTCTCGTCGACCGTTTGGGTCCACCATTCTTCAAACATTTCTCGGATTTCTTTTTGTTTTCTTTTATTTAGTTTTGGGGTTGAGTTTTTGCTGTCTCGGGTTCAACCAGTGGAATTTCTGGGTGAGTGGCAGAATCGCACGTGCAGAGGCTTGGGCCTCATGTGCGGAGAGAGGAGGCCTTCGCTCGTTTGCTACTGCTTTATTTGCACGATGGAGGGTAGGCGTGGGAAGGAAGGGTCGCACGTGCGGGGGTGGAAGCCGCACGTGCTGGGACAGTACTGCAAGTACAAAAAAGTGCCGAGTCCGATTTTTTTTTTTTTCCTTTTCTTCTCCTTGGACTGAATGTATCTCACTTTTACTCTTCTCTCTAAAAATATCTTTTCCTCTCCCTTTTCTCTACAAACATCCACCCGCCACCATAAACTCCTAATTTTTTCCAATTCATTGGAGTTTTGACCCAACATCCTTCATTAATCTTGGAGAGCTAGTCGAGGGCTTCGTTTTGTGCGGTAGAGATCGGATTTCAACGTTATCAAATTTGGGGGTTTCTTCTCTTTTCTTCTCCAAAACTTGAGGTAAGGATTTTCTTGCAGTTATGTATACCTTTTTACAAGAATATGTTGATTTTGAAACTCCCTCTTGTCGTATTGAACTTGATTTTGGTCTATGAGTGTTTGATGATTTAAAAAATGGGTTTACCCTCAAAAAGAAACTCTTGAGGGATTGGACTATGTTGTTAAGAAGGGTTGTTGTTTTGGAAAAACCTTTCAAAAATGGGAAAATATCTAATTTTGGTGAAAACTTAGAAATTTGAGATTTTGCTTTGGTGAGGCATTACGGTGATGAATGATTGAGGATTATTATTATTGTTGCATATAATGAGAAATCCCACAGAATATGAGAAATGTTTAGTTTTAAAGCTTGATGTATAGCATACTATTGATTGGTCTGGGGATGACCAAGTTGAAAATATTGATTAACACATGGAGGATGCATGTAATGTGATAATGCGATTTATTCCTCAATAGATATATATGTGCATATATATATATATATATATATTTTGTGAAATTACATTGAAAAAGGAAATGGAAACTTGATTACAATTGAAGATTGTGTGGTGGAAATGAAAAATGGAAACATTTTGAAATACATGGATACATGTTGCATTGGCATTTTATTCCATTTGATTATTTATGAATTTCGAATTGAGATTTGAAAACTATTTCATTGAGAAAGAAATTGTTTATGAAACAAGATCATATTGAATTGTTGTTAGGGTAAATACGTTTGGTAAGTCTAGATAGGAGGTGTAGATTGGTATTGTTTAAGTTGGCCTAAATGTCCAAGGTGAAAGACCGAAAACACGCGGGGAGGAGATACTATGTGCCTTCCGGTTAGCTACCGGTAAAGTAGAGATTTGATAGTGCTAGTTGTGCCTATTTGCAGACACCAACCTAGGAATTACCTGAGTCGTGTTTACCGTCCCCTTTGAACTTTATTGAAACTATTGAGTTGTTGAATTTTCAAGATTTCCTAGTGCATAAAGGTTTTCAGAGGATAAAGTAATGTGCGTTTTTTTTTTAACATGGCATGGCATATGCATTCTTCCAATGAGGTTGTATAAAATGTATATATTTTATTAAGATTTTTCCTATTGGGCTTTGTGTTCACTCTATGGAATTTTGTGCAGAAAAGAATGTAGTGATTCCACTAAATTAAAGGCGTGGTATATATTTTGAGAGTATAAGGCTCTTTGTGTTGTTGTAATTATTTTGGCAAGCCGATGGCTATATGTGTATCGGTTCGAGAAACCACTTTTATGTAATCGGGCATAAGTCTTGAAAGCTGTAGTCCTTGAGGGCATTTAATTGTTTTTGAATTGTCATACCACATGCTGTAGATTCATATACAAAGGTTATTGAATGTATATTTGCATATGGTCCACCTTTTGTAAATCTCTTAGTGATTAATGAATACAAATGTTGGAGATTTGTAAGTAATGTTGGCATTAAACACTTACTCATGTTTATATGTAGTAGTGGGAGTTGGTGAATATTTGTTGAGGAAATTTTTGAGGCGTGACAATAAGCATCTGGTTTCATATATATATATATATATATATACACACATATACACATATATGAATGATAATTGAATATGTGAAATGAAAATATATATACATATATGAATCGAGTTCTTGGTTTGAAATCAGTTTTAACAGATAAAATAGGTTCTGTGAAATTAAATTGATAGATAAAAATTAGAACAAGAATTAATTTCAATAGATAAGGGAAAAAACTAAACAGATAAAAAAAAAGTTTGAATTTTAACTGATAAAAAAATTAGAACAAAAATTTTAACACATAGGAAAAGGTAGGACAGGAATTTCAATAAATAAAATTTTGCACATAGAAATTTTAATAGAAAGGAAATATAAGACAAGAATTTGAACAGATAGAAGAAAAAAAAAATCTGAACCAAAAGTTAACGAAAAGTCAACAAATAAAAAAAGTTAAAAAGAATAAAATTAGAAATAAAATATATCTTTCAAAACAAATAAAAAGATCTCTCACTAAACTACTTCACAAATGATAAACCCCTCATTAATAAAAAAAAATATATTCAACCTAATACCTTAAACACTATCCAAATTAAATTTATCATTAATTTTCTCTTTCTTATATGATTGAAAATTTTTAAAATAAGATATAATTTTTATAATCACGACAATTCGTATTTTAAATCAATTTTAAAAGTATATTTGTAAAAAAAGAAAGGAAAAGAAAGAAGAAGAGTGGGGCTCTGTTTGGAGTGTTGGGTGGTGGAGATTTTGTCAGTCTGAGCAGATAAGGACATTTTTAAGTTAAACAAACAAGACAACAAGTACATACATTACTTGCGTCTTTGGAAAAAGCAAAAACAAAAGCGCGGAAACAGCGCAACCTCCAATGCATATTGCTCTCTCAATGTATTTGTTTTTTCGGCAATGCTTCAGACCCTAGCTGGGGGCACCCCCAGTGAGAGACACCCACCCCCAGGTGGCGAGCTGCCATTGGCAAAATCCCAAAAAAAAAAAAAAAAAAACTATTTTTTGCCCAATCATAAGAGACCCCCAGTGACCCCACTGGACGTCTAAGTCATTTTTCTTGTTTTTTGTTTCTTGGTATATGTTGGAAGAATAAAGGTTGAGACCCCCTTTGGGGGTCACCCCTTTAGTTTTGATTGGTTAACTTTTCTTTTTTTTTTTCTTCTCACCCAATCCCCAACCTCCATGTGTGTAAGGGGGTTGTGGGGGTAAGTATTTTAAAGGGGTCTAAATCAATGTCCATGTTGGAATTCTTGTTGCGTACTATATAATACATTGTATTTGTATATTTAAAAAAAAAGTGATAAAAATAATATTATGATTTAGGTGTCGTTTGGGAAGTGGGTTGATTTTTTAATTTTTTGACTTTTTTAGTCATTTTAGCCTGGGCTAAAAAGTTTGGTTTGGGAATTATTTTTTGACTTTTTTGACTTTTTTTTGTGAGAGAATAGTATAATGATTATAAATTAGATGTGATGTTTTATTTATTGTGACTAAAATAACCTATTTTATCTTTTGTGACTAAAATAACCAAAAAAATTCCAACCCACCTTCCCAAACGGCGCCTCACCCAGAGTCATAAAAGTTTTATGAAACATATATATATATATTAGTGTAATGACTTTTATCACTAACGTAATATAGTATTAATAAGATGAAAATCTTATTTGAGCACTCACATGCTATAATATATAATTATTATAACAATTCAAATAACAACTCTCTAACTCTAATGGAGCATATGATATATATATATATATATATTTTTTTTTCTATCTTAACAAAAAAAAAAAAAAATGGTCATAAATCTAATTTGACATAAGTTTTAACAATTGTAAAATTTGATAAGAGTTTTAACTAGCAATAGAATAATTCAATCTTGAGTATCATGTTATTAACAATGGTGCAAAGAATATTTTTCTAATTTTGTATTTAAAAAAAGAGTCAAAACTTCAATTTGACACGAGTTGTATCAATATTAAAATTTGACAAGAGTTTAATTAGTCATCGGAAGTGCTCAATTTTAAATTTTATGTTAAATATTGGGAGTGTTTCTTTCAGCTTTTTAAAATCAACTTATAGCTTTTAGTTTTGAAAAAAGTTATTTTGGATTGTTTGGTTAAACTTATTTCAAACAATTTCTAATTCTAACAACTTTGATTCTGAGAGGCTGCTCATCCTTTACTTTTGATTATCAACTTCTGCTTTAGACATGTTAATTTATGGTTATACTCTTAAATTTTTTTATTTTTTATTTTTTTAAAAGTAGAAAAAGGCCTAAATAGATTATAGATTATTAGTATTACTATTTATGAGAAATATAGACAAATAGTAAATAATAAAAAATAAAAGTTAATTGAAAAAGTTACTTCACAGCTTATTTAACAAACAATACTCAGCAATTTAAATCTATAATCCAACAGTTACACCAAACAGATTAACAACTTCTGATTAAAATCATAATTTATAATCTGCTAAGTTATAATTTATAATTTGTTTTAACAGTTACACCAAATGAGGCATTATTTCAAATAGCTTCTGATTCTAATAACTTTGATTCTGAGAAGCTGCTCACCCCTTACTTTTGATTATCAACTTCTGCTTTAGACATATTAATTTATGGTTATACTCTTAATTTTTTTTATTTTTTATTTTTTGAAAAGTAGAAAAAGACCTAAATAGACTATAGATTATTATTATTATTATTTATGAGAAATATAGACAAATAGTCAATAATAAAAAATAAAAGTTAATTAAAAAAGTAACTTCACAGCTTATTTAACAAACAATACTCAGCAATTTAAATCTATAATCCAACAGTTATACCAAACAAATTAACAATTTTTGATTAAAATCATAATTTATAATCTGATAAGTTATAATTTATAGTTTGTTTTAACAGTTACACCAAATGAGGTATTAGCAATGATAAAAGTTTTCACTAGTTATTGTTGTTGAAGTTTTAAGGACTATGCATTCTCTCTTTAATCATTTAATTTTTTTTATATGTTTTTTCAACTAAAATTATATTCAATGACTTTAATTATTATTTTTTGATACAGAAAATGGATATGTAGATAGGCTACTCCAACATATCCGTCAGGGAGTATTACACCAAACAGATTAACAATTTTTGATTAAAATCATAATTTATAATCTGATAAGTTATAATTTATAATTTGTTTTAACAGTTACACCAAATGAGGTATTAGCAATGGTAAAAGTTTTCACTAGTTATTGTTGTTGAAGTTTTAAGGACTATGCATTCTCTCTTTAATCATTTAATTTTTTTTGTATGTTTTTTCAACTAAAATTATATTCAATGACTTTAATTATTTTTTTTTGATACAGAAAATGGATATGCAGATAGGCTACTCCAACATATCCGTCAGGGAGTATTGTCCCTTAGCACCTACAGCATATCTACAGGGAACCCTACCGCACCTACATCGGGGCCGAAGCGTGGGCCCCCTGCATGCTCTAGGCGCTAAGGAGTATGTTTAACCCCAACAAGGAGCTATGGAGACTCGAACCCAAGCCTTAAGCGAGGGATTCGAAGGTCTTATCCACTGAATCAACCCATGTTGGTCAATGACTTTAATTATTATCCACTTGATATGTTGCAACTTTGGAGTCACACAAACTTTAATTATTTTCATGAAAGGTTTTTTATGATACTTAGTATTGCTGTATTTCATAGGAAAAAGTTATGGATCATGAAAAAAATTTTCATGAAAATGATCATGAAAGATTTATGATCCTTGGATTACCTTGATTAGTGTGTAGTGCTTTATTCTAAGTGTAATCCAAGGGTCACAAAACTTTCATGATTATTTTCATGAAATGTTTTTTATGATATCTAGTATTGCTGTATTTCATAGGGAAAAGTTAGGAATCATGAAAATTTTTCATGAAAATGATCATGAAAGATTTATGATCATTGGATTACCTTGATTAGTGTGTAGTGTTTTATTCTAAGTGTAATCCAGGGGTCACAAAACTTTCATGATTATTTTCATGAAAGGTTTTTTATTATACCTAGTATTGCTGTATTTCATAGGAAAAAGTTAGGGATCATGAAATTTTTTCATGAAAATGATTATGAAAGATTTATGATCCTTAGATTACCTTGATTAGTGTGTAGTGTTTTATTCTAAGTGTAATCCAAAGGTCACAAAAATTTCATGATTATTTTCATGAAAGGTTTTTTATGATACCTAGTATTGCTGTATTTCATAGGGAAAAGTTAGGGATCATGAAAAAATTTTCATGAAAGATTTATGATTCTTGGATTACCTTGATTAGTGTATAGTGCTTTATTCTAAGTGTAATCCAACGGTCACAAAACTTTTATGATTATTTTCATGAAAGGTTTTTTATGATACCTAGTATTGCTGTATTTCATAGGGAAAAGTTAGGGATCATGAAATTTTTTTAATGAAAATGATCATGAAAGATTTATGATTCTTGGATTACCTTGATTAGTGTGTAGTGCTTTATTCTAACAGTAATGCTAGGGATCATGAAAAAAATATCATGAAAATGATCATGAAAGATTTTCCACCTTTAGATTACTCATACAATAAAACACCACACATTAATTACACACTAATCAAGGGATGAAAAATCTTCATGATGAATTTTATGATATATTTTTCATAATCTTTAGCATTATTGTTATTCTAAGTGTAATTCAAGAATCACAAAACTTTCATGATTATTTTCATGAAAGATTTTTTATGATACCTAATATTGCTGTATTTCATATAATTAATTAAGATTAAAATTTTAAAATAATTAATTTGCAGAGAGAAACTTCCCTCTTAGCTGTTATATGGACATTCTCTTTCTACAGATATCTGCCTAGGGATCAGTTAACTATTATTAAATATATATTTTGTAGAGGGGCCCTGTGACCCTGTCTTAGGATATAATTTACTAAGGGATTTTTTAAAATAATATTCTAATAAATAATAATAATAATTTTAAAATAATTAATTTGGGTGTGTGGACACGTGTCAATCAAGCCGTGAAAAGCGGGGAGGATCACGTGATTAAAAATGTCTGCCTACCACATTGTCCGCTTCCCAAATCACGTGGCCAACTCAATCCTTCGATGTGGTGGGCCCAGCCCTAATGACTGACCCCACCCATTATACGCGATCCACTTCCTTCTTTTATTTTATCACCAAGGATCCTCTAGAGTGTTTTTTTCTTAAAGTTTTTTAAAATAATGTATTGTATGGTTGAGATTTAAAGCTAAAAAATTAATATGACTTATCATTAAATCTCAATAACACAACACATCACTCTAAAAAACTTTATAAAAAAAAAACTCTAGAGGATGCTTGCTCTTATTTCACTGCTTTCTTTCTTTCTTCCACTAAAATAAGTACTATAAGCAAACGGTTTCGGGTAGTCGGGTAAAAAGATAAGTTTCAGATTATTATTATTATTATTTTTTTTTTGTGTAAAATGTTAAAAATTTTATTAATACTTTTATTAAATCTTTTATATGAGTGTGTGATTTATACCATATAAATCCTATTTAGATCCCACAATTATATGGAATATTTGATGAAAATGTTAATAAAATATTTAAAAATTTTAACATTATTTATTATTATTATTATTATTTTAAGGACTAAAAAAAGCTAAACAACGTTCAAAAAATCGTTGAAAATTGATTGAAAAAGTCCTCAATAAGCTCTCAGGGGCAGTGAGTTATATTGATAGATTAGTGAATGAGTAATGTTAGGTATCATGAAAATGGTCATGAAAGATTTTTCACCGTTAGATTACACATATAAAAAAATACCACACACTAATCAAATGAGAAAAAATCTTCATGAAGGATTTCATGATATTTTTTTTATGATTCCTAGTATTATTCTTAGTGAATTGATAGATGGACGCGTGTATAAATATCGAGGCATTTGAGAAGATAATTATATATATATATATAGTTAATATGTGTACAAATAGTAAAATGTTTGAATGTATAAGTGACATCTGAATAGATAAACAACGTAAGTTCTAGATAAATAGATATCTTTTTGCATAAAAAATATTCTTTTAGTCTAAAATGATTTTAAAACACAAGGGTTTCTGAAATAAATCTCTAGCCTGAGAGCTTCTTTTTTTTTTTTTTTTGCCTTTAAGGTTACGATAGCAAAAATACAATTATAAATGAATAATATTTTTTGAAAAAATAATTATACTATTAAATTATATATAATCCCGTTATTTCATTTATATTCTTTATTTCATTTAGTAAGTATATCACTATTTTTTTTTTATTCTTCAATTTTTTTTTGTTCCATTTTCTTTAATACTTTTTTGAATTATGTTTTAAAATTTATGAGTTCTCAATGTATTAGAGTGACCAATTGAGCTAAACAAATTACTTCATATTAAAAATTTTATTTTCCCCAAAAAGTCATAAGAAATAATGCAAAATTTGTATGTTTATTAATTTTTTAAGTTCCATTTTTTGGGATTATATATGAATCCGTGACAATATTAACAACTCAAGGTCTCATCTAAAATTATCCATACATAATTGGATAATTTGCAACCTTAATCAAATTTGTTAGGCAGTGCAAAAACTTTTTCACAACTATTATAATATGTGTTAAGAAAAGAAATCAAGCATATGGACATAAAATGGTCACCACACCTATATGCATTGACTAGAAAATTTACATTGCATATCCAATGATTGATTTTGTCAACTTTGAGTAATTATATCATCAACACATTGATTAATTACATAAACCTAATTAGTTCATGAAATTAATCCTTTTTTCGCTTTCTCTTTTTGTTTTTAATTTGGAAACACCTAAGGTACTATAAACAAGTTAAATTGAACTAAATAATAAATTATTTAAATTTTACTTAAAAACTTAACAAACTAGAAAAATATATTTTAATTTGAGTCGATTGTCCTTCAAGTCAATTCTAAATTTTTATCAAATTATTAAATAATAGTCTTTTGTTGAGTAAATATTCCACATCGCTTTAAAAAAAAATTTATACCTAACAATCTTATATAATTTTTTTTTTTGTTCAAAAAAAAAAAAATATCGAAGGACAATAATATAAAAAAAGAAAAGAAAAATTATTTAAATGAAAACAATTTAAAGTAATAGTACTTTTTAGCAAGATGTAAATGAGCCTGTGTATGTAAGAGTTGTGACATGGACACTAGTTTGGGTTGTTTTGACCTGTACTTTTATAAAAATATAATTATTTAGAGTTTTTTTTTATTTAAAATATATATATATATATATATATTTTAAAAAAAAAAACAAGGGATGGGTAGATTAAAAAATTCAGCACTAATCCCTACAAAAATAATTAAATTTTAATTTCATTTTAGAATAGCTACCCCCAAACAATCAACTTAGAACGGACGCTTTGCCTAGTTCTTATTTATGAATCTCCTTTTTTACCCAAAAAAAAAAAAAATCTTTAGCAATACTAGTCAAAATATCTAATCAAAATATTACTTTATGACTTTAGCTAATTATTTTTTTTAATGTACATTCTAACAATATTATTTATTTATTAAAGAAAAAATAAGAGAAAAAAAAGAAAAAAAGAAAAGAAAGGTGTAAATATTGCAAGAATAAAAAAAATAGTTCAACAGAAGTAGCTAGTTGCTATTCATAAAATTATTTTAGCTAAACTATTAAGTGTAGTCTATGGGAGAGATTTTTCTTCAGTTTAGCTAATTATGTTAGCTAAACTGATAGGTCAACTAACTTTTTTGTTTTTTATTTTTTTAATTGGTAGAAGAGTAATTATAAGCATCAGAAATAATACATTATCAAACAAATTACTAATTCACAATAGGTAAAAAGTCAATAAAACCTACCAAGCAACCAAGCCTATTAACTCCAAACCCAACAACCATAGCCACTACCATTTATATACAATCCTATACTCCCACTACTACTTACGTGCAATTCCTCCATAATGATAGAGATTTAAACAACAAAACTACTAAGTCAAAGCTCAACAACAACACTCACTATTACTTATATACAACCTCCTATAATGGCAGAGAAATAAGTCACGATCATAAAAGGTATCAAATTACTCTATATAAAAGTAAAATTTGATATCTCAGATCAGAAAAAATGTCACACAACCATAGGTCAAATGCCATAATCGATGATGGTTTGAGATTTGCTTCTTTTTTTATTTTGACTTTTTACAAAATGATAATATATTAAAAAAATATAAAAAAAATGATATAATAACTTGTAAAATAAAAAAATAAATTTCTTATTTAACTTCTCCTCAAACCACCCCTAACTTGTAAATATTCTTAGACTCTATTTTTAAGGTATAATTTAAATAAATAAATAAATAAAAACTCAATTATAAGAGTTGCCCATTAGGTCCCGTTTGTTTTCAGAGATAGAATTGAGGGGATTCATAGTGAGGGGATTAATAGTGAGGGGATTGTTAGTGAGGAGATTAATAGTGAGGAATTGTTAAATTATTTTTATATAAAATAATAAAACAAATAAAAAAATATAAAAAATTAAACATTAATATTTAAAAAAAATACCCAATATATAAAAAATAAAAATAATAAAAAAATTTCTAATCCCCTCACTATTTTTCTAATACCATCTCTATCTCCTCCTTACCAATCCCCCTTCCAAGGGGACTACTAATACCAAGGGATTAATAGTCCCCTTCCCATCTCTCAAAACAAACACCCCATTAGCCTCCGTTTGGGAAGTGGGTTGGCTTTTTGGCTTTTTGGATTTTTTGGCTATTTTAGCCTGGGCTTAAAAGCTTGGTTTGGGAAGAGTTTTTTGACTTTTTGGCTTTTTTGTGAGAGAAGAATGTAATGATTATGGGTTGGATGTGATGTTTTGTTTGTTATGGCTAAAATAGCCTATTTTGTTTTTTGTGGCTAAAATAACCAAAAAAACCTGCAAACCCACTTGCCAAACACAGGTCTAACCTGGGTTTAGGGTTTAGTAATACCAAGGGATTAATAATCCCAATCTCCTCCCTATAACCCAAACAAACGGGGCCTTAGGGTTGTAAATAAGACATATTTTAGGAAGTAGGTTAAAAAGTTAATTTTTAGTTTTCTTTAATTCTTTTTTTAAAAATGTAGTATAAAAAAAATATATAAATAAAAAAATTTAAAAATTCACTTTTAAATTAATTGTTAATGGTTCATTTGAGAAGTGGGTTGACTTTTTGACTTTTTTTGATTATTTTAATTTGGGGCCAAAAAGTCTCATTTGGAAAAGACTGTTAGCTTTTTCGAATTTTTTGTATCAGGAAGAATATAATCATTATAGGTTGAATATGATATTTTATTTTATTAAATTAAAAAATTTATTTTATTTTTTTGGATTAAAATAACTAAAAAAAGCCTAAATTTGGCTTTCCAAACGAAGCCTAAGATAAGCCTAAATAAGTGGTAAGTTTGAAGGGAGAATAGTGAGGGCATGTGATAAAGGTGGAGGGGTTGCTGATCTTTTTGCATACCTCTGTCATCTATTGACATGACGGGACCCAAAATTAGAGACATAGAGAGGGGGTGAGATTGATTGATGTATATGTATTATTATAATAGCGGGTGGCCACGCTAGAGGTACGTAAGTAAAGAATGGTTTGAATGTTTTAAATAAGGACAAGTTTGGTGAAACTAAATAAGTTTATATTTTTTATTTTTTTATTTTTTTTAGTCATATTAATTAATATTTTTTTTATTTTTTATATATTTTTTTATAAAAAATTAAAAAATATACTTATTTAGAATATCCCAAACAACTTTTATATTTTTTGATTTTTTATAAAAAAAATGTATAAAAAAATTAAAAAAGTGAGTAAAAAAATAAAAAAGAGATACTAATTGACGTAATTAAAATATATTGGCATGTAATATGAGAAAAGTAAGATTTCATTACATTCATTAAAATCTTTACTTAGGGCTCGTTTAAAAATTTGTTATTTTAATAATTTTTTAATTTTTTATTAAAAGATATATAAAAAAATAAAAAAAATAATGTGATAATTTATAATAATTTTTTAATTAAAATATATAATTAACCGAGATCTTAATAATTTAGATTAAAAAGCAAATAGTAGACTAGACAGAGAGAGAGTGTTGGGTGGTGGTGGGGGTGAGAGAGAGAGAGATAGCATTACAAACGCACGTGAGCTGGGAGTGATGACAGCCGCTCACGTGCGCCCATCCCCTGCCGTTCATCTGCCACACTCCGCCTGCCGGCTCGCGTGTGGCGGGTCCCTCCCCGCACTCTTTCTCTCTCTGTCATTTTGTTTCACTTTCGTTGATTTCCGTTACAACGGAAACGGCTTTGTTAACGTCCGTTAACTTGTCTTCACACCTTCAAACTATTCCATCGCGTTTCTAAAAACAAAAAAGAAAAAGAAATCGATTAAGCGTAGTTTAGTAACAGATTATTTTAATATTTTTTTGACTTTTTATAAAAAGATACTCTTTCCGTTCCAAAATAATGGTCTCTTTTGGAGAATCTAACTTTTTTTGGTAGTACAATCATTGCATTTGAAAAAAAGTTGATTTTCCAAAATGACCCTTTTGATAATACATTTTTTTGAGAATATCAATGCATAATTGTACTTTTTATATTGTTTATTAATTTAAAAGAATGGCAAAATAGGAAATTTATATTATTTTTGTACTTGATTTTAGAAGAGGGACTAATATTTTGGGACAATGAAAAATGGAATAAGGGACTAATATTTTGGGACGGAGGGAGTATACAAAAAAAAATAGAGAGAGCAATATGATAACTTACTGTAATTTTTTGACTTTTTGACTAAGTATTATTTTAATATTTTTTGACTTTTTATAAAAAAGATGTACAAAAAATATAGAGTGATGTGATAACTTATTGTGATTTTTTGACTTTTTGACTAAAATACTTTAGTTCCTAAATGAGGCCTAAAAACAAGTGTCCTTTCTATATGGGGTGTTTGGCAAATGTTATTGTTTGGGGTGTCCTAAATAAGTATACTTTTTAACTTTTTAAACTAAAAAGTTGAGGAAAAAAAAATGGTTGTTTGGATTAACTTTTTGACTTTTTATGAAAAAATGTGTATTAAAAAATTGTATAAATTAGTGTGTAGGAGAAGATAAGGACAGTAGGCAGTAGGCCGTACTGTCTGAGGAGTGAATTGATGATAAGAAATGGTTGCCTACTTTTTGGGTATTGCATTGTACGGTATTGTTCGGTCCGTGGAGGCCATCATGGGTCCTGTTTTGATAATTTAAACCGTTCAATGTATAGAACTAGTCGAATACTATACGCTTGTAAAAAATCACGTTGATCGGATATCGATAACTATCTGATCAGATTAGTTTTTTTTCTCAACCGTTAACTATAACACCATCTATTTTTTATACAAAACTAATTTAATCATGTAGTTAGCGATATCCGACCAACGTAATTTTTTATAGACATATAGTACTCGACGAGTTCTATATATTGAACGATTCAGATTATTAAAATAGGACCCGTGATGGGTCCCCACGGGCCGAACAACACTGTGTTGTTTGTGCTAGCTATCTGTGCAATTTTTCCAAATTATTTCAGCAACTCAGCAACCGTCTGTGGAAAGGTTCAGACTGTGTTGTAATAATTTGTGTGTAAAATTATTTTTTTTTAGTAAATAGTGATAACTTTTTAACTTTTTTAATAACTTTTTGACTTTTTAAATTTTTTTGGGTATCCCAAACCAGCCCTAAAATTCATAAAAAGACAAAATATGTTAAAATAATTAATAAGATAAAATATTACATTAAACACATAATTATTTCACTTTTTCTCTCATAAACATCTCATGTAATTACAAAAAAATCTAACTATCTTTCTAAATATAAAAAATTTAACCTACTAAAATAACCAAAAATTACAATAACTTATTAAAATAGCAACTTTCTAAACATTCACCTTGTTTTTATTACAAGATTAGGTATATGATAAAATCATATAAATTGTATGCGTCAAACAAGCATGAAATAATGTTCATTCATCGGAGCTCAGTTAGAAAATTATTAGATGAATTTGGAATAAATTTTTTTATTGATGAAAAATTACAACATATATAAAGTAAATTCTCTTTTGTTTATTAATTACTAAACAAAGTGAATTATCTTTAGTTATGAATTAATTTAGAATACCACATGCACAATATCATATCATACTTCAAAATTACTAAATAATTATACAATTAAAATTATTCATGTGGCTTTTGGTTGATAATAACTCCCTAACAAGAGTTTCTTAACAAAGTAAGATTTGATTCTCAGTATGGAATTAGGTACCCAATTTTTGCATTTGACTCCCACTTTTGAAATTTTTAATCTTCAATTGAAAATTTAATTGTTTTGTAGACATTAAAATATTTGTGCTAAGATAATTCATTGTTCTTACTATCTTACAGTAAAATTTCATCATCACATTGGACTGTCACATTGAAATTCACTATGCGATAGTGAAGTCACATTGTTTTGAACACACAAAGAGAGAGAGATAGAGAACAAAAAGAGAGAAATAGATACTGATTTGGACTGACAGAAAGAGCTGAAGGAGCAACAAGGCAAAAAACAAAAAAACAAAAAAAGAAGAAGCAGCATTAGTAGCGGTGGCAAAACCGTGTACACGACGGTGTGAGTGGCAAATGGCAAAGGCGAGTCGTCCATACAAATGGTGCATAACAGAGGCTTTGAGAGCGGTGATGGCGACGATGATAGAACTTTTTAGAACAGTAATGGCGAAGATGATAGAATTTTTTGGAGTTTTATGATTATTTTTGACCGTGTACAATAGAATTTTCCTATCCTTCTAAAATTTTAAATATCAATCATCTTATCGAACAAACAAATTTACAAAAATCTATAAAAGAATTTGTCCCTAGTTTTTCCCAAATTGAATGAAATGCATATCTTCACTTCATTCCATGTTGGATATAATCTTTTAGATGGAAGTTGATAAAATTCTCCACTTTTTTAAAAGTTAGATTACCATTTTTAATATTTCAAAATACAACATAGGAGGTAAGGACAATTTTGACATGTTAAAAAAAAATAAAAATAAAGCATGACATGAGGTGCTGTGCTTTTCTACATCACTATATAGAGGGCAACATAAGATTTTTATTTTAACGAGCCAAGAATAATAATCCAATAGAAAAGTTTCATACACTACTAGTAAATGAAAATAAACACCAATGCATACATCAAATTTTGATTACTAAATGATCAAAATTCATCAAAAACTTATTTTATAAATTTATATCAAGTGTATATTCATGATAATATATTTGCAGATATTCCTCGAAATGTTAATAATAGTAAGGGTAACATGACTATATTCAAATACTATAGAGAAATACTAGAGATCATCGTTGAAGAAATAATTTGAAAAAAAAAAAAGAGTTCTCTAAAATAATTAATCTACTTTTTAACTAAACTTTAAATAAATTAAAGATATTAAATAATTTTTTAGTGATTTGTATTGAGAGATATAAGAAATAGAAACAAGATCATCATCATCTATCAACAATATTATTAATCCATTGGCTACTGTGATTCCCCCCACAAGAAAAGGTCAACGAGTTTCACTTTTAAGAGCAAAATGTACAGATAATTTAATTATTAATGATACATTTGGACTCAACTAATATACCTAATTATGGCAGGTAATTAGGTATGTACAAAATTGACTTCATAGGTATAAATCCAAAATAATCGAGCCTTAAAAAAGATTCATATGAAAAAGGTAAATTATACTTTTTTTTTTTTGGTAAACAAAAGGTAAATTATACTAATCTCTCTAAAGTTTGAAGAAACTGCAACAAGTATGATAGTTTTTAGATTAATTACACTGATTTTTCTTTTAGTGTGTTTTTTTTTTTTTTTCATATAAAATATTATAATAAAACCTAATGAATTACAATTATAGTAATGAATACAAATTTTTTTAAAAATAAACTCTCAAAATGGGAGAGAAAGCCCCAATTAATATACGGGGAATAAGACCTACACGTATGTAGGAAGATTCGAACTACTAACCTCCTAGTGAGGTGCAAGAGTTTTGGCCAATTAAGCTAATCCCATTGGTTCCCTTTTAGTGAAATTAAATGGATCAAAATTAATATAGATAATGTGAAAACATAAGAATAAAATTATATATATATATATTCAATAAAAAAAATACTGTCATATTTTTTTTATTATTATTTATATAACTAAAAAATTATAGATGAAAAAGGCGGAAGGTGTTACGAGAACTAAAAGATAAGAAAACCTAATATAATTATGTCAACATTGTAAGAATTGATATATTTTCTCCAAATCTTAAAAGAGGTCAATGCAATTTACCTTAGAAAAAAAAAGAAAAAAGAAAAAAAGAAGAAGAGGTAAATTACACTTTTCACTCTTATAATATGACTTAAATTTCACTTAAATTTTTATTATTTTAATTTAAATAATTTGATCTCCCCATTTCAAGTTCAATTTCAATTTGATATTTCATTCAATTTTTCATTAACTTTTTCTAAGTGTGCGCTCAAAATTATTGATTTGAACTTTTAATTCAAATAGAATAACCTGATTGAAAATAGAATTAAAATATAAAGGCCAAACTGTTATTAGGGTTAAAAGTGTAATTTACAAACAAAAAGTAAATTATAAATCCATCCCATGAAATTTTTTTAAAATATGAATTACTTCTTATAATTTTAAAAATTATATCTCGCTTTCTAAAGTTTCTAATTTCATACCACATTACCTATTTTATTAATAAATTATTAAGTTAATTAATAATTTTAATGATATCAGAAATTTATTTTAATTAATAATTCGGGTAATTATATTATAGTATAACAGAGCAGTTAAGAATTTTTTTTTAGTTAATTATGTTAACTAAAAAATTTTAATAAAAAAATATTTATAATTTTTTAAATTATAGGAATAATTTATATTTTAAATAAATTTTAAAATATATATTTATAATTTATGATTGAAAAAAAATACAAAAGTGTATTGGCCTGTACGGTACACGAGGGCACGTGCTGTCGACTTGAAGGCTTGGGGCGGTGTGTCGCTCTCTTTCTCGTGACAGTGTCACGTGGGGGTGAGTGTGAGGGACCCACTCAAATTACCAATAAATGCACAGTAGAATTTAATGTTGAAGTTATTAGGACGATTTTTTTTTTGAAAAATGCCATGGGCCTCAGTGGGGTGACCTCCACCACTCCACTGTTTTTTAATTGGCTCAGACTTATTAGAGAAATGCGGGCTATCCCCCAGTAAATGGGGACCCTCAGTGACCCCCCAGCCCACGTGGCTGAGGGGGATTGGCAGAAAAGTAAAAAAAAAAAAAAAACAAAACTGACCAATCACAGTTGATCACGTCACTGGGGTCAACTCCCAATGAGTGTAGGAATCACGATTGGACTTATTATTATTATTATTTTTTTTAAGTCTTGCTGTGAGAGAGCCCCACTTGAAGCTGGGGTGGTGGGATCACCACCCACTGGGGTCCCAGCACTGCTTTTTCTTTTTTTGATACATCCGAAAAAAGTTAGGACGATTTGCTGGCTGAATGTATTTAGGTCAAGTTTGGAAAGACTAAATAAGTGTACTTTTTGACTTTTTATAAAATATGAGTTGGATTTGGGTTGAGTTTGAAGTGATGTGTTAGAGAGATGATGTGACTTAAATAAGATGATGTGACTTAAATAGGATAGTGACTTTTTGACTTTTTAGATTTTTTTGAGGATGCCAAACTTGGCCTTAGTGAGATAAACAATCTCTATTATTCATTATGAAAAGTTGTGAAACTAATAAATATATGAAAATATATTTGATGAGATAAATAACATCATATATATATATACTCATTTTATTTATTTTTATTATTTTAAAATATTAATTATTTTTCAAAAATTAAGAACTCAAATATTATAAATTTTCTATTTTATCCTTCTTTTAAATTAATTAACAATATTGACAGTTCAATTATAATAATTGATATTCTTAAAAAAATATACTATTAAAAGGTAATTTTGAAAAACTATATTTTAAAAATGTAATAATTGTACTAAAAAAAAAGTTGGATTTCCAAAATAGACTATTATTTTGGGACAGATAGAGTATTTTATAAGGGTTTATTTTTTTCTAAGGGAGCCACGTTAACTTGTATTTTCATAATATAGAGTTCTACACAAACTCAAACCTAATTTAAATTATAATAACTTTACTTATTTTATATTGACAAATATTTATTTTCCATACATTTTTCATGGTAAATTAAGATAATTCACAAACTCAATACCAATTTTGCGTTTTACATTTTTCTTCTTAATTCTTTC
Source organism: Camellia japonica (assembly GCA_030407325.1). Classification (NCBI taxonomy): domain Eukaryota; kingdom Viridiplantae; phylum Streptophyta; class Magnoliopsida; order Ericales; family Theaceae; genus Camellia; species Camellia japonica. The sequence continues at coordinate 20,812,058 of JAPPVO010000010.1, read as the reverse complement.
AAGAGTATTACGATTTTTTTTAATGTTAAATTAGTTTTTTTTCTTCTTATTTTCCCATACATTATTATCGTTTAAATTTTATAGTGATTCTATATATGAAATTATATTTCATTTCCTATATTATTTTATATAATCACAATTTACAGGAAAAAAAATCTTGCACAACAATGATACTATCGATGAACCTCTAAAGTTTGGATTTACTGTTTGAGTTATTTTTTCAATTATTGAATAGTAAGTTCTTTTATATTTTGACATCATATTACAAATAATTAATCACTTCACACACTGAGATGTATCCATCATTTTAATGTTTTCATTATTTTTTTTCGTTTTAGATGTTGTTATGTGATTTTTTCTTGGTTAGTTGTTATTGAATTTCTTTTACATAGTTGATATTTTAATTTAATTAAGAGTGTTTATTTTACAATCCTATAATTTAATATATATATATATATATATCATATAAAATCATTATATGATAATTCAATTACAACATATTTATATTTAATTTTTAATAAATTTTATATAATTTTTATTTCTACATATTTTTATTTTTCAAATGAATATAAAAGAAATTAAATAGTTAGAATTACTTTTAATTTTATGTTACTAATTTTTCTTCTAATTTAACTATTATTTTTAATATCAAAATAAGTATTTATTTTACTATTTTATACTTTAATATCTATCATATAAAATTATTAAACGATAATTATATTTTTATAATACAATAGAACTAAAATTATTAAAACACACAAATAATTTAACTAAAATTAATATATATATAAATTTTATATAATGATAGCGCCAATATTATCAAAATAAATAATTAAAATCATACTTTAATTTTAATTTAACTTTCAATTAAAATTAAAATTATTCTTTTATAATACAAATTGTACAATTAAATATTTTTTTATAAAAAATAATACATACATTACATAGGTCAACTGCTAATTTATTATTACTTTTTGAAACGGACTAGAACACCCATCTTTATTTCTTTAGTAGAATATTTTTGTAACAAATTCATACACCCTATGGTTTTATTAACGTCCATATATATATATATATATATATCATTATTTTAGAAATTAAATTAATTAAATTTTATTAATAAAAAGATATAAAATAAATTTGGTATCGAAACAAAAATTATTATAGAATCAAACATAAAATATATATTAATAGACAAGACTTTACATGATTTGTTAATAGATCCATTTAAAATAAAAATAAAAATTATCAGTCCATATATGTATGTACTTTTAAACGGTTAATAATATTTTTTTAAAAAAAACTATTATACTAGATTTTTTTTATAGTCATGGCACTTTTGTAAATAAAATACATCTTCACAGTTTTTAAATTTTAAAATGATTGGTTCATAATTCAACATATCATTTAACATGTATGTTTTGCATATATTATTCGTTTGTATATTATTTATCATATTAAAATATTAAAAATCTTACTTTTAAATATGTAAGAGTTTTGTGTAAAATACTTCTGAAAAAGAAGATATTTGGTGATCGTTAATTGCTATTGCAGGCAAACTGCAAACTTTTCCAATTAATTAATTTTTGAAAGAGTACTATAATTTATGTTAAAAAGCAAAAGATGGAAAACGACAAGGATCTAGAAAAATTAATAAAAACGTAAAATAAAAGAAATTGTAAAAAAATAGTTTTTTTTGTTTTTGTTTTTGTTTTTGTTTTTGTGAGAAGGGTATTTTAGTCCCTTTCATTAGGGGTGATTTTATTTACACACCACTCATTTGCTCAGTAGTTGCCATTTCTCAAAATTTTTTTTTTTAATTACAATTCTATTCCTAAGTTATATTACATTTTTAGACAAAAATTTCAAATCCTACTTTCTCATTACATAGATTTCCTGTCACTCCAAACCCTAGCCGACACCAACAACACCATCTACCAGTCCACTCGCATCCTTTAGCTACCTTCTCTGTCTAGGTCTCTCTTCTCGCTGCCCTTCTTATTCTCCCTCGTAGCCCCACAATCCGCCGTAGGGTGATTAAGAGAAAGAGATCGCAGGGCAGTGCCGTTGCATCCCAACGACCTCCCTCCCTTCCATCACACAAGCACAGCTACAGTTTGACGACCTACCTCCGTCTTCTCTTCTTTGTTCGCTCACTCACTCTCTCTTTCTTCTCTCTCTCTCTCTCTCTCTCTCTATATATATATATATATATATTTCGTAGTTGATCTTGAAACCCTCACCCTAGATCTAGGGTTTTCAGAGAGCGGTTCGTGATCTGGCAGCGATGGTAGGGAATGATGGCAACGGTAGTGAATTGAGAGAAGAAGAAGAAGAAGAAGAAGAAGAAGAAGAAAAAGAAAAAGCAAAAGGAGAGCACCGATGAGTCTAAATTTGAGTTGGGGGAATGCTACGATGAGAAGGTGAGAAGGGGAGAGGGGTAGCGGCGGCCGGCACTAGCTGTGAGCAGAGATTAGGGTTAGGGTTAAGTTAGGGTTTGGGATAAAGAGTTGAAGAAGATAACGGTAACCTAGGATTTTTTGAAAATTGATGGTATGAAGTAAGAAGAAATTAAGGAATTAAAAATATGTGTGGTGTATACTGAGAAAATGTTGTGTACTGAAAGTTTTAGTGGTATGTAAATAGAATTACCCATTCATTAGCTTCACAACTTTATATAATAGTGGGTGTTATTTATCTCATTAAATGAATTCTTAACAAGCACGTTTAGGACACTTGTTAACAAAACCTTTACATAAAATAAAAAAAATCAACAACAAAATATATCTTTTGAGAGTGATAACCATTTAGAATTAAATGTTAACTAGTTAGCATCAATTTCAATAAAAATACAAAACAATCAACATATTAAAATTAAGGTATTCGTGTTATGGTCCAATTTTTTTTATTTTTTTAATGGACAATAATTTCTATTATTTTGGGATAAAGAAGATAATAATAATTTAATAGATAATATTATTTCAACTTATCTATCTATTTGGCCACTGTCTACCTATCTATCCACCTTACTTATCTGCTCAAGTGTCATCTATCTATCTACATATCATCTCCTTATTTATTCATGTGTCATTTATTTGTTCATCTTTCTATCTATTTATCCATATCACCACGACCACCACCACACTCATCACAGCCAGCACTTACCAATGCCGCCAATGGTTGCATTCAACGAACTTTTCACATTGACGAACTTTTTGGCAACTGGCCGATGACGACCTGGCAACACTTTGATTGTGGTCTAGCGATAGTAAGATATAATTGATTTTTTTTTTTTTCAAAATAATAATTTATCATTTTTATCAAATAATTTTATTAAATACGTTCTTATGATCTAAAAATATTAAATTTTGAACTAAATAACATTTGGCCTTAAGTGTAGACTTTCATTAATTTTTTCTAAATTTAAAAATGAAATTTGTGCTCATCAAATAGACTTCAATGGCTATTGAATTGAAGAACCATTTTCAAGTAGTTCATATTAACTAAAATAAAAAAATTCTAAAAATTAAATAGATGAATTAATAATTTAAGAGTAAAAAAAATATTCAGTGTGTTTGGTTTGAGTTTTTTGGATTAAGTTTTTTGATAATTGAATTTTTTGATTTTCGTGTTTTTTTATTTTTAGTAAATATTTTTAAAATTTTAAATATTTTTTTTTACTTTTTTAGATGCACCTTACTTAGATGTATCTAAAAAGTAAAAAATTTATGAAAAAATATTTTAAAAATTTAATAAATACATAAAAATATAAAAAAATGTACTGAATTCTCGTATTATTTTTTTTATATTTTTGGTATTTAGTGAATTTTTAAAAAGTTTTTTTCACAATTTTTTTACTTTTTAGGTATATTTATGTTAGGTATGTCTAAAAATTAAACAAATTACTTAAAATATTAAAAAAAATCAGTAAAAATAAAAAAAAAAACACGAAAAATAAGAAAGTAGAATTTTTTAAAAAGTGTTTTTGAAAAACTCTAACCAAGCAAATTAATTTTTAAAACATAAAAGTAAAATTAACTGGTATGAGGAGAAAATATCCTATATAAGTTTATTTTATATCTTACTTGGTATGCCTTTACAATTTTATTAATCATGCAATCATTATTTCTTTTTTTTCCCCTTATGTTTCAGATCACATAAAACAATCATTTATTCTGTTATGGGCGCATAATCACATGTTAGGATACTTAGATGTCTTCTTCCATATAAGAGCATCTCCAATGGAGCTCTCAAAATACTTGTCAAAATTATAATTTAGCAATAGTAATAAAAAGTGGATCTTCAATGACTTGTTATTTTACTTGTCAAATATGACATATGCCATATCTGTTCTCAAATTTGGCAAGTAGAATAGCACCTGCCAAACATGCCACATCAGCAAATATGAACATATTTGTGACTCCAAATTCAATTTAAAAAATAGAATTGAAATAGTAGAAAATCAAGTAATTTTTCAAATTTAATTTTTCAAATTGAATTATATTTAATTTTTTTCTAATTTTTCAAATTTTTTTCATTTTTTATATTTGTCTAATCAGGGATAATATCAATATATATATTTTTTTACAAATAGTTAAAAAAAGGTCATAAAAGACAAAAAATAAACTAAAATAAAATCACAAAAAAATTTATATCCAAACAACACTTACAAACTTGGAAGGAAAGTTGGTTGAGAATTGTCAAAATAGCAAGCGATCATTGGAACACCATTGCTATAATTTGATAAAATAACACTATTCACTGCCAAATTATAGAAATAATAATGGTATTATCGTAATAACCATTAGAGATGCTCTAAGGTATTGTTTGGGATATATTAAACAAAAATAGCTAAAAGGCCAAAAAAAAAAAAACTTGTTTACCATCCGCAATTGTTTAGCAATGGCTTTTTGGTTAAAAAAATATAAAAGACAAAATAAACTTAATAAATTAATAAAATAAAATATCATATTTAAATTATAATTATTTTATTTATCTCTCATAAAAATTAAAAAAATCAAATTAAATTAATTTTTAATTCTAAATTAAAATAGTTAAAAAATTAAAAAAATTAATTAAAAAAATCAATTGTCAAATGACAAATATCAAATATTATATTTTTTTTGTATTAAAAAAATCATTAAAAATGTGAATGGCCATTGGCTTGTAGTGAGACATGGTAGGCTAGTATGGGAAGCATGGGGTAGTGGGGGCATGTGATATCCTTTCGGAATTGACCTGTCGCCGAGGGGTCTCTCTCTCTCTCTCTCTCTCTCTCCTCGTTGAAGTCCCAAAGTGGAGAGAGTGGGGAGGGGGGGTCTGACGTGGCAAAATCACGTGTTGGCATCTCGTGCTCACCTTTTTTTTTTTTTTTTCTTTCTTTTGCTTTTTTGGATGGTACTCACATCCGCAACGTGGCCCCACAATTGCGTGAACAAGTGTCGCTTCCTACTGTGGCAAAACCAAACCCTCTTTTTCCAGATTCCTTTCTGTTTCTGTTTCTCTGTTACTGGTGGCCTATAACATGTGTCCTCACTCGGTCATGGGTTGTGGCCCATTCCATAAAAGCCCTTTTGGCATTTGCTTGTTCTGGGCTCTACTGACTGTGTTTAGGGATGGCAAACGTTTATTTTGAGAAATTGGTTAAAAATTAATTTTTTAATTTTTTTAAATTATGTTATTTTTTTAAATTTTTTTTGTACATTTTTAAATAAAATTAAAAAATTATTAGCTTCTCACAATAGGCCAACGTGTCAAGTTTTTTAAAACTTTGTCAATAAATTTTTTATTTTAAACTCAATTATTTTAGTGATATAATTTCAAACTTTCATCATAAATCTTGGCAGTTTTTCCCTACCGACCCTTATGCTCGACCCTCTCCCATCAATGCTCTCTCCCAAACATTTTCTATTTGGATTCGGTTTGCTTTCCCAAACCTTGTTGATTTTACTATATGAGTGTTTTTATATATCACTTGATTTTCTTCATCGTTTTATATAATTTAATACATGGCAAGATGCTATCAACTTTATTAATTTCTTAATAATTATTTCTGAACAAGGGAGCCAATCATAAATATACATGTAAGTGGTGATACAAGGGAAATAATCCAGACCCCAGCACCCCCACACATTTGTGAGAGAGAGGGGAGAAAAAAAAAAAAAAAAAAACATAATGTATGGAAACAAATCAATTGGGGATTGTGGGGGTCAAAAATATTTTCCGTGATACAAAATAGCGATGAAAAATCGGTGACAAATAGAATTTCTCTTTTATTATTATTATTTAAAATATGTGGTACAACAGGAAATTAATCCGAAGAAAACAAGAAGAGAATTGATATTTTTTGCATTGTATGTACTAGCAGTGCACCCATGCTATGAACAAAATGAAAATGTGAAATTTAGAAACATTTGCTTATCAAAAATAAAACTACTTTTTTAAAAATTAAAAAAAAAAGGATTTACGCTTAATACGGTTTACACTGAATTATAATAGATTTGTAATTTTTATTCAGAAGAGGACTATTATTTTACATGTGTATAAATTGTTTGAAAAAGGAATTTAGTATACATATTTTAAAACTGCAATAAGAATACCACATTGAAATTTTGTAGTAAAGAGTTACAAAATTTTTTAATGAGAAAAACCCAGTCTCTTATTAAAAAGAAAAAAAGAAAAAGAAAAGAGAAGTTATTGTGTGACATATAATTGAAAAAAAAGTATTAGATGAAAATAACTAAATTTTGTGACATATATTTTGTTTGAACTCTAATATATATTTTTAAAATTTTGTTTTGTATATAAAGATTATGTGAAAGAGACGTATATTGTTTTTAAGTCTCTAAATGAAAATAGTTAGTGAAATTTAAACAGAAAAAAGAACATTAGAAATGCAATTGACCTTTTATTAAAGGAATAGAACGTTATTATCATATTGATCAAATAACAACTAATTATATTTGAGGCAATGACAGATTCAGAATTCACATTTTAGGAAGGTAAATATACATGTAACTTCTCATTTTTTAAAATTATCTTATTATTAGTAATATAATATATAGAACTTTTCTAATCTTGGGTATGCCACCGTACCCCTAGACCCATCCATGACTTGAGGTGAAAAATCCAAAGATTTGTTTGTTTGTTTGTTTGTTATTTTTTGTTTTTTTTGCCAAAATGATAGGAAATGCATTAATGTTAAAAAATAACTAGTAGACCCATACAGTCAAGGAAAAGCATCTAGCCTAATATATAGTAAAAAATCCAATGATTTCATGACATGTATTTTTTTATTATAAATTAAAAATCTTATGAATCTTCAATTATAGAGCCTTGGTGTTTGGTTGCTAGATTACCAACTAGCCTGAGTTGATTTATGCTTGGTTTAGTTAGCGTGGAAATAGTGAGGTTTTTTAACAAAGCTAATGAGGTAAATTTTATTTTACTTAGGCTAGTTCAATTGGCAACTATTATACATTTGAATTTAATAGGTCAGGCCTCAATCAAATTTAACCACTTCCCTTCGTGTAATTATATGTCTTAGGCTAATCTTATGATTACAATTTAACAACAAAATTTAGCAAAAGTAGCATCACTTGTGCTACCCAAGAATTAGCATTGTCTTAGTTTTATGTATATATATATAAAAATATTTTGTATGGGTGTAGGTATGACACTACTAGAAAAGGAGGCTTCAGACATTGAGTTTTTTGCGATGGTTTAAAAATCGCCGCAAAAAGCAAGCTTTTGCAATGATAAAAGAAACTATCATGAAATTAATTGTTTTGCGACGGCAATTGATTGTCGCAAAAAAGGTACAAAAAAATACCATTATTAGAGTCGGAAAATCTAAGACCGCGGTAAAAAGTAATATTATACGCGACGGTACGTTATTCGTTATAAAAAAAAATTTAATCTTTTTATTTTTTTTTGTGACACCTTTTGTAAGTCCGTCACAAAAGACTTTATTTTTACTCATTCGCGATGGTCCTTGAACTCGTCGCAAAAACTTAATCCCTATTTTTACTTTCACGCCCTCCACTCCATACTCGAATTTCATAATGGCGCCCAATTTTTTGTCCAAATCTCTTACTCTTCACACAGTTCTTTCTCCCCCTTCTCTCTCTTAAAACACACGCTCACTCTCTGCCCTCCTCGCTCTCTACCTTAGCTCCTTTCTCTTCAGCACCGCCGCTGACGTCGCACATTCTTCTCCTTCAGCGTTGCCACCGACGTCGTATCTCCGAGCAAGCGTTAGTGCCGCTGCCGTCGCTTCGAGTATTCAAGAATTCATGGGGACAGACATTGAGAAACATCATGAGGTATGTTTGATACCTTCTCTATCTATCTCTCTCTCTCTCTCTCTCTCTCTCTCTCGATTCGGTTTTGGCTATGAATATACTTTTTATCTCTCGGTTTGGTTTTGAATATTTTGTTTCATTTCCTTTTTATGATTGCTTTGTTTTTTGATTGCCCCTCTGTATATCTTTATTCTCTCTCTGTTTTTCTTAGATTTCTTTAACTTCTCTTCATGTCTGCTACGTGTTTGATCAAATGTCGCAATGTACAAGTAGAACTTTGAAAATTTAGACTATTTCATTTGCTTTGTTTATTTATTTATTTATTTTTTAACCTAAGATGCAATGCATTTAGTTTTAATAAATAATAATTATTTGCATACATGTGAAACTATTATTATTTATTTAATCCATTAAGGGAAATGACACTTTAGGTGCTCCAATTGTTTTAGACATGGAAAATAATCCCACAACTTTGTTGGTGTTGAATTGTTGCAAGAATTTTGGGCAAGAGCAACAAAGAGGTTGTTAGTGATGTTAGTATAGGGGAGTTTCCTCTGAAACTAAAAATTAAGGGAATAGTAGTTAACATGGATGCCAAATGTCTAAGAGGTCAATGTAATAATTGAGAGCATTGATAATGTAGGTTGTAGATTTGTAAGGATATTTAGGACTTGGTTGGGTATGGCTTATTATGAACAATATTTTTTTTCATCTTTCTTGGCCCTACTGATTCATACAATTGAGTGGATCAATGATAGATATCAATTGATGCTTGGTGGATAACATTTTACACTAAGAGTGGCCAATTTTGGGGGAAATTATTTAGTCTTTTGGAGTAATGCTTCAAGCTCGTAGTTGGACTTGCTGTGTATTGTTGTTGGGTAGCATTTTTAGCTGGAGGGTTGTTTGGTGTTTTTTTTTTCTTCTATTTTTTCTTTTGTTGGTTGTTCGATGTTGCAGTGTTACTTTTAGGGCTTGTGCTTTGTTTTTTTTGGCTATTGTTGGTTGGTTTTTATATATTTTAATACTTTTTATATGTATATCAACATTGGATTGTGGTTAGTATTTTCATTAAAAATTTATGAGATTCTCTTCAACATTAATAAACAAAAACACTTCAGATTTGGTTTCATTTTAAGAATCTATGTTTTGAATTATGATGTCACAAAGTAGTGGATTTCTTCGGAGTACTATTTTAAGGAAGCTATTGCATTCGTGGTAGAGAATTTTTGTTATAAACTCTCTTTCTCTCTCTTAATTCTCTTTGAGGTGACATGTATTCTTTTCATGTGGTTGGCAATTTAGCAGTACTTTTAGAACAGTGGAATATATTTCATATTTGAGAAATGTTAAAAGAAGAAATGGCGTTTGACTTGTGGTTAGGAAAAGAAGATTCACAAAATTTTCTTTTATTTCAAAAATAAAAGTTATGAAGTAGAGATATATTCAATCTATGTATTGTCATATTTATATACTCTAAAGTATGCTGATTTCGCTTCTTCATAAACTCCACATCAAGCACATAGGTGCCACCAACCAAGTCTTTTGCACCCTCATTGAATGATACCCATTTGCTTGACACTGATAGAACATGTAGACAAAGGTTGGCTAAACCCAAGGAATGTGAAACATTGAGAAAATTAACAATCTTCTTATTACACAATTTTGAGTCCTTTAGTTGAATCTAATTTGCTATGCTATAACACGGCTTTTTATCTTATGGTCCATTTGTGTTGCTCATATAATATTGATGTTGGTTTCAATTTTGTTTCACTAAAAGAAAGATAAGAAATGGTATAAACCCATATCACTACTTCTCCCAATTAATCAATATCTATCTTGCTCGGCTAACTGAAATGACTCTATTTTACATGTTTTTTAAACCAACCTAACCCAAAAAAGAGATTTTGTATGATGTGTAAATTACCAAGTAATTTATGTCAACCATTGTATCTATGCAAGAAGTGAGGTTCCTTAGTCACACTTCAGTTTTGACCTTTGCAGTCTTCTGGAAGACCTGTTATGGGGATAACAAACTATTTATTAATGACTTGGGTTGGCAATGTTTTGATTTGTTTACCTTCTGTTGACGTGAGATGCTCAATGTTAGTTGGACAAAATTTATTTGTTTGGCCTAAGTCCAACTTTTATTACTCCATTCATTTCCTTTTTTTGTATTAAACACAGAGATAAAAATTACGTATTTACAAATTATAATCTTTTGGGTTCAGGGGTGAAGCTTTCTCCACATATCCAAGGTCTTATGACTTAATTCATTCCAATGGGGTTTTCAGTTTGTACAAGGACAAGTGAGAATTTATTTACTATTGCACCTTGAGTTTTTTGTTGGATAGAAAGTATTTTTTATTTTTTATTTTTAATATGGTTCTGGCCTTCATTGTATGGAAATTTTTTTTCTCTAGCCTTGTAAGCTCACAACTGTGTGGAGTAGATCGTTCAACACCTGTGACACAAACCCATTTTTGGCTTATTGGTCCTGTACCCTTATGGTGTGTTTGATCTATGATGCTATTTCTTTATCACCATTGGCGATAGAGTGTCATTTCTCATGCTGAAACCACACTTCCACCCAGATGAATGTTATTGTTTTAGGAAACAACAAATAGATAAGGCAAGGATACAATTATACAATCTTATAGGAGAATTGTTGTTCTAACTGACAGATATTGCAAATAAATTTGTGAACAGCTTGAAGTGGAAGTTTTGAAAGTATTAAGAATTATTTTTTTTATTTCAAAAGTGTCTTTTGAGTCTGTATAGCACTACTGAATTAGTTTGTATTAAGAATTAGTATTAAGAATTAGTTTGTATAGCACTACTGAATTCAATGTCAAGTGATGCACTAACCATGTAATGTTTTTTTGAAGAATCGTCTAATCATAAAGGCTCCGTTCAATTGTTAAGAAAAGAAAGCAAAGTGCAGGAAAAATCAACTTTCCCGTAAATTTTGTCTATGTTCATTTATAGTTAGAAAGTTGTGGGACTCATAAATTAAACACTTCCCACTAGGATATGTTTTCCCCAAAAAAAAAAACAAAATTTATTTTGGGAACTTTTAATTTTAAAGGCTATAATATACTTATGTTTTGGAAACTTATGGCATTTGCAGGTTAGCTTTATCACTTGATGGAGATGCATCTAAGTCATGATAGTCAGGATCTTAGTCATTGACGGTTGCTGAGATCACCAAGTAGGTTCGTACAGAGTTAAGACAAAAGCTGAAGGATGAGATTAGAGAGGAATTGAGGGAGGAGATGAGAGCAGAGCTTTCAACACAGATACGACAAATGAAAGCTGAAATGTTGGCTATTGTGTCCCAAGAATGGGAGTACAAATCACAACAAACAGGTTTGGTATAAATTATGTTTTATAAATATCTAATTGCAGCCAATTCTATCATTGAATATAAATATGATTAACAAAGAATACTATGAATATCATATGTACCGGATGCATTGAGTGGCCACAGTGAACCCACGGACTATGAGGTCGATGAGAATCCACATACACCACCACCTGATGATGCGGTAAAACTTTCAAACACTTTGAAAACTTGTCGTTTAGAAACTTTTTCTCCAAACTGGTTGACTCACAAAAATGGTCAAACGGCGTCAGATGTCAACGAAACTTGACACACACGAAGAACTAAGCACAAATGATTTGTAGGAGAAGACGGAACTCAAAACCGATTTCCAATTTTGAATCTAGAGCCTAATTTCTGTTTATGAAAATTGTTCTTTAAAAACTTTTTTTCCGAACCGGTTGACTCACTAAAATGGTCAAACGGTGTCGGTTGTCAACGAAACTTGACATACACGACGAACTAGGCATAAATGACTTGTAGGAGAAGTCGGGACTCGAAACCAATCCCTGATTTTGAATTTCGAGCTTAATTTTTGTTTATGAAAACTTGTTCTTTAAAAACTCTTTTTCCGAACCGGTTGACTCACTAAAATGGTCAAATGACGTCGGATGTTAACGAAACTTGACACACACCATGTACTAGGCACAATGACTTGTAGGAGAAGATGAGACTTGAAACTGATTCCCAGTTTTGAATCTAGAGCCTAATTTCCGTTTATAAAAACTTATTCTCTACAAACTCTTTTTCCGAATCGGTTGACTCACTAAAATGCTCGAATGGCGTCGGATGTCAATGAAACTTGACACACTTGACTAACTAGGCACAAATGACTTGTACGAGAAAACGGGACTCAAAACCGATACTCGATTTTGAATTTAGAGCCTATTTTCTATTAATGAAAACTTGTTCTTTACAAACTCTTTGTCTGAACCGGTTGACTCACTAAAATGCTTAAACGACATCGGATGTTAATGAAACTTGACACACTTGACTAACTAGGCACAAGTGACTTGTAGGAGAAGACTGAACTCGAAATTGGTTCCCGATTTTAAATCTAGAGCTTAATTTCTGTTTATGAAAAACTTGTTCTTTAGAAACTCTTTTTCCGAACTGGTCGACTCACTAAAATGCTCAAACGCCGTCGGATGTCGACGAAACTTGACACACATGACGAACTAGGCACAAATGACTTATAAGAGAAGATGGAACTCGAAACTGATTCCCGGTTTAAATCTAGAGCCTAATTTCCGTTTATGAAAACTTGTTCTTTAGAAACTTTTTTTTCGAACCGGTTGACTCACTAAAATGGTCAAATGACGTCGGATGTCAACGAAACTTGACACACTTGACTAATTAGGCACAAATGATTTGTAACAAAAAACGGGACTTATGAAATTGAGTTTAGAGCCAAACTGAGTTTGTTGAAAACTCACTTTCACTTTTCTAACTGTCACTCCTTCAGGTTCTTCCAGAAACTGTAGCTACTTGAACAAAGAAGAAAACTTTAGTTTAAATAAGTTTTGCAAAGACAGACATATTTAGTTATGTCCCATTGGCAAGGTGTTTGGAGATTCTGTCTCTGATTCTTTATGTACATCTCCCCAGATTTTCAAAAGCAACATGATATAATCAATCTATTACAATGTGATGGTAACATGCTGAACATTAAGGCTTGGACAATGCTTAAAGTTATTGTATTCAATTGCATTATTTGGGTTTGACATGATTTTGTGCATTCCTTCCTAAGATTAAATCCCTGGCCAAGAAAGTCTGCATGGATTTCTAATTTTTTTCAATATTTTCCATATAGAGGAAAATATGCATGGAATGCTATAAAAAAATTTAAAATAATTCCTGAATATAGGGCAGAGGAAAATGTATCTAATCTATATGAAGAGAACTATTCATATTTAACCTTTCATACTGGGAAAACCTGAATGAATGTCCTGGTAAAGTAAGGTTTAGGCAATTGTGTATTGACGTGAATTGATTTGTGTATGTCATTGTCCGTGGCCTTCTTTGAGCCAGGTGAGGATGTTGAGATGGTTCTCTAATTGTTTTGTGTTGATATACTTACCATGCTTAGAGCATTTTCCGTGTGGTCATGCAGTTAGGGAAGAAGTTTTCTCAACCACCAGTTGAAGATGTGCTCTACGTGAAAACGAGAAGCATGTTAACCAACGTTGGCCTCCAGAATTATAAGAAAAATTTCAAGAAGGCTAATTAACCGACACCACTTTGCCTTTGCTCACCGATAGGCAAGTAGTTAAGATTCACCCATCCCTAACACTTTCATTTTAACTATATTTATATTTTGATGTTATTTTCCATAGTGATATGTTTCAGCGCTCTTCGAGATGTCAAAATCCCTCGTGGACCAAGGCTTCTCATTCTCGATCACATCCAAAGGTTTTACCCATGCGCCTTGTGAACTAATTTTATAACAGTAGTTCTACATACACAAACAAACCATAGAATGGATTATAGAACATTCACAATAGTATGGGTCTTATACTGTGTTGTTCTGTACAGTATCATTGTTTGGCACTTGATTCATATATATGTTACAATCTCATTTTTGTATTTATTTATTTGTTTATTGAAATAAATATCAAATATTTTATATTTTCTGTAAGCTTGAAATTAATTATATTGTAAATGATTATTATTATTATTTTTGATTTCTTTTTGCAGATGCAATCCGTTTAGTATGTGATAATATCTTAACATATCGATATTGGAGGTTACAATCTTATTTATTTATTGAAATAAATATCAAATATTTACATTTTCTGTACGCTTGAAATTAATTACATTATAAATGATTTTTTTTTTTGGTTTTTTTTTTTTTTTTTTTTTTTGCAGATGCAACCCTTTTGAGTACATGATGATATCTTCGCATATCGATATTGGAGTTTACAATCTTATTTATTTATTGAAATAAATATCAAATGTTTTACATTTTCTATAAGCTTGAAATTAATTATATTATAAACGATTTTGTTTTTTGGTTTTTTTTTTGCAGATGCAATCCTTTTAAGTACGTGATGATATCTTCACATATCGATATTGTAGCTTACGATCTTCTTCATTTATTTATTTTTTGAAATAAATATCAAATGCTTTAGATTTTCTGTAAGTTTGAAATTAATTATATTGTAAATGATGATTTTTTTTTGGTTTCTTTTTGTAGATGCAACCCCTTTTGAGTACGTGATGATATCTTCGCATGTCGATATTGGAACATATTGTTGCTATTAAAACAAGTTATAATATATATGTTTTTTTTATTTATATTGTCCATACTTTTATTTTGTTTTAGATACAAAAATTTGAGTTCTTGAATATCAAAAATTAGTATTATTGGAGGATGTTTTATGTATTTTTGTAAAGAATATTTAGTTGAAAATTGTTACAGAGTACATATATATTGTCCTTCGTATGATTTTGTGAGTGTGAATATGGATGTGAATATGGATGTGGATGTGTGTGGTTGTGGATGCATTTTATTTTAGAAAATATTAATAATTTGTACAAGGAATAAATTAATAAAATATATATTGATTTTATGAAAATAATTTTATTGTGACTATTAAACCGTCGCTAATGTAATTATCATTTCTTTACATTTTAGGATAAATTACAAATACACCTCCTGAGATTTGCTTAAAGTATAGATTACTCCCTGTAGTTTAAAAATTTACAAATATACCCTTATTAGAATTTTTTATTTGACAGAATTAACTAAAAAAATGAAATTCATAATTGCTCTCTTATACAATAATAAAATTACTTAAATTATTAATTGAAATATATTTCTAACATGATTAAAAACTGTTAATTGACTTGATGATTTGTTATGAAATTAAAAATCTCAGGGGGGTGGAATGTAATTTTCAAAATCACAGGAGGTGTTTCGTATTTTAATTAAATATCAGGGGATGTATTTGTAATTTGCCCTACATTTTATTAGTGACTTGTTAACCCTGTCGCATATACATATTAGTTCAAATCTTTAGTGACGGTTTAAACTGTCGCAAATACGGTATTAATTTACTTTTTTTGGCGACATTTTAGACCGTTGCTAATAATACTTTTCGCGACATCAAATACCGTCGCTAAAAAGGTTTTTGGCAACGGCAACCAACATCGTCACTAAAAATAAAGTTTTTTCCTTTTTTTTTTTGTGGCCGGCCAAATCGTCGCAAAAACCATTGATTAGTCGTCGCTATAAGAAAATGAAGGTTTGTAATTGTCGTTAATACTTTTTGTCACGTCCCCTTCTGCCACCCCTAATTTCCTATCGCTGCTCTGCCGCAAAGAGTCTTTTGCGACGATATGCGAACCTGTTGCGACGTTTAAGACCGTCGCAAAAGTTCCAATTTTTAGTAGTGCGAGTTAGTCCTGTAAACTGGACTTATTTATCAAAAAGTTATACTCTAACTTACAGTGATAAATTTAATAGGTGTTTGACATTTCCTGAAAAAAGTCAAAAAGTTACAAAAAAAAGTAAAAAAATTAACACTATTCACATGTTTGGGTGGGAAATAAAAGTCTGAATAGACAGAGGGTAAAAAGACATATATGCCCTTAGTACCCTCCCCTTCCAATAGTTACTTTTTGGTGAAAAAAAAAAAAAATTCAAAATAGTGCAGCACAGTGCACTGATGCAGTACATTGATGCATAGTGCATCACATCACAGTCATTGATATGCACGGAAGCATGTCAATGCTCAGAAGGGTATCAAAATAATTTTGCTAGTTGATACAATATTTGAATACACATTTTTTTTCGAAAAAAGTCAAAAAATTATCTTAAACATACATATTTTTTTTTCTCTCCTTTTTAAGCAAAAAAGTCAAAAAATGCACTTATATAGTTTATCTCAAACAACCCTTTATTATTGTAAAAGTATTTAAAAATAAAAAAATAATTCAATTTTCTACACTTCTTACATCATATTTGAATAGAAACTAACTCAAATCATAAAAATAAATCAAAATTCACATAAGTCAAAATATCTCAATCATTTATCACTTCCATATAGTATCATTCTTAATCACAAAATACCATTCCATCAAAACAAAACACATCTAAACATGTTTTAAAATTGTATCATTATCAACATAAATGTCAAATATGTATAAAAATAATAATAATAAATAAATAAAACAAAAAATTACTCAAGACTTATGAGTAAGTACGTCTAATCAACAGGACATGCTAGTAATGATTTTTTCCCCTTTCGGGCCCAGATGGCTGGATCAGTTGACAGCCCAACTGTGTGGATTGAAGAAGTGTCACCTGCTCTCCATCATAAATTTATTTTTTAAATTCATTTTTTTAAAAATAATTTTAAATAAATTGAATTTATTTTTACTCCTATTTTAATTTTAATAATTAAAATAACAATTTTTCATAATGACTATTTATAAAAATTGGAAATGCTGAGCATTGTTATGTTTTTTGATAAGTAAAGTTTATTAAAAAGTTTAGTTGATCCCAGGCCGGCCCAACGTAATTTGAGGGTTAAGATGAAATTTTTAATTGAGGCCCATCTATGAGTTCACCCTCAAGTTCTAATAAAATAATAATTTTTCAATTTTGACATGGCAAACCTTAGACCCATCAAAATTTTAAAATAAAATTAATTATTTCCAAATTATAAACCCAACACAATTAAATTAAACTAGGAAAGTAAACTAAAAAGAAATATTATTTTTTTGCCTTAAATAGTTAATACATAAAATTAAATTAGTCAAGCAATAGTGAATCAATCAACTTCAAAATATTGTTAACAAATACAGAAACCACAAAACATCCCTCCTAGATACAAAAATAACCACAAAACATCGAGTTTTTTTATTTTTTATTTTTAATGAAAACAATTTAGAGAATTTATCTACTTTTCAAATTATTTAGAAAACTAACCTACTTTTTAAAATCACATTTTGAAAATGTAATTTTAAATTGAAATTATATTGTCAACATGTAATTTCATCTTGAAATCGCATGTTAAAAATGCAATTTATGATGACATGGACTTCACTTTTTGAAATTGCATTTTTAACATGCGATTTCAAAGTGAAATTGCATGTTTTCAAAATTGCATTATCAAAATGTGATTTCAAAAAGTAAGTTAATTTCTTAAATAGTTTGAAAAATGAGTCAATTTTCTAAATTGTTTTTTTTTTAGACTATTAAAAAAAAAACAAAAAACTCCAAAACATCACTCATAATTTGACCCTATCCTATTGAACCACCCCCCGACTATCCTTTTTCTTGTGCATCCATACAGTGTGCGTGGCCAATTCAGTTCCTCACATGACTTCTCTTCCATTCTGAAACATTCGTTGATTGGTAATATCATTGATACAACTCATTCTATTAAAGTCAGGGAGAGTCGGGAACTCAATGAGTTGGGATATTTTATCATCCCTATTCATGCCAATTGCCTTAGAATGCATTTATATTTTGAGAATAAAATTGACACAATTAATTTGTTAGAAACCAAAATGATACTTAATGCATATTTTAAAACTAAAAATAATAAAAGAAAAATGCTACCTGATATAATATCTAGTATTGTTTAGTATCAAAATTAGAGTGAAAATTATTTTTAAAATATTAAAAGCTAAAAAATTTTAAATTAATAAAATATCCCATCTGTTTTTAAATTTTTTAATCTTGACGACAAGTGCATGGTAGAAAGATCCATGATTAAATTTTTTAAAATTATTCACAAAAGCACGTGTTTTTTTATTAAAAATAAAAAAATAAAAAATTTTCTTGTCGTCGAGAAGTGCATGCTAGGAAGATTCATTGTTAAAAATTTAAAATTAATAAAAAAATCTCGTGTAACACTAATAAATTTTAAATAGATTTTAAATAATGATCTTATGAATTGCTTAATTATTATTATTATTTTTTTTAATTATAGACTCAAAAGTTCCATTATGGTATGAATTACGTAAACGGCCAAACATAAACAAGCGTGTGTTATGTGTTGAGAAACAAATGTATATTTTTTCATAATGTTGAAATTACTAAATGTAACTGTAGGATTTCAGCGCTTACCATCTCACAAAACTCACAAGTGGTGGTGAAGGCGCAACTTTATTCCCCTAAAAGGTATAGCGTCAAGTGCCTCAAGTCGACTGTGACTCGACCTTACCCTGGACTTCCGCCACGATAGGATGCTGGCCTAAACTCAGGCTAATAATTCCCCTCCATCACCGGCAGGATGTTGGCCCAAACCCAGGCCAACAATCCCCTCCAGCACCTACCTGTAAGCAGCATGCCCTCCAGGGGAATCGAATTTGAGAGCTTACTCTGATACCAATTATAGGACCTCAGTGCTTATCATCTCACAAAACCTATAGGTAGTGGTGAAGACGCAAATTTATTGCCTTAAATGGTATAGCACCAAGCACCTTAAGTTGATTGTATTCGGCCTTACCCCGAGTTTCCGCCACGGTAGGATGCTGGCCTAATCCCAAGCCAATAGTAACACTTTAAAAAAACTCTTTAGTGTACTTTTTCCATACGTAACACTCCAAAAATGTAGTACTCTTATAACACACAAAAAAATTTCGTAGTGTACTTTTCTCAAACGTAACAACGTAACAATTCAAAAAAATTCCTTAGTATACTCCCAAACGTAACACAAGAACTACTTAGTGTTTTTTTTTCTAAATGTAACACTCTAATATAACACAATAAAAAATTTCTTAGTATATTTTTTTCAAACGTAACAACGTAACATTCCAAAAAAATTCATTAGTGTATTTTTCTCAAACGTAACACTCCAATCAATGAAACACACAAAAACTCTTTAGTTTATTTTTTCGAAATGTAACATACTAAAAAACTCCTTAATGTATATTTTTCTCAAATGTAATAACGTAACATTCTAAAAAAATTCATTAGTGTAGTTTTTCCAAACGTAACACTCCAATCAATGTAATACATAAAAACTCTTTAGTGTATTTTTTCCAAACATAGTACTCTAAGGTAACACCAAAAATCACACTAACAAAAATGTACATTTTCACGTTCAACAACCAACATTTTAGCCACCAATCCGCTCAAAAAAGAATATTTCACACCTCACCTTTCTATTCTCATCTCAAAAATGAATCAGTAAATTAAAAAAAAATGAATCATAAAAGGCATTCGCTTAAACTCAAACGATATCAAATCAAATAAATATAACTTTTTAAAAGAAAAAGAATTAATTAATTCACAAAAAAAAAAAAAACTCTAAAAATTAAATAGATTAACATTTTTCATATAAAATTTATGGATAAATTTTCCTTAAAATTTTAAACTTTTTCTTGTAGTCGAGAAATGCCTAATTAAAAAAAAAAAAAAAAAAGCAAATTTTGTTAATGTGTACTGTTTTAGAAATGATAAATTACATTTCACCGCTATATGTTTGATTATTTTTTTACTTTGGCCGTTGAATTTTTTTTTCTTGTCTACTTTAACGTTTCATATTTCAATTTTTTATATATTTTTTAAAAACTAAATTTTATTCAAAATTATAAAGAAAATGATACATTAGATGACATAAAAATATATTTTATATTAGGATTTGAGTTTGTATCTAAGGCTTTGAAGATCTAAGACAGCTCCTCTCTCTCTCTCTCTCTCTCTCTCTCTCTCTCTCTCTCTCTCTCTCTCTCTCTCTCTCTCTCTCTCTCTCTCTCTCTTATAGCATCTTTAATTATGAACTAATCATCTGACTTATATATTATTGAGTTTAGAATACCGGATTTTATATCATTTTCATAAAAGAATTTTATGCCACGTGATTGCTAATGTATTATTTTCTATTCAATTTTGGATATAAGTTAACCTTTAGAATAAATTGGAAAAAAAAAAATAAAACATGAAAAACTAAAGTGAAAGAAAAAAAAGAAGCTAAAGTGAAATAATATCAAACATAAAACTATACAAATGTAAATTGAATATATACATTTAAATTGGTGTTATGTGAATTGCATGTATGGAATACATGTGAATTATACAATGATCGATTTAAATAAAATTTTAAAATAAAAATTCCGAATTTGTTGGAACTCATTGTCCAAACATATGCCAAAACGGCAAAATGAGATCCACCTCATCATTATTTAATACTGAATAAAAATTCACATAGTGGACAATTAAAAGTGACATACAAGTTTTTTTTTTTTTTTTTTTTTTTAATATTGTATAAGTGAGATGATTAATTAATAATTATAAAAAATATTAGAGAGAAGTAACACATGAAAATAATTGGTTGATTGATTATTGGGCTTGGAGGGTGGATATAATTTTTGAGTTTAAATAACACGATTTTTTTGGGGACAAATTACATCGGTGCTCTCTGTATTTTTCTCTTTTTGTCATTTTGATCTCTTCACTTTTAATTGATTCAATTTTAACTTCTAATTTTAGATTTTGTTTCAATTTGATGAAATTAATAATATCGTTATTATTTTTAAGAAAAATTATCACTAAATTAGTTGAGGTTAATAATTAAATTGAGTAAGTTTAAAATTTTGCCCTTAAAAATATGACATGTAACATTTATGTGCATATTTTTTATAAAAAAATATTAAAAATTGTAATTAATTGAACCAAATTAAGATAAAATCATAAGTTCAATATTAAAATCGAGCTAATTGACAGTACAAAGACCAAAATAACACAATGACTAAAGTACATAAGCTTTGTTTGGGAAGTGGGATGGCTTTTTAACTCTTTTTTTTTTTTTTAGGAGAAAATAAAGAGTTTACAAGATAGCCATGGGATAAGTTAATCCCTTCTGGAATTGACATTCACCATGTCAGCAATTAACAAAGAAAATATACAACCAGGTGGATTTTCCAGAAACACTAAATGTTCCTGTTGATTGACTCCTGTATTGGCCAAGGCATCAGCACATTGATTGGCCTCCCTAGGTATGGTTTGAATGGAGCAGTTGCATCTTCTTAAAAGGAAATTGGCATCTTCTATGATTGCTCGGTAGGGTGAGTTCCCTACAGCACCATCTTGTACTAGCTCCATTGCTGTTTGTGAGTCTGTCTCTATCTCAATGCTTGACAATCCCTTTTGCATAATGATGGTCAATCCTTTGTAGATACCCTAGAGTTCAGCTTCTAAACTTGTGCAATAGCCCAGGTAGCCATGATAGCCCCATACCCATGTACCCACTTCATTCTTGAGAAGTCCTCCATAACCTGATTGCCCTGGATCTCCCTTGGAGCTGCCATCAGTGTTGAGTTTAAGTTTACCTGCAGAGGGACAAGACCAGATAGTTAGTTTTGGTGCTGAAAAATTAGGATGTAGCATGTTAAGAAAGGCTTCTCGAATTACCATGGCTTGATTAAGAATGGATTTGACACTGATATAAGGAGGTTGGGTTTGGTTCTCGAACACCTCTTTATTTCTATCCTTCTATATTATCTAGAGTGCAGTAGCAAAGACCACAAGCCACTGAATGTTATAAGCATAAACCTTGCTGCTCATATTAGTTTTGATCCAATCATATAATGGTAAATTGTTGCTATCTTGCCACCAGATATAGTCCTTGAGATTCAGCCAAACAGCTTTGGCTTTGGGACAACTTTTGAGAAGATGATTTATGTCTTCTCTGTTAGTTCTGTATCTGGGACAAAGATCAGTCTCAGTCATATGTCTGACTAGTCTCATGTGGTTAGTTAGCAGCCTTTCATGCATAATTAACCAGAGAAAACTTTTGAATTTTTGTGGAATTTTGAGTTTCCAAAGCCATTGCCAATCAATACCAGTATTAGCCTGCTCAGTTAAAGCTTGGTAGGCTGCTGAAGTAGAATACTCACCGCTAATAGATCCTTTCCAGTGAGGGGAATCAGTAAAGGTAACATACTTGGGTCTGTGAATGCTAAGGATGGCAGCTTTTTCCTGTTGATTAAGAAGGTCTTAAATAGGAGTTAGATCCTAATTGCCCTCATCATCAATTATGGCGCTGACCTTTGTTGTGATGTCAATATGAGGCCCTTGATTAGTGTAGCAAAGTGGTTTGGAAACACACCACCAATCAGTCCATAAGGAGATAGATTCACTAGTACCAACAGTCCATTTTATATTATCCTCAAGAAAGGCTCTATTTCTGATTATACTCTTCCAAGTGTGGGCATCTGCTGTAGAAGCTTTTTGGAGAGGGAGATGCTGGGTATCCCATTTGTATCTCCTTGTGATGTTTCTTCGTAAATGTTTGTGTCCCCATGTTCATTCTTATCGTCAGGTGAGATTGTATTTGTTGTTTCATCAAAGTAAAAATCCTTACTCTTAGGGGCTGCTAGGGCCTCCTTGAAAGATTTGATCTGAGGCTCTTCAACTAATGGAACTGGCGGAGGTGGCTTTGGTGTAGAGTTATTGGGAGGTTCTGCTATTGAGGGTGGAGATAATATTGCTGTAGACGTAGCCTCAGAGCTTATATCCATGTTCGTTTGCTCTAGTGAGCCCTTGTCTTTAATCTTCTTGGTACTACGAATCAGATGATCTGCTTCCTCTTGTGATAACTTGGTTTGTGTAGAGTCAGAAGATGGAGTGGCGCTCATTCTAGAGAGAGTGTGTTAATAATGTTGTTTTTAACTTTTTAGTCTAGATTAAAAAGCCTCATTTTTTACATTTTAAATTTTTGTAAATGAAATAGTCAAATATTTAAGATTTGAATATGATATTTTATTTTATTATTTTTGATTATTTTAACATTTCAACCTCTCAACTTGAATGACAAACGAGAGGGCAGAGACCATCGTCGTAATTTCCCTCTTTTTTTTTTTTTTTTTTTCAAATAAACTTTAAAATAATAATAATAATTTGCCTCCTTCTTCTTCTACTTTATTTTTTTATTTTTTTTGGGTACAACAATTGAGAAAGATGCTTTGCAGAAGAGCATCCGATTCTCCACAATCAATCTCTCTCTCTCTCTCTCTCTCTCTCTCTCTCTCTCTCTCTCAATATGTACTTCTCTTTACATCTATGTAATCTGCATCCTTCCTTGTAATACTAATTTTATTTTTCAGCTTTTGAATCCATTCCATACACCTCCATGACGATCACCGGTGATGGCACACATATTTTGGTTTTCCCTTTTCCTGCGCAGGGGCATATGATCCCACTTCTGGACCTAACCCACACACTAGCTTCTCGTGGACTAACAATCACCATACTAGTCACCCCCCAAAACCTCTCTCTCCTCACCCCACTTCTCTCTGAACACCCCACCATCAAAACTCTCATCTTGCCTTTCCCTGCGCACCCTTCCCTCCCCCCGGCGTAGAGAACGTCAAAGACATGCCCGCATATGGCTTTATTGCTATGATGCGCGCCATGGGTGAACTCTACAATCCTCTCCTAAATTGGTTCCACAACCACCCTTCTCCGCCTGTGGCCATCGTCTCCGACATGTTCTTGGGGTGGACCCACCGCCTCGCTTGCCAGCTTGGCATTCGCCGCCTTTTGTTCTCTCCTTCCGGTGCTACGGCCTTGTCTGTTATTTATTCCCTGTGGCGGAACCTACCCAAGAGAGATGATCCCAACAATGAGGACGCTCTGATTTCTTTCCCAGACGTACCGAATTCCCCGATTTACCCTTGGTGGCAGCTCACTCGCCTGTATCGTACCTACGTAGAAGGAGACCCAGTTTCGGACTTCATTAAAGATTGTTATTTGTCTAATATGGCGAGTTGGGGACTCGTGGTTAACTCGTTTAGTGAGTTGGAACAGGTTTATCTCGACCATCTAATCGAGGTATTGGGCCATGATCGGGTTTGGGCTGTTGGCCCATTGCTACCTCCTGTCAATGATCGATCTGGCCCAATTGAGAGAGGTGGGTCCAGTTCTGTGTTGCCAACCCATATATCGACTTGGCTTGACACGTGCGAAGATCGCACGGTTGTTTACGTGTGCTTTGGGAGTCAAGCAGTGTTGACAAACAAGCAAATGGAGATGCTAGCACTTGGGTTGGAGAAAAGTGGAGTCAAGTTTATATTGTGTGTCAAGGAGCCCACCAAGGGACACGTGGAAGGTCAATACGGTTTGATTCCATCTGGTTTCGAACATCGTGTGGTGAGAAGAGGACTTGTTATAAGAGGATGGGCTCCTCAAGTGTTGATTCTGACTCACCGAGCGGTGGGTGTATTCTTGACTCATTGCGGGTGGAACTCGACTCTGGAAGGAATATTTGCAGGGGTCCCAATGCTAACTTGGCCCATGGGGGCTGACCAATTTGTAAATGCAAAATTGTTGGTGGATGAGCTTGGGTTGGCAACTAGGGTTGTTGAGGGTGCTCATGCTGTTCCAAACTCGGATGAGTTGGCTCGGTTGTTGGCTGGAGCGGTGAGCGAGAACGGGGTCAAAATGATTCGATCCTTGGAGTTGAGTGAGGCAGCGTTGGAGGCCATTAAACAATGTGGAAAGTCATCCAAAGATATGGATGAGTTGATTAGGCGTCTTTCTGAAGAGGCTAAGCATGACAAATCTTTGATTTCTTCCAACTCAAACTCTCAAACATAGTTATATATATTAGTTTTTTTTTTTTTTTTTTTTAATTGATGTGATTTGTAATAAAGAATTTACGTATGGTATCAACCAATATATATATTCAGTATTTTAGGGATTTGAAATAAATGTTTTTTTTATGTTGTGTGGATATAATCGTGTGTAATAGTAATTAATGTTTGGAAATATCAAAGTGGAATCAACTGATAGAAATTAGAATTAATTTCCTAAAACTCTTATTTACAAATGTTATGGTAGCTTAGGTTCTATTTAAAAAATTTAAACCAATAAATTCTATTTAGTATAACTGAGAATATTATCAGGTTTTTTTTTTTTTTTCAATTTTTAAAACTAAGAATATTATAATTTACATAGTAATGCTCCAGATAATTGTTTTATTAACTGATAAAAAAAAAACAGAGCATGAGATTAAACGTTTTTGCGATTCTATTTATTGGTTTGATTCCACTATCAAATAAAATCGAGAACATTATTATTTTTTTTTCAGCTTTAAAACTGAGAATATTATCAGTTTTTTCTTATTTTTAATTTTTAATTTTTTAGTTTTGCATATCAATGTTTCATCATCATACTCCTTTATAGACACAAAATTTTCAATTTTGCATAAAAAATAATTTAGTTTTTTCAATTCTAAAAAAAAAAAAATATCAGTGTGTTTGGTTTCAGTTTTCTGAATTCAATTTTTTGAAAACTGAGTTTTTTGTTTTTGTGTGTTTTTTTGTTTTTAGTGAATATTTTTTAAATTTTAAATAATTTTTTTATTTTTTTAGATGCACTTTACTTAGATGTATTTAAATAGTAAAATATTTGTGAAAAAATATTTTAAAAAATTAATAAATACACAAAAATATAAAAATGTATTAAATTTTCATTTTTTTTGTATTTTTTGGTATTTAGTGTATTTTTAAAATATTTTTTTTTCACAAATATTATACTTTTTAAGTGTATTTATGTTAGGTGTGTCTAAAAATTTTTAAAAAAAAATTGTTTAAAATATTAAAAAAATTCATTGAAAATATTAAAATACGAAAAATAAAAAAGTAAAATTTTCTGAAAACTGGAACCAAATTTTTTGTTTTTTGCACGTATTTTTTTCCAATTTGAAAATTGATATCTTAAAATTTTGAAAATCAAAATAAATGTCAAATCATCATATTCTTTTATGGATGATCATAAATGATGAACAATCATTATTTGAAGGGTAATTCTGACTATTAAAAATTTAATGGGATTTGAAGGTCTAAAAAAATCTTAATTAGGACCTAATGAAATATAAATTCATAAATTAGGACTTATGTGTAAATGTCCCTTACAAATTATTCACACCTGTAAATTAAATTCATAAAAATAATTTATTTAAACAACATATATTACTATGATAAAAGAGAGACAATGGTCAAATATAGTATTAACATCATAATACATTATAATTTTTTTTTTATTAGCACAAGAAATTCTTTTTCTGATTCTTCAGAATAATACAATATTTTAAGGTATTGCTTTGTGCAGTTTATAGGGCTATTCATTGGAATCATTTTTATTATTTATTTTTTCATAGACAAATTTAATAAAATTATGTAGTTATATCAGATTGAGTTACTTTTTGTGTGGATGATCTACACAAAATGACCTAAAAAATAAACATTTGAATGATCGAAACAGAATTCATAATGAATTCTACAGACCCAAATAATACCGTCCAGTCCAAAATCCATTACTTTACAATTCTACTATATCATCTCATACTCTACTCCCCCCTCTCAGTTATATCAGATTGAATTGATTTTTTGTGTGTGGATAATCTTCACAAAATAACGTAAGAAATAAATTATTCGAATAATTGAAATATAACTCATGATTAAGTTCACATATTCAAATAATACCGTCCAGTCCACAATCCAATACTTTACGATTTTACTCTACCATCTCATACTCTACTCCCCCGCTCTCTAATTAACACCACTGACCAGTAGTACTCCCTCAGCCTCCCCAGCCATCTTCCCACTTCTACTCCTTCAAATAAAGCAATATTAAAAATTTCAACAATAAATTTAATACAAAGAGAAGAGGGAGAAATAACTCTTAACAAAAACCCAACAAAAGGCCAATCAAAACTCAACAATCACAATCACCAATCAGAGTGGATTGGCCATGCTAGCTTGGCTTATGGGGGCAAAATAAGAACAACAATTTTAATACAAAGTGACGAGATAAGAGAGAGGGAGGGAGAAGGGAATGCTTAGTGGCTAGTAGCCATGGCAATCAACAAGGGCAAAATTAGAACAACAATTTTAATGCAAAGTGACAAGAGAGAAGAGCGAGGGAGGCAGGAGGGGATGCTTAGTGGCTAGTAGCCATGGCAATCAACAATCAAATCCCCCTCCCCCGTCCAAAAAAAAAAAAAAAAGAGGTTAATTTTGATCTTAAAATAAAGCCTTGAAATAATTTTGATCTTAATTTGTATTTGATTAATTATTTCAGTCTTAAATTATATATGATTTATTGAAATGAGATTGAATGGGACAATCATTTTATCATAATATTCATTTTCACGTTTGATTTGTTAAAAAAATATTACAAACGAAATTATCATATGTCATTGTAACAATCCAGATTTTTAATTATTGTTCAAAATTTATGTTAATATTATTTAATCGCAGTTGAGAAAATATATGATTTATTTTATATTATTATGTGTAATTATGTAAACTAATATAATTATCATTGTGTAAAGTAATGTAATTATCAAGAAGTTTAGGGCTCAAAGTGTAATTATGGGATGTGAAATTGCCACCTCACATTTGGAGAAGACATCTGGCAAGCTAGACGAGTCAGGAGCCTCTCCTTGCAAGCCCCTCTTTGCGCTCCGTCCTTGCAGGCCTTCGAGCCTACTTTTAGGCCTAATTTTAATAATCCGAATCGTTCATATTTTAAGATTTATTCAGTATATTATACCTGTAAAAAATTAAGTTGATTGGATATCAGAAAGTATGTGTTCGAAAAATTGAACTAAAAATTATTTTTTTAAAGAATTTAATAAACAGTTTTCCGAACATATGCTTTCTGATATCCGATCAACTTGTTTTTTCCAGGAATGATATACTGAATAAATCATAAAATATGAACGGTTCGGATTATCAAAATTGGGCTTAAAAGTAGGCCCGAAGGCTTGCAAGGACGAAACGCAAGGAGGAAGTGCAAGGAGAGGATCCCAATTCAAGCCAGATGTCTCTCATGCGTTTGTTACCCACCTATACATATAGGTGTGGTGTTCATTTATGAAGGAAAACAATCGAAGAAGGGAGAAGAAAATAGTTGAAGTCGAGAAGGTTTTTGATCGTGGAAAGAAAGAGTAATGTATTATTTTTAAGGTGTGTTTTATTATAATTTGAGTCATTATAATATATTTTATGTATGTTTTAGATTACCATAATTTATTTTACGTAAATTATGTTTTATATATTATTTAGCATTTTTAATTATGTTATTTATTTATGAACCTTATTTGCCATACTAAGGAAAATCCATGGATATAACTATTTATTAAAATGTGTTTTGAGTAATTATTTTATAAATACTACCACGGGAGTCTCATGCCTTGGAAGACTTAAATAAACCAGTGGCCCCTGTTTGACTACTTTGTGGTCCTCTGTTTGTCATGGATCCATTGACCTATGTTCTGATTGTCACTGCGGTGACTCCTGTTCTGTTCTATTCTGTACCGTGGTTATAGTTATTTATGTAATTTCTGTATTATATGTCAAATGATTCCCGTATTATATATTTTGTATTTTAATATCAAGCTTTGTTTAGCCAATAATTATCCATAGTGAATTTTATGCTCTTATGCTCTTAGTATAATATTTCTCACTCTGCTATGTGCTTATAGTTGTTTACCACTTTCAGGTGACATGTTAGGACTAGCGTGTGGGGTAGGCACAAAGCACTTTGTAGACATAGTTCAGCTCTGACAATTTAATTAAATAAAAGCTCCAATGATTATTTTGATACCTTTACTTAAATATTATTTCCACTCGCGTTTATTTATTTGTTCAAGAATTGGTCGGAGGTAACTTCAATTACTAGTCATCACGATACTTAATTCTTGGGTACGGGAAGCGAGTCGTGACAGTCATTATGAGGGAATAGTCATTATATAAAAATACTAAGGAATAACTATTTGATACAATTCAATTTTATTTCAGTAAACCAAACAATATATTTTAGTATTAATAGTTTAAAAATAAAGATTTATAGAATTAAAAAAAAAATTTGAATTGGTGAATTATTTAAAAGTAATGGATCATTACTAAATATAAATTATTTATAAAATATTATTTGACTATACTAATTGCAATTATTTTTGGGGATATAATTTTTTTAAAGTTGAAATTGATCAACTTTTATAATCCAATATATTATATTAGGAAAAAAGTGTCAATAAATTAATAATGTTAACAATAAAAAGTAGGGACATTTATTTATAAATATCTCTTTATCTATTTATGTTCTGAACTTGGCTAAAAGTTAATTAGTTTTTAGCTTATTTTGAGTTAAGTCACATCTTTAATTTTTTTTTACACATTTCTTAAAAAAAAGTCAAAAAAAAAAGTCTTTTAATCAACTTTTCAAAAATAAGTCTAGTCGCGCGGCCAAAAAAAAATACTAATCAAAATTTGACAATAATAATTGACGATGGAGATGGCGGGTGGCCATGGTGATTGACACCCAATTTGGCATGGTGGTTCAGTGATGGAAC
Organism: Camellia japonica; assembly: GCA_030407325.1. Classification (NCBI taxonomy): domain Eukaryota; kingdom Viridiplantae; phylum Streptophyta; class Magnoliopsida; order Ericales; family Theaceae; genus Camellia; species Camellia japonica. Next base: position 20,782,053 of record JAPPVO010000010.1, on the reverse strand, counting down.
TATGATTTTAATTTATGGGACGCATCATTTGATTTATAGGATTTTGATTTGATGGTTTTTTTTTTAAAATTTTTTATTTGTAAAAGAGAAAATTTTATTGATAAAAAAATATACATTATATATAAATATGTATCAATAAAAGCGAGGTATGAACAAAAATATATCATAGTATATTTTCATAATTCTAACTATATTGGAATCAAGAGAAATACATGATCTTATACTAAGATCATCTCCAACGGTGAATCAAACTTGACATCAGATTTAAATTTTGGTGAAAAGTCACTTTTTTGTGCTCCAACGGTTTCACCAAATTGGTATCAAAATGAGAATTCAACAAGAAAATCATCAAACTGAGAACAAGCTACAGATTTGACCAAATTACTGTGCGTGACCGTTGCAGGAGATAAACCGGTCAACCAGCCGGTTGACCAACCGGTCGACCGGTTTCCTTTCAAATAGGTAGATCAAACCGGTCAAAAAAAGTTCAAACAGGTTAAAAAAAAAAAAAAAAAAAAAAAATTGCCCTTACCGGTCGACCGGTAGACCACTTTCTCAATTCTACTTTGATGCTCACCGTTGGAAGAAGAAGTATCAAATTAAGAAAATAATCTATTTTTTACTCAAATTTAGTGAAAAAAGAAGTGAACGGTTGGAGATGCTCTAACTCAAGCCAACTAGGTTAATAAGAAACGAATAAACAAAAGATTCAAAACAAGACAAAACAAATATTGTTTCGAAAGTAGATTAAAAGTTGATTTATTTATTTATTTTTATTTTTATTTTTTTAAAAAATATATATAAAAAATAAAAAATAATGTGAATTTAAAAATTACAAAAATTACAAAAACCCACTTTTAACTAAATTACCAAAACAAGCTAACATAATTTCCTAGACAACACTACAGATAACAAAACATCAGGCGGGTACAACTTCAACACAACCGTAGCACACTGGATTTGGGTCGTTTTAAGAAGTTAGTCATTCGGCATTGATTAATACAGTTATTTTTTTTTTTGTGCGGGGATTTTTATAGCTTGGCTTTTTTAGTTTCGTTTGGTTTTTATTTTGAGATGTTTTTGACTTTTGTGAGAGAAATAATATAATGTTTACGAATAAAAAGTAATATTTTGTCTTATTGACTTTTATAGCCAATTTTATCCTTTTATGATTATTTAGCCCCAATGAGAAAACCAAACGAGAATTGAAGGTTGATTTTTTTGATTTTAAAAAAATATATATAAAAAAATAGAGAGATAATATAATCTAAAATAGGTTAAAAGTCAAAAAAATAACTTCTTATTTTTGTTCCTAATATGCTCTGCTTGACCTGCTCCAATCAATAAGTCGTTGTTTGGTATTGGTTGGCTTTTTTGAGTTGAGACTTTTTTAGTTTGGGATTAAAAAGTTTATTTGGTTTGGCTTTTTTGACTTTTGTAAGAGAAAAAGTCAAATAATTATGATCTGAATGTGATATTTTATCTTATTAACTTATCTAACCTATTTTATCTTTTTTTAATCGAACTAAATTAGCCGAACGCTAAATAAAGTCATTGACAGAGTACACTTTGGGTGTGTTTGATTGAACGGATTGGATAAGGAGATTAGAATCTATCAAAACTAAATCTTGAGATTGTGAATTTTTTGGATTATTTGGTTGGATTGGATCATGTATATCTCGTGTTTGTTTTCTCATGGATTAGATGTCTAGACAAGACTATTTTTAGTGAATTTAATATTTGGTTGGTCGGACTAGATAAAGATAAATGCTCAAAAGACTATTTTACCCTTATAATTTATAATTTGTATTTTTTATTTAATATATAATTTTAAACTTGTAATCTATAGTTTATAATTTATAGTTTAACAACACTAAATTTTTTTAATTTATTATTTTTAATTAAATTAAATTTATAATTTATAATTTTTATTTAATATATAATTTTAAATTAACAACACTAAAAAAATTTAATTTATAAGGCCATAATTTTTAATTTATTATTTTTAATTAAATTAAATTTATAATTTATATATTTTTATTTAATATATAATTTTAAATTAACAACACTAAAAAAATAATTTATAAATGTTTAAAAAACTATTTTACCATTTTTCAATTGTTTACTAAGTAACAGCATGAGGGGTAAAATGAATATTTCACACATTAGTCCCATAGAATACCAATCTCATGGAAATAATCCCACCACCCTAGGATTGTTTAGTCCCTCATATGAGGGACATGGAGTCCGACCGGACTCCATGTCTGATGGACTAAAATTGCACCAAATGATGGACGACCCCCTCCATTAAATAAGCAATCCGAACAGTAAATAATCCCCCCTAATCCATTGAATCAAGCACACCGTTTGCTAATTGCATGTATCCCCAACCACATTGCCACTCTAGCTTTAATAAGCTCCCACAGATCATTTAAATTTTGGCGTTTAGGGTTAAAAAATTCGTTAAAGTTAAAATTTTAAACTTTTATGAGAAAAAAAGTGACATAATTATGATTTAAATGTAATATTTTGTCTTATTAATTTTTTAACTTATTTTGAGCTATTTTACGAAGATGGTTAAAAGTCATCTTTCAACTTTTAACTCATTTTAAGTTACATTATCTTTCATATTTTTACACTTTTTTTTGGAAAATTTACCCATAAGTCATAGTTTTTGAAACGTTGAACCATTTAGTCCTAAAAGTTTTCTTATGCTCCATTTAGTCCCATTTTTACATCAGCATGATGTAAATGATCTGATGTTTCATTTTATAATTTCAAAATTTATTGAAATCTGATGAACATTAGATGTTTTTCATCCTATATTTTCAAATATTATTGAAATTTGATGAACATTAGATGTTTGAAATCTAATGTTTGTAACATGACTCTGATGTTATTAACATTGTATCTGATGTTATTAACATTGTAATGGGACCTTTCAGTCTATAAAAAAACTTTTAGGACTAAACAGTGCATAAGTTATTAATTTGAGATTTATTGGTGCATCCCCCTTTTTTTAAAAAAAAAAAAACCTGAAAAAAGGTAAAAAATCAACGTTTAACCATATTTTCAAAATAACTCTTTATCTTTTTGTAACTAAAAAAATCACTAATCTTAAAAACACCACTTGCCAAACGCGACTTTGTTGTTGTGATATCATGAGATTTTCTTATTTATCCTTTTTTTTTTTTTTCTATATGATAATTTTTATTTTAATATAGCTACTTTATATCTTTTCCTAAAAAAGTACAAACAAAGCCTGCACAATCAGAAAATTAAAGATGAATTCGACAGAACTTCACATAAAACCATTATGAAAAGCACGGGTATGCAAAAAAAAAAAAAAAAAAAAAAAAAAACGTTCACTCATTTTTTAGAATGTACATTATAATGGAAATAAATACAATAGTTGCCACTGATTCATTAAAAGTGCAACTCACAATTTTTTTTAGGGCAATATTCACTTTTCTTTTTTTTGAACACTTTACCTCCTTATAATTTAAATATAGGCAAATAATCTCCATATAATTTTGAATTAATGTGCAAAGTTAACTCTATTAAAAAATAAGAGTAAAATTACCTAAATACTCTTACGGTATATTCTCTTTCTCTCTTCTTTAATACACATAATTTTCTATCTTAATCACATATTTAACAAATAAAATCACAATAAACTAAACACCCTAATTTATTATCATAAAATTATCTTAATCTAATTTTTAATTTTTAATACAATTTCTTATTTAATAACATTTTAAATTAAACATAAAATCACCATAAATTAAACCATAAGATTAACCTAAACACCTTAATTTATTACCATAAAATTATCTTAATCTAATTTTTCATTTTTAATCTAATTTCTTATTTAATAAAATTTTAAAATAAGCATATATATATAATACTAATTAAATCATAAATTAAACTAAATACCATAATTTATTACCATAAAATTACCTTATTTAATAACATTTTTAATTAAACATATGAATACATACATTTAACAAATTAAATCATAAATTAAACTAAACACCCTAATTATAAAAATTATCTCATTTAATAACATTTTAAATTAAACATATAAATATATATTTAAATTAACGTAAATAACTTAATTTATTACCATAAAATTAAATCATAAAATTACCTTAATCTAATTTTTAATTTTAATGTTTACGTATATATGTTAAATTAAACCATAAATTAACCTAATTATTCTAATTTATTACCAAAAATTACTTTAATATACTATTTAATTTTTAACCAAGTTTCTGATTTAATAATATTTTAAATTAAATTATTATTTTTTAAATATAAAAGATGACAATTAGGGCTAGGGTTTGGTTCAGATTAATATTCAATTTAGAGAATAAGATGAATATGAGGGTATTATTGACATTTGATTCAATTTTTTATTTTGACTTGAACTTTTGAATGTCCGCTCTCAATTTGAGAGTGTGTGACACACCTTTCGTTATATTTAACGAAAAAAATTAATGGTAGTACTTTAGTCCAAAATTAAAGGAGGTTTTTGCCAATATTTGAATCATAGGAGTGTAAAGTGCTCTGAGGTGGGTAAAAGTAATTTTGTCAATTTTTTTATTAGATTGATATTTATTTTTTTAAATTATCACTGATTTATTATTTCTTCTAAAAACTAATATATGAATGCACCTCTTATCAAAACAATTATTGTGGGTCTAAAAAAAAATTAGCAAAATATGATGGGTGCAATTCTGTGGCGTGGGTTGCAAGTTCAAAACTGCGAGGGGGTGTAATGCTTGTGTAATTAGTATTTGCCTGTTTTACTGAAATTGTGTTCAAGCCTATGCCTGTTTATCTTTATATCATGTGTTTCTCATTTTTCTATTTAAAATAAAACTATTTATATAAATAGATGTATAAAAGTGTAGACCAAGACCTTTAGTTTAAGAAAGAACACTATTAACAGTTTTATGATATTAATTTTAATTTTAATTTTAATTTTATTTACTTTAATCACACACATATCACTTGTGTCAACGACTGATTTTTTATTTTTATTTTTATTTTTTACATAAAGGGAAGCCTTTTTTTATTTTGTTTTATTTAATATATATATATATATATATATATATAAAGGGAAGCCCTGTGGTGATGTTGACACTTTTGTCTCATTGTTTTCTTTCCTAAAATAAGCCCCATATATTATATAATTTTCATATATATTAATATTTTTTTGTCAGTTAGTAAAAAGATTTAATAGTAAAAATAGTCATCCACCCGTATTTTGGTACCCACTAAGCTATTTTCTATCATGGCAGTTACAAAATAACTACTTCAAGGGGTAGGATATAAATGGATCGAATCCAAATTTTGGGTCGGCCTAATTCATTAAATCCAAATCTAAGTGGGTTAGGTAAATGTATGGGCAAGCTAATCAAGCCCAACTCCATAATCAACACTTGGGCCCAACTTGCAGTGAAAAAGTCAGTCCAGCTGTGATACTGGGCTGGACCGAACAGCAGGACTTAATTCACGGACCGTACTGATGGGTCGAATCCATCGTCAAAAACCAAAGTGGGCTGAACCCACACAGAGATATTTAATTGGGCTAGCCCATATCTGTAAAACAGCTTAGTGAAAGCCCGAGTCGGGACACAACGACACCGAGCTGAGGGAACCTCTCAGGGAAACGTGGAAGCTATGAATACTTGCATGTGCAAGCTACCACCGCAGCTGGTCCCCTCTCCCTAGAATTACGAAAGTAGTTGAGTAAGGGAATGTGATTTATTATAAGCATGGTTACAATGAGTATATGGATTCATTGTCAACTACCTAGTGGTCCACTACCTTGAGCAATGTTAGAGGGAGCTCGGCAGCACCAAAACTTCATGAAACCATCTTGGGCAACAAGTAAGGGATCATATATATAAACTCCACTCACTTCACATTGGAAGTAACTAAGTTGAGCTGAACTATACACACTTAAACACAACTTTCTACACCTAGAGAGCACATTCTATTGTCTCCGATTACTTACTCCCACACTGGAGAGTTATTCGGCCAACTCCGGTCTGGCAGCTCTCACGGTGCTCATTGTTGTAGGGTCTCTGTTCCTAGATAGTCCAATTAGGTGCGGAGCTCCGGCCTACAATCATCTAGTGTGGTATTCGGTACGCATAATTGGTGCGGTGAGCATAGACTCTTCGTCTCTGAGTTCTGCATCTGATTCCGGCTATGAGAATTGAAGATATTCCACCCTCTGCATTGACTCCACAAACGGAAAAGACGAAGGATAAAGGCTTGGCGTTGCCCACAGTTTTGGAGGAGTAGACCGAAAACAACAACCGGACTCTAGAATCTCTTGAGCATCGACAACCCTTTGATGGTGGTTCTTCCCACCACTTTTGTTGGAAAAAGATTATAGAGATCGTATCATCAATTCCATGGGAATGAAGATACAGGAACTAAAAGCGTAACTCAAAAGGATGATGGGCGACCCAACGGAGAAGATGACAGATGCAGAACCCTCTCGTCTGTGCCGGAGGAGCCCATTCCTGGAACCACCCATAAAGAAAGTCCCCAGAAATGAGTCTAGGCAGCAAAGTCAGCTAATCCCGGTGCAAAATGAAGCAGCGAGCAGCCACACTCGTGGTTCACGCCGGATGAGAGCTAAGAGGCAGAAAATGACTAGTCAGTAGACAGAGTATCCTTATCAGGATCTCCGTACCTAGTTGGTCAAGAATAGACAAAATGAGCAACGATGAGAGCGTTAGGCTCAACACCTTGATCGTACTATCCATCAGAGAGAGCACCAAGCACTAGATCGGCTCGTCTCCACTCCTTTCTCCCCAGATATCGAAGCTATGAGACCCCCCAAGAAGTTCACTCTACCAAAATTCATGTCATATGATGGGAAGTTAGACCCATTAACACACATCAGCCACTATCGACAGATGATATCTTTGTGGAGCCGAGATGAGGCACTAATGTACAAAGTCTTTCCATCCAGCCTGGGAGAATCCAGACTCCGATGGTTCGATCGTCTCCCTACTGGATCAATTTACGATTGGAAGCAGCTCTCTGAAGAGTTCTTGGCCAGATTTGTCTCCAACACCAAAATCCCGAAAGAGCCGGACACCTTGTTTGGTCTCCGAAAGAAACAGAAGGAAACACTACGTAATTATGCAAGAAGGTACTATGAAGAGTATAATGATTTGGAGGAAAATGTCTGTAGTGAACAGATGACTGTAATGTTTTTTAAACATGGTCTACGTTCGGAAAGCAAGCTGAGACAATCGCTTACCAAATGACCAGCCACAGCACTGAAGGACTTACGTGCCAGGATTGAACAGTACGCTTGCCTCGAAGATGATCAGATCCCCATCGAGGTGGCATCGGCCGAACAGACAACTCGGGGAAATAGAAGGAGGGCAGACCAAGGGGAACCCCAAGGAATCGTAATGAATGAAGTAGACAAGTCTAAATCCCATAAAGCAGTTATTACGGTCTTTAAGGAACCTATTTATCGTATTATGGAGAAAATCAAGAGAGAATCGTTCTTTACTTGGCCGCTAAAGATGCTAGGAGACCCAGCTCGGCACAACCAGAAGCTTAGGTACACCTATCATCAGGATAGGGGGCATAGGACTCAGAATTGTCGAGCATTGAAGCAACACCTGGAGGATTTGGTAACTGCTGGGCCCCTCCAAGAATACATTGATCCGGACAAAGTAGTAACTGAATTGGGAAATCCTTCACTAGAACCAAACACAGAGTATCCGCCTTGATTGGTCATAAATGTAATCCAAGGCGCAGCCAGTCATGAGCGAGAACAGGTACTTCAAAAGGAAATCACAAAGGCTGTACAGATTTAACAAGTCATGTCAGTGGGTCTAGTACCGAAAAAGGTACGAACAATACCTAAGACCCCCGTGTATACTATTTTATTTACTAAGTAGGATTTAGAGGAAATTCAGCACCCATATATTGACGCATTAATTATAATTGTGAGAATTGGAAAATCATTTGATGTGAGACGAGTCTTGGTAGACCAGGCTAGCGTAATAGATATATTGTATTACGACTTGTTCAAGAAGCTCAGTCTCTCTGAGTAACACCTCACTCCAGCAGCAGCACCGTTGGTTGGCTTTAATTCACAGCTTGAGTGGCCACTTGGTAGGATAGTGTTGCCTGTAGTAGCTGGGACAAAGACCTTACAGATAGAATTCCTGGTTATTAACACACCGTCTCTTTATAACGCCATACTCGGTCGGCCTTGGATTCATCAAATGGAAGCAGTCCCCTCAACTTACCACCATCTTATTCGCTTCCCAACAGAACATGGAGTAGAGCAGATTTCAAGAGACCAAGTTGCATCGAAGCATTGTTTCATAGCAGCTATGAAGGCTAAACAGCTCTGCAATCGGGTTCAGATAGTTGAAGTAGCAGAATAGCCGATCTTGGAGGACGTCGGAGGAACCCCAACTGAGAAGATAGTAGAGGATCTGGAGAAAGTTTTAGTAAAAAAGGGTGACCCAGAGAAATACTTTCTTATCGGTACCTCGCTAGGCACGTTGCTGGATTTGTTGAGGAAAAATATTGAGGTATTCGCATGGTCAACATATGATACTCCGGGGCTGAATCCAGAATTTGCTTGTCATAAGCTCAACGTCAACCCTTCCACTCGGCCTATTGTACAGAAGAGCCGGAGATCTTTGGTTGAGTACACCAAGACAGTAATTGCGGAGGTCGACAAGCTCCTAGCAGCTGGGGCAATTCGAGAAATTTAGTACCCACAGTGGTTGTCCAATACAGTTGTAGTAAAAAAGAAAAACGAAAAGTGGAGAGTCTGCGTTGACTTTACTTGCCTCAACAGAGCTTGTCCAAAAGACAACTTTCCTTTGCCTCGCATAGACCAACTGGTAGACTCAACAGCATAGCATGAGCGTATGAGCTTTCTGGACGCTTACAGGGGCTATCACCAGATACCACTATTTGGCCCAAATCAAAAGAAGACAACATTTATTACTTCAAGAGGCACCTACTGCTATAAAGTAATGCCGTTCGGCCTTAAAAATATTGGAGCAACCTACCAGCGAATGGTAACTCGAATGTTCAAAAAGCAGCTCGGTCGGACTATGGAAGCTTACATAGATGATATGGTAGTGAAAAGTAGGCTTGCTACAAACTACCTCACAAATCTGAGAGAAGTTTTCAAACCCATCAACATCCTCGAAATGCGTTTTCAGGGTAGGAATAGGGAAGTCCTTGGGGTACATGGTAACTCGCAGAGGAATCGAAGTAAATCCAGATCAAATCAAAGCAATATAAGAACTCGAAGTACAAACAAAGGCTTATGAACTATAGAAACTGGACGGAATGGTAGCCGCCCTAAATCGGTTCATTAGCAAGTCTTCAGATCGAATGAAGCCTTTCTTTCAACTATTGAGAAAAAAGGCTGCATTCGAATGTGGTCTTGAATGTACCGAAGCACTCCAAGACCTCAAGAAGTATCTTAGTACACCATCTTTCCTTTCCACTCCAGAACTAGGGGAAGAACTGTACCTGTATTTTGTAGTTTCAGACCATGCTGTAAGCGCGGTACTGATTCATGAAGTTGAAAAAGAACAGAGACCAGTGTACTACATCAGCAAGACTCTTCTAGACGCCGAAACACGGTATCTACCATTGGAAAAACTGGCTTATGCTCTGCTCATTGCCTCAAGGAAGCTACAACACTACTTCCAGGGTTATACTATCAATGTCCTCATTGAGTTCCCTCTCAGATCTGTCCTTGGCCGAGCTGATTTTTCGGGCCTAACAGCGAAATAGACGGTGGAGCTTGGTGAGTTTGACATACGATATCAGCCCAGAACAGTAATCAAGGCCCAAGTCTTGGCGGATTTTGTGGCTAAATTCACCCCTCCCAGAGCATTAAACATCAGAACTTCGGCTTGGTATAGGTGCCACGCACCACTGAACTGGGAAAACAATGTGCTTCAGAAGCGTGAAAACTCTTCATTGGTGACATTTGGTAGCTCTATGTTGACGGATCATCCAATAACCGAGGCTCGGGGGCAGGGGTGGTACTCATATCTCCAGAAGGATTCATCTGGGAGTAAACTCTGAAGTTTGGATAGAAGGCCTCTAACAACGAGACAAAATATGAAGCACTACTGGTTGGATTACGTAGTGCCGAACACTTCAGTGTAGATCAACTCCTGGTTTTCAATGATTCTCAGTTGGTCGTTAACTAACTCACTGGGGTCTCTGAAACAAGAGATGAGAGAATGGTTATGTATGCAGACAAGGTAAGAGATTTACTTAAAAAATTCTAATCCACACGAGTCGAACGAATCAATCGGGACAGAAATAGTCATGCTGATGCTCTTGCCTGCCTTGGCTCATCTGTGGACACTAAAGGTGCTAGAAAAGTTTGGGTTGAGTTTGTGCCAGAACAAGCACCGCATCTCCAGATCCAGTCCTCTGCACTAACCTCAGACCGAGCTGGATGGACCCAATACTTGTTTTTCTAAGATCTAGCACTTTTCTTGAAGACAAGAAAGATGCTAATAAAATTCAACACCGATTAGCCCGATTTTGGATTTCACCATCTAGAAAATTGTACCGACGCTCCTATTTTGGCCCTTATCTGCTATGTATGCATCCAAATCTAGTTGAGAATGTTTTCTATGAAATTCACGATGGGATTTGTGGAAGCCACGTTAGTGGAAGGTCACTGGTGCACCGTGCCTCACTCATGGGTACTGGTGGCCACAAATGCAGTAAGATGCACAATAAGACGTTCAGAAGTGTGATAAGTGTCAAAGATTTGCTCCACTAATTCATCAGCCAGCCAAAAATCTTACTCCGCTTACTAGCCCATGGCCTTTCGCTTAGTGGGGCTTAAACATCGTTAGACTCTTGGCACGGGGGACTGGAAACAGGCGATTCTTCATCGCTGCAACCGTCAACTTCACCAAGTGAGTGGAAGTTGAAGCACTGGCAAGCATCAAAGAAGCAGACACGAAGCGGTTTGTTATGAGGAATATCGTGGTCTGTTTTGGCATCCCACGGGTACTAATTACAAACAATGGAACGCAGTTTAACGAAAAGATTTTCAGGAAGTTCTATGCTGATCTCAAGATTGAATATCGGAACTCCTCTCTAGGCTATCCATAGAGCAATAGGCAGGAGGAATCATCTAACAAAACCATCATTAATGGAGTAAAAAGCGGCTTGAAAGTGAAAAAGAGAAGTGGGTTGAAGAGTTACCCCATGTGTTATGGGCCTACTGAACCACGGCGGCGCTCAACAAGGGAAACACCCTACTCCTTGACCTACGGAATGGAGGCTGTTATTCCACTAGAAGTCAGTCTCCCAACCCTTCAATCAAAATTGTTTTAAGATGCAAGCAATGAGGAAGCTATAGCACAAGCCTTGGACATGGCGGAAGGCCGAAGAGAAGCAGTACTAATTAGACTTGTCACCTATCAGCAGCAGCTTATTAGAAGTTTTGATAAGAAAGTTTTTCCAAGATAATTCACACCTGGAGAATTGGTTCTGAAGAAAGTCATGGATCACAAGAAGGTGCCTGGCAAAGGGAAGTTAGGACCTAATTGGAAGGGTCCTTACAAGGTCACAGTCATTGTTGGAAATGGAGCATACTACTTGTAGGATCTTAAGGGCAAGGCCATACCTCGGCACCTAGAATGTAGCCAAACTCAAGAAGTATTATTAATAGGTTAGACCCTCAAAGTTATCAGTCAAGTGTACAAGCATTTATTTGTTGATTAATGAGAATGCTTCCTCACTTCTTTAAACTTTTGTTTCCAGCACCTGTACAGCTTTATGGTCAAAACAAATTATTACTTAACCCAGTCTTTATAATCCAAGCCTTGGGGCCATATTTCAAATAAAAGTGATTAGCTTTGGTGTTCACCAAATGGACTCAGTTTTGGTGTTTACCAAACGGAATTAGTTTTGGTGTTTACCAAACGGACTTAGTTTTTATGTTTATCAAACGGAATTAGCTTTGGTTTTAACCAAACAGACTTCATTTTGGAACGACCGAACAAAATTTAGTTTTGGCTAGCACTCAAACATGCCAAGTAGAATTGCTTCGTGGAAACCACACTAACAAACTTTTCTTTTTTAACAATCATTTCTTTTTTGAAGTCACAGAATTTCTTAAGTACAAACATATCAACACTTCAGTACTGCTCCATGCAAACAAAGTTGGAACAGACTTGGCCAAAATTCTCTCAGGAACAAACTTCCAGCACTAGTCTTATTTAACTCCAGGTGGGGACAAACAATTTTTTTGAAATCAACCTTGACCTGAGTAAGACACCTCTTTATACCTTTATCCTATTCAAAGTACAAAGTTGAGACAGGCTTAGGTAGTTCTGCCAAGGAGCAAGATCCTCAATATCAATCTTACTTAGCTCTAGGTGGGGGCAAACAATTGTTTTTCTTAAAATCAACCTGGACCCAAGTAAACCACTCTCATTTGATTACAAGATAAGCACAACCATGCAGCCTATTAACCAGATCGAACAGCTATTCGGCCCTGCGGTCCAAACAATGCTCGGCTGAGGGCAAATAGTATAATTAACACAAACATTGAAGCAAAAAGTATCAGATTGCAAATATTAACTGGAAAAAGTTCCATCATTCAACCAAGGCACAACTGGCCTAAAAAAAGCAACAACAAAAAGAAAAATCGGCTTAATAGGCATTAAGGGGGCAACTCGTCAGAAAGACCGAGCTCTAGTGTATCAGAAAGCAAAAAAAAAAAAAAATAAAAAAAATGAAATGTGTAAAGAACAAACTTCAAGTCTTTTCAAACAAAAACCACTCTAACTCTCATCAGCAGGAGGAACTTTAGGGGCAACATTCACAATTTTCTGCACGTCATCTTGGGAAGGAAAAGTAGAGGCAGCTCTGACTTTTTGAGAAGCAAGAGCCTCCTTAACCATGTCTTCCATAGCCTCAGTCTCCAAGTTCCCACTCCCGTCAACATTTACTGCTTCACTGGCAGCACCGCTCTTCGGAGTCTTGTTTGCAGAATCAAATCCTGGGGAAATCCTTGCTGGAGAAGTAGCAGGAGTCTTCAGACCTAGAGACTTTGAGGGAACTGGAACGTTCTGAAACAAAAAGGATTCTTCAGGAATTTGAGTAGCAGCCAAGGCACTCATCTAGCCTTTCAAGAAGAGTTTGTCACGAAGTACCAACACCTTTTCCTTATAGGCAGCTCCAGCTTTATCCCAGCCCTGCTGCCAATGCTTAGTCTCCAAAGTTGAACGCTCAGCAGCCATCACAGCTATAACAGCCTCTAGCTCAATCATTTTTCCCTCAAGCTGGGCCTGAACCCCAATAACAGCCTCATTGGACTTCTCAGCAGAAGCCACAACTTTATTCAAACGGAATACCTCTCTCTTGGCGGTCTTGCGTCCCTCATTCTTGGCCTCCAAATTTGCTATCAATCTTTCAACATTCATGGCAGCCTCCAGTACGACCTTCTCCAGTTCCTCAACTCGGGTGACGGACAGATGCATCCTTTGGATACACTGCAGCAAATAAACAGGTACTAAAGGAAAGAAAATGATTCAAACCAGTAAAGAACATAAAAAGAAATAAAGAAGCACTCACAACAGTCATCATTTGAAGGGTTCCCTTCAAGATTGAGATGTCTTGAGGTCCGTTATGATTTGTCATATCTACTGGCATCAACAGGGTTTTGGTCAAATCAAAAGCAAATCTCCAAACGCAATAACCGAATCAGAGGTGGAAATGGTTCTACTTTGATGCATCATAGGTGGCTTCCATTCTCAAAAGACTTATCCCTAACAAGATCTTCAGAAGCCTCTCAAACTATGGCCTTGCCAGTCTCCCTCATCCTCTTTTTCGCCCTTTTAGCAATTGAAGTAGCGGGTTCGGTAACAGCAGTAGATGGGCCAGAGGCCCCTATCTCCAATTTTACGTCTATAAGGCTCTTTGGCTTGTCCTTGACCAAAGGAGCCTCCAGAACATCAGAAGAGACAAAAGCCTTCACCTCTAGATCCACCAGCACTCTTCTTTTTGACATTGATCCACCCCCTATGAAACTGGGGGCATGAGAAACTGTTCTCTCAATAGATAAACTTTGGTCGTGGCGGCGGTGGTTTGTGACTAGAGAAGTAGGGGATGTGTCGGTCTCAATATCATAATCGAGAAAGGATGCAGCAAGCTTTGCTTTTTTCGGGATTGTGGTTCGGTAGGTCGCCCGGTAATCCAATAGTTCAGGGGCAGATCTCTTTTTGTACCTCAAAACAGTCTTGATCGCTTCAACATTCTCACGATTCGTTCTACGTTGATAACATAAAGCTTCTACAGAGACAGAAAACATCCTTAGCACAACATCTAAAGAAAACAAAAATGTAAAGACAAGTAGAGCACAAGACTCAGACCTGGGTAGCCATCCTTTTGGGGCATTCTCTCAGACTGGAACTCGGTTCCAGCAGGGAACTCCCAGTTACCACCAACTTGCAAGAAATCATCATTGTGTTTCTCAGAATTAGATAAGTCGGTGACAAGGTGGCAGTCAGCCAAGCGGACACAGAGGTAATAGGTACTATGATCTTTATTGTGCGAAAAGGTATAACAACCCAGAACGTACCATATGTCTAGATTCAGACCCAACCACCTGTTAAGAGCGGAGACGCCGCAGACAACTCGAAACAGATTTACAAACACTTGCATTGGGGTAAGTTGGACTTGGTGTAGGAAGCGACGTACTAATGGATCAAGAGGGAATCGGACCCCCTTCTTCAAGAATGGTAGCAACAGGGAAAGCAACAGTGTCTTTGGTACATATGTGTTTGGCGTTGACTTTCGCCAGCAAAAGGCTAACATTGTCAAGGATACTGTAATCACGATGGAACAAGGCCATTGCCTTAGGAGTATCTACTAGTGCACGAAATTTTTCCATTACCTAGACCTAGGAGGGCAAAGGCAAAACTACAACCGAGCAAGAAACATAAAAACACTACCAGAACAATGGTGCAAGGGCCAACGATGGCGACATAGACAGAAAAGCAATAGAAAAGAGGAGCTCCAGGAAGAACTTACAATGATTCGATGAATAAGCGACAAAGTGCGAAGATCCTTTGAACATGAACAAGAATAACGGAGTTCACAACCCTCGTCGAAACCAAGGCAGAGGAATGAAAAGGGTTTTAGGATTTTCTAAAGTTTGGAGATAGACAAAGGGGTTTGAATTGACATCCCTAGGGAATTTATTACTCTCAACCGGCGCGAAGGTACAAAATCATGCCCTTCTATATGGAATCGAGGCACTGTCTCTGCACACCAGTATAGTGCTGCCTGTGTCATTATGAAAGGACACATGCAGAGTGCATGTGTCAGGATCGAACTGCTACCAAGGCTGAACTAGAGTAGATCTGAAGCAACGCGATGTTTGGGGTATTGGGCTATAGCCCCTCCCAAGTGGAACCTTAACGTGAGTTAGGGGCAAATGAAGGGGTAGAATATATATGTGTCGGATCCAAGCCTTGGGCTGGCCTAATCCATTAAACCCAGGTCTAAGTGGATCAAGTGAATGTGTGAGCAAACTAATCAAGCCCAACTCCATGATCAACAGTCCACCTAAGTCCTCAAGCACTTGGGCCCAACTCGCAATGGAAAGGCCAGTCCAGCTGCGATACTGGGCTAGGCCGAGCTGCAAGACTTAATTCACAGACCGAACTGATGGGCCGAACCCATTATCATAAACCAAAGTGGGCCGAGCCCACACAAAGATATCTAATTGGGCCAACCCATCTCTATAAAATAGCCTAGTGAAAGACCGAGCCGGGACATAACATCATCGAGCTGAGGGAACCTCTCAGGGAAACGTAGAAGCTATGAATACTTGTATGTACAGGCTACCACCTCACGTGGTCCCTCTCCCTAGAATCACGAAAGTAGTTGAGCAAGGAAATGTGATCTATTATAAGCATGGTTACAATGAGTATATGGATCCATTGTCACCTACCTAGTGGTCCACTACCTTGAGCAACGTTAGAGGGAGCTCGGCAGCACCAGAACTTCATGAAACCATCTTGGGCAACAAGTAAAGGATTATATATATAACTCCACTCATTTCACGTTGGAAGTAACCAAGTTGAGCTGAACTATACTCATGTAAACACAACTCTCTACACCCAGAGAACACATTCCATCTTTTCCGATTACTTACTCCCACACTAGAGGGGTTACCCGGCCAATTCCGGCCAGGCAGCTCTCACGGTGCTCATTGTTGCAGGGTCTTCATTTCTGGATAGTCCAATCGGGTGCGGAGTTTCGGTTCACAATCATCTAGTGCGGTATTCGGTAGACACACTTCTTATCACAACAGTTACAAAATTTGAAATTTGCAGGAGCCTTTACTTTTCCTATTTTTTAGACTTTTCAAGGTTTATTCCATTAACAAATTTTTTTATTTCTTGTGCCTCTTTTCTTAATTTGGTCTTCCCCTTTTAAAAGTTGTTCATTTCAGTTTGAGTAGGACTCTTTCCAGATCACGACATCACAGATTCTGGGTATTTAGGTTTCTTTTTCTTTGTTTTTTTTTTCTGTTGGAAAAATGGCTTTGAAAATTCCTTATTTTTTGCTAACTTTGAGCATAAATTAAGATGGAACCCAAGCGTTATTTTTAATGTTTTTCATTGGATTTATGTTTAATGCCGCGTAGTGAATAACATCGTGTATTTGGTTGCTCAAAACCATTTCCAGATGAATGAGAATTCAACGCGCATTTTCGGGTTTGTGGAAATGAATTTACGTGGGTTTCCTACACATTTGTGAAATGTGTTTGTCCTACATTAGAAAGGCTTAAGGGTTTGAATGGGTTTATATACCTTAGCTTGGGATACTTGGGATAGGCCCCAAGGGATACCCAAGTTTGTGGATAGGTGAGGTTAAGGGTGAAGTAGGCTAGACCCATTGGGTCCAAAATAACAACCACACCCGTGCGCCGTCCGTTCGTCCGTCTGTCCATCTAGTTGGTCGGGCGGACTGGGTTGGGCCTAGGCTTGGGCGCGAGTGCATGGTGTGAGGTTAGGTTGGGCTTGTCCGGCCCAATATTTCTCTTTTTGGGCCAAAAACATTTGTAATTTATTTATTTATTTTTAATTTTGATTTCAAAATTCCAAATAAATTGGTCCAGAATTTTTCCTTCACCCAAACAGATCCCTAATGGGTTCAGACCCACCTGAACAGGTTCAAAGGGTTCAAAATAGGTTCATACCTGTTCAAGTCAAACTGAATCTGTTCAAACAGATTCAAATCTGTCTGGTACCTCTTCAATCTGTCCAAACAAGTTTTTTACCTGTTCGGAATAGCCACCATTTCTACTATAAAAAGCCTTCAATTCCAGCATTCTTGTCATTCAATTTTCCCTCATAATTTCGTCATTCTTCTTATGTTCTTCTTGTGCTCTTGCATCTGTTTCTGTATTTATTTTTAGGAAGAAAAAGAGAGAGTTACAATAGAGTTTTGGTTTGCCAGACTTGAATTTGTAGTGATGCAAATTTAAGTTTTAGTCATTGCATCCTAGGAAGTAGACGCCAATAAAACTTGAAGCACCAGAGCGTGGGCAAAATCTATTTTAAGGAGATTGTGTTCAATACAAGCCTCGACTTTAATTTCTGTAAGCATTTAATTCGGAATTTAATTTATATAATTATTTTCTAAATTATTTTATTTTATTGATTATTTAATTTATATATTTAATTTACACACACACACACAGCTGGGTGGAAAAATAATCTTAAAGTATATTTTCGTTTTTATTTATTTCTGTGTTAGACAGATGAATATTTTGTTTCGAGAAATTAAATAGTAGTCATATACTGTTTAATTTCTTAAATAGTAGTAATCTATTGTTTAATGATTTCTTTGATAACATAGTAGTAATATATTATTTATCATTGGAATTTTGTTACAAAATATTATTTTGTATATTTAGTGTGTAAATTATTTTTTTGTATAAATTCGTGATTAGTGTCTTAATATTTCTCCAAAATTATAACAATTGAAATAAACAGTACCGAGACTGTTATTACTCCGACCCCCACACTTGTTGTGCAGTGATGACTCCAGCAGTACCGGTAAATCATGGGGGAAAAGTCAGAAAAATTCAATGGAAATGATTTTAAAAGATGGCAACAAAAAATGATATTTTATCTTACCACGTTGAATTTGGCTCGCTTCACCTATGAAAAAGCTTCGGCATTGAACAAGGAAGAAACTGATCGGCAAGTGGTTGCCACAGTTAATGTATGGAAACATGGTGATTTTCTGTGTCGGAATTATATTCTTAATGGGTTGGACAATACACTGTATAATATGTATAGTGTTAAAAGCATTGCTAAAGAACTGTGGGAATCTCTAGATCATAAGTATAAGACAAAGGACACCGGTACAAAGAAATTTGTTGTCTACCGTTTTCTGGATTTTAAAATAATGGATTCCAAGACGGTTATTAGCAAGGTTCAAGATCTCCAATTAATTCTCCATAACATACATGCGGAAGGGATGGTTCTCAGTGAATCTTTCCAAGTAGCGGTAATCATTGAAAAATTGCCACCATCTTAGAAAGAATTTAAGAATTATCTAAAGCATAAAGCGCAAGGAGATAAAATTGGAGGAATTGATTGTGCGACTCAGAATTAAGGATGACAACAGTGGTTCCGACAAGAAGTCAGGAAACCATGTCATGTAGGCTAAAGCAAATGTTGTGGAATATGGATAAGGGTCAGAGTTCAACAACAAAAAGTGGAAGCATAATGGCAATGGTCCCAAACAAGGATCCACTAGTAAGATCAATAAATGGATCAACGACGGGTTCAACAAGAGGTTTTAAAGGCAAGTGTTTTGTGTGCGGTAAAGATGGGCATCGTGTTAAGGATTGTCATGTTCGCAAGGACGGAGGAAGTTCGAGCAAAAAGCCAGCACAAGCCAATATAGCCGAGGATTTTTATCTTTCCGATGGAGTGGCAGACATCAATCTTGCTGCAGTAGTCTCTGAAGCAAATTTGGTGGGCAATCCCAAGGAATGATGGGTGGATACTAGAGTAACTTGCCATATCTGTGCAGATAAGAAGATGTTCACAACTTACAAAGTGGTGGAAAGTGGGGAACAACTTTTTATGGAAAACTCCTCTACTTCAACTATAGAAGGACAAGGAATGATTGTGCTGAAAATGACCTCGGAGAAAGAACTCGTTCTTAACAATGTACTCTATGTGCCAGAGATTCGCAAGAATTTGATTTCTAGGTCATTGTTGATCAAGAATGGGTTTAAATTGGTCTTTGAATCTGACAAGGTTGTACTCTTCAAGAGTGGAATGTATGTGGGGCGAGGTTATATGAGTGATGGGCTTTTCCAACTCAATGTAAATACTGTTGTACCAAATTTGGCTATTAATAATAAGAATACATTTTCTGTTTATATTGCTGAGTCTTTCTTTTTTATGGCATGGTAGATTTGGACATGTTAATTTTAATTCTTTGCGTAGACTTGTTACTTTAGAATGTTTACCAAACTTAGAATTTGATCCTAATCATAAATGTGAGATTTGTGTTGAGACAAAACTCACTAAGGCATTATTTAATAAATTTGAAAGAAGTATTGAACCTCTAAATTTAATTCACACAGATGTTTGTGATTTAAAATTTGTTCAAACTAGAGGTGGTGAGAAGTACTTTATTACTTTTATTGATGATTGCACTCAATATTGCTATGTTTACTTATTGAGAAGTAAAGATGAAGCCGTAGAAGCTTTTAGGCAATATAAACTTGAGTTTGAAAATCAACTTGGCAAAACTATAAAGATATTGAGGAGTGACAGAGGTGGTGAGTATGATACACCATTTGGAGAATTTTGTTCTGAACATGGTATCATTCACCAAACCACTGCACCCTATTCTCCTCAGTCAAATGGAGTTGCTGAGAGAAAGAATCGAACTCTTAAAGAGATGATGAATGCCATGTTGATTAGTTCAAGGTTATCTCAGAACTTGTGGGGGGAAGCGATTTTGTCTATTAACTTTATCTTTAACAGGGTACCCCACAAGAAACTCAATCACACCTTATGAATTATGGAAAGGTCGACGACGTACCTACAATTACCTCAAAGTGTGGGGGTGTTTGGTCAAGGTGGCAGTCCCTAGTCCCAAAATGACTAAGATAGGACCAAAGATCGTTGATTATGTGTTCATTGGTTATGCAAATAACAGTAGTGCATATAGATTTTTAGTTCATAGATCTGAAAATCTAGATATGCATGTAAACACTATTATTGAGTCAAGGAATGTGTCATTTTTTGAACACATTTTTCCATACAAAGAAACTGAAGAGAAAAGTTCAAATAAAAGAACTTTTGATTCTGCTATGGGTAGCAGTGAAGACCACAATGATAATGAATTAGATGAACCTAGATGTAGCAAGAATGCTAGGATCTCTAAATCATTTGGTCCAGATTTTCTGACATACCTGTTAGAAAACGAGTCTCAAAACTTCAAGGAAGTAATGTCGAGTCCTGAAGCTCCGTTGTGAAGAGAGGCTGTGAATAGTGAAATTGAATCAATACTGAAAAATCATACTTGGGAACTGGTGGATCTTCCACCAGGGTGTAAACCTCTTGGATATAAGTGGATATTCAAGAGAAAAATGAAAGAAGATGGTTCAATAGATAAATACAAGGCTAGGCTTGTTGGTAAGAGATACATGTAGAAGGAAGGCCTTGATTATTTTGACACCTATTCACTAGCGACGAGAATAACATCTATTCGCATGTTGATTACGATTGCAGCTTTGTATAATCTGGAAATACATCAAATGGATATTAAAACAACTTTTTTGAATGGCAAGTTAGATGAGGAAATTTATATGGAACAACCGAAAGGGTTTCAAGTTCCTAGCCAAGAGAAAAAGGTTTGTAAACTTGTCAAATCCCTTTATGGATTAAAACAAGCTCCGAAACAATGGCATGAAAAATTTGATCACGATATGATTTCGAATGGTTTTAAGATAAACGAATGTGACAAATGCGTCTATGTCAAAAGTACAGACAAAGGCTATGTCATAGTTTGTCTTTATGTGGATGACATGCTCATTATTGGAAGCAATAATGACATGATTAAATCCACAAAGAAAATGTTGAACAAAAAGTTTGACATAAAAGATTTGGGAGTAGCAGATTTAATTCTAGGAATAAAAATTAATAGAACATCTGAAGGATATGCTTTATCTCAGTCTCACTATGTTGAGAAAATCCTGGAGAAATTTGGAAAGCATGACGACTGTCCTGCTAAAACACCTATTGACATTAGTCTTCATTTGTTAAAAAATACAGGTGCAGACATATCACAATTAGAGTACTTTCGGATAATCGGAAGCTTGATGTACTTAATGAATTGCATTAGGCCAAATATAGCCTATACTATAAGCATGTTAAGTAGGTACACAAGTAATTCAGGATTCGATCATTGGAAAGCGATAATTAGGGTACTTAGGTATCTAAGACATACCCAGAATTATGGCTTATATTATACCAAATATCCAGCACTACTAGAAGGGTACATCGATGCAAATTGGATATCGGATACTAAAGACTCAAAATCCACTAGTGGATACGTCTTTACCCTAAGAGGTGCTGTAGTCTCTTGGAAATCCTCCAAGCAGACATGCATAGCAAGGTCGACAATGGAATTTGAGTTTATCATATTAGATAAAACAGGAGAAGAAGCAGAATGGCTTTGTAATTTCTTAGAAGACATTCCAATGTGGCTTAAACCTGTGCCAGCTATATGCATTCCATGTGATAGTGAAGCAGCAATAGGACGGGCACAAAATCATATGTATAACGGTAAGTCTCAACACATTCGTCGAAGACATAATACCGTTAGGCATTTGCTCTCAAAATGGAATAATTTCCATAGAATATGTAAAGTCAAAGGAGAATATTGCGGATCCATTGACTAAAGGGCTAGCTAGAGAGCAAGTGTACTATTTATCGAGGAGAATGAGATTAAAGCCTATTACTTAAAAATCACCATAATGGCAACCCAACCTAGTTGAATGGAGATCCCAAGATCTAGGTTCAAAGGGACAACCGAATTATGGATAACTTCACGTATCACTAAGGAGGTTTACTCCTACCAATTTTTATGATAAGAGTGATACCTGCAGCGTGTAACAAGCCCGCGGGGGACCTCGCTACAGCTCGGACTCGATTTGTGTCACGGTTCTTAATCTGAACCAAAGAGTCCAAATCCGGCAAATCGCTTTGAGAAAACAGATTTTTGAAAGAAGTGCCAAACATGGACTGCTTTGCCAGATACAGAGTCGCCACCTAAATATTTTATTTTTGGGAAATTTAGGAAACCCTGACTCGTTGCCTAAGGCCACGTGTCCGTCATCACCAAAGTTGCCTCGGCTCGGGAACTTGGGTACGATTGGGGAAGGTCACTTCGTGAGCACCCCCGCTCGCCCGATCAAAGATCGGCCTCTACTAACCATGATATCTATTTTTGAAAACATTATGTGTTCTTATTCCGGTTATTAGCCTAGATTACTATGTGATGCGCACAGCATACAAGTATATACGGGATCGCCTGAATTGGAACAAAACATTTCATGTTTGTTTGTTTGAAAATGGTTTGATGGTGCTACCCGCAAGTAGGCTAAGACGTGGATTTGCCACCCTCGGGTGGGCTTAGAAAACATGATTTTGCCACTATTTAGTGGGCTTAAAACACACAATTGATGAATTGTTCCAATTCAAATAACCCAACCTTCACCCACAGGCATTCAGGCAGTTATATCACATAAGCATATAGCCTCATGGTAAGCATGCTATTCATGGCAGTCACTCACACGCATGCAAGGATGCTAAAGCATAAAACTCACCGAGTACTCCAAGCCAAAATAGAAACCGATTAGAAGTCCATGCATGATCCTAAATATACAGAAATGCCTAATGCAACACATGCAAAAATGTAACTATAGCAGGCTCGGCTACTCTAAACATGGCATATGGAATGCTATAGCTAACACGTATTTAACTTAGAATTGAAATACAAATGTAGTTAGTATGATGCGCCGAGCCCGGTGCATGCAAGACAGATGAATGAATGCAAACATGCTATCATACTGTATGCTAATTGACACATGCCCTAATCTAACCATCATAAGCAGGTAAATAAAAAGGGAAGAAAGACGTGGGGTTGGAAGACATACATCACACACATGCACACTTATTATAATTATGCCCTCGCGCAGAGGGTCCGAATAAAATAATATACAGTCCCAAATGAATAGTATAGTCCGAATAAATAATACAGTCCAAATATGTACAAAACCCTAATTAATTAACAAATTTAACTAGGAAAGCATTAAATTGGCATGCAAGCCAGGGACTGTCTCGACTCTTCTCCGGATGATGAATGATGCATGCTCGGGTTGCCTTTGCGCGGAAATCCATGGCGATGCCCCAATTAGCCTCTGTTTGCAATTATTCTTGGAATGCGTGCCAAGCTTCGGAAGGCTGCTGATTCTTGATTTGCTGCAACAGAGAGCAACAGAGGGGCATGGCAAAGTATTTTCACACATGTATGCATGCCTCGATCCTCGTGCCACCAATCACGCATCTCGATGCATGATGACCGAGGAGTCGAATTGCACAACTCAATATGGAATGAATGCACATGAAAATACAACTAAGACCTAACTCCATCATGGACAATCCGGAGTGTCGGTGACTGGGGAATTGAGACACGTTCCGTCACTCGGAGTACGAAACGTACCTCGTTTCCCGTGCTCGGGCTAACCCTTATCCCAAACACAATGCAATATGCATGACATGCATGAATGCAACTAAGATACAACCTAACATGCACAATGCTATGAAATGGCATACACGATGCACGAGGTAACATGGCATACACAATGCGCTAACATACAACCTAGCATACACAATGCTATGAAATGAAATGGCATACACAATGCATAATGGACTTACACCAACACGAGTGGACCTCGGCCACACTCACATAAGAGGCCATTAGATGAAAATGAGACACTCGAAATGCGTGCACACGTGCACGCAAACCGAGGACCGACCCTAAGGCACTAAATGCCACTCTAACAAGACATGGCAAGGCATGGAATATGGCATACTAGCATGCAAATTTCAGTAGCAAAATATGATGCAAAACAGCCCCAAAACATGGAAACATGGCACCCGATACATGGAATGAGACCTGAAACATGAAATTAGGTACATGGAATGACCTATGGCTATGCAAAGCATGCATTATTTGAACATGAAGTGTGAAGACAGAATCAATACAGTCCCAAAACAAGCATATTTACAGTTTTAAGCAAGGCCAAACAGTGAACACAAATAGGACTAAGCTAGCATGCAAAAATGGCCTCGTAAGAGAGATAATGAAGCAAGTAGCAGCTTCTGGCCCTAAATGGCCAAGAGCCCTTCAACAAAGTTGAAGAGGGGCTCAAAATGAAGCACTTTACAGTTTACAACAAGCCACGAAAACAAACACAAGTATGGCTAAACTATTATGCAAGAAATGGGCCAAAAGGGAGACAAAGAAGCAAGTGATGGTTGCTGGCCTCGAACAGAGGAGGGCCCTTAAACAAAGTTTAAGAGGGGCCCAAAACATGATATTTTACAGTTAGTGACCAAACCCAAAACAGTGCACATGCAAGCGTAAAATACTATGCAAAATAAGGCCTAAAAAAGAGGTTTAAACACAAAGAGCAAAAAGGGAGCTTCAAACAGAAAAAGTCCCTTGATCAAACATGAAGAGGGGGTCAAAATAAGGCTATTTACAG
Source organism: Camellia japonica (assembly GCA_030407325.1). Taxonomy (NCBI): domain Eukaryota; kingdom Viridiplantae; phylum Streptophyta; class Magnoliopsida; order Ericales; family Theaceae; genus Camellia; species Camellia japonica. The sequence goes on along the minus strand of JAPPVO010000010.1, from coordinate 20,757,164 downwards.
TTCGGATCAGAGCCCAAAAATACAAGCACAAGGGCTAACAAAACATGCAAGAATAAGGCCAAAAAAGGGATAAAGAGGCAAGTGGCAAAAGGAAGCCTCAAACAGTGAAGAGACCTTAAAAAATGTTGAAGAAGGGCTCAAAATAAGCCACTTTTCAGTTTATAACCAAGCTCAAAACAGTTCACAAATAGGCCTAAAATACTATGCAAGAAGGAGGCATACAAGAGAGGTAAAGAAGTAAGTGGTAGCTAGAGACCTTAAACATGGAAGGACCCTTAATCAAATATGAAAAAGACCTCAAAACATGACTATTTCCAGTTAGGGTCGGAGCCCAAAAATGCAAGCACAAAGAGCTCAAATATAGACCAAAATGAGGCAAGAAAAGAGGAGAAAGTGACTTACCCTTGAAGAACCAAACTTCAACACCTCTTAGCTTGAGAAAAGGTGCTCATTGCCTCTGGAAAACCAGCTCCAAGTGTTGGAAAGGATGGTGGGGGGGTGGTTCTATGTGGTGGTGTAGAAAGGGGGTAGGATTTGAGAGGTTTTGAGGGTTGAAGTGTAGAGAGAGAGAGAGATGCAATGTAGGAGCTCAAGACCAAACTTTCTAACCCTTAAAACTGAAGGGGAGGGGTTGGTTTTATAAGCAAAGGAGTGGAGAAAAGGGGGGGAAAATGGGGGGGAGATTCAAATTCAATTTCCCCCCCCCCCCCCAAAAGCCAAACCCTCGGACTTGGGTGAAGTTCAGAACAAAATACATGACTGGAATGCACTTGGGACAAGGATCATGGCCGGCCAACTCAAAAGGGCAAAAAAAGTCATCCACTAGGTAAGTGGCCGGTCGGCCAGGTCAAAGGGGTAAAGTGGCTGGCCACCCCTTAGGATGAAGCCCCAGAAGTTAGCTTTCCAATGTCGCAAACCTTGCATCAAAATTCCTCCTGTGGAAAAAGTTATGCCAGTTTCCGTGAAGCCGCGCAGATTCGGTCCAACCGGACTTCAACCAACCATATCTCCTCCCCCCGGACTTGGACTTAGGAGATTATTGAGTGCAAAATGAAGCCCCGAAAGTAAGATTTCCAATGGTGGTGGCCTCATATCTTAATTCCTCTTGTGCAAAGAGTTATGCCCATTTCGGTGAAGCCGCGCAGATTTTTCTCCTTCCCGGATTCATGCTGAACCACTTTGGACTCAAAAAAAGTTGGCTTTTCAGCAAAATTGCTAGCCTCCCACCCTCCTACAAGCTTTCTAATAATGAAAATAAGGTCCCTGCCAAAAATGGACCAAGACGGATGCAAAACGAAGGTTCGGGGGCCAAAACACGCAGTTCGGGGCCCCGAAAATAGGCTGTTAGGCACCAGAAGTAGTGTTCGACCACGAAGTTGGTCTCTCGGACCACAGTGTCCCTCAAAAGGGAGGGAATAAGGTATGTGCCAAAAACCGGAGCAAACGGAGGTGGTTAAGCGGTCCCGAACCGAGGCACACGGCCAACGGCTCCGAAAAACTGAAAACCGGGCTCCAAACGAGCAAAATGGCCTACGACCACGAAACGCAGCCTATAGCCACTAAGAGATAATCTACGAGACCTCTCCCTCCCTTCAGGAAGAGAAACAGAGAAAACAGAGCCTGGTTCACAAACCGAGGCAAGGCATGAAAGAGTCCGGAAGTTCGGAGGCAAGGCTCGCAGCCGAGACTCTGAAACCTCTGAACGAGCATGATATGCAACATCACCAAGCGCTCAATCGGTGACGTCTGAGTCTTAAGGTCGGTCAAAAATGGGGTGTCTACACAGCGTTAGTAGAATAAACTTTGCTTTTAATGATTCTTATAGCTTGGACATCCAAGTGGGGTATAGCAGGATACTCTTAATAAGAAATAGCTTGAACTAGGCCGGTTCTGTGAGAATTGAGAAGACTGGATTCTCTAAAGCACTCATGAATTACCAGGCATTGTTCAGGGCCAAAATGAACATAACTGTAAGAACCAAACTGTGTTTGTAAATACACTATGTGTAGTCCATTGTCTTGGTTTACAAAAATAGCTGAACAGTTCAAGGCATCGCGTCCACTGGTTAGCCAGTAAGTCCGATAGGCTTTCACTAGAGGAGGTTTAAAGCCAAAAGCTACCTATCTCGATGTGGTGTATCTTCTTAATGTACTCTTTTTTTGTTTGTATCTTGTTGTATGTCCGTTCTTGTCACGACCCAAACCCGGCCCTATGGGTTTAGCACCGTAACCGGCCAGTAATCCGAGATTACCGAAGGCCTCTTGACAGTAAAACAGTAAAACAGAGTACAGGGCCTGGCAGAAGCCAATACAGTAAATAAACAGTGTCCAATGAGCTGTGACAGTCTGTATGCAAAAAGAATTTTCATGTATTCATACATTCAGAGCAGTACAGTCTATACAAACATTTACAGTCATTCAGTACAGGGACCTAATCCCTTGATAACAGTACGGTAAAGTAGGTAACAGTCTATACAGTGATACAAACAGTACGGAGACAGACGGGGGAAATAAAACACCCCAAAGCCATAGCATGGCAAACTCGGAACCTCGCAGTGAGGCACATAGGCTGGCTTGACAAAACTGGAATGATCCCGACGTGTCTAGCTTTGGTCCGGTGCCTGTACACCTACATATATATATGAGCAGTGAGCTAAAGCCTAGTGAATAACATAAAGCGTAAAGGGGTTTAGAATGAATGTCCTTACAGTAATGAAAACAGTTCATTTCAATCGGTATAGCAGTTGTTCAGTATAGTAAACAGTCATATGTGGTACATCCATTAGCATAACAGTACAGTGAGCAGTAGGTCTTAAAGACCGAACAGTAATGATGGCCATCAGTCAGTAAACAGTAGTGGTTCCAACGAGGGAACCGACAGAGATCTCTGTAACAGTAACAGTAAACAGTAGGTGCTAAGGATGCCACAGTACAGTTCAGAAATAAATGACATACATTCATTCAGTAAATAATACCAGTTCAGTAACGGTTCAGTAAACAGTTCAGTTCAGTATTCAAAAGATGATCATTTGAACATATCTTTACACAATTGTTACTCACAGAGTTCTGGGCTACAGTGGGCTAGAGCGTCTCCTTGGAATACCAACCCTAAATAGTTAACAGATTGAACACACTCTAAGTTTCACAATTAGGAAAGGTAATAACTTAACCCCTAAATGCCTCGGTGTGTTCTACATCTATATCCTCATTAAGATGTCTTAAACTAGACCTAAGAATGCCTAGAATGGGATGAGGATGCAAGGATGTGCACAGAAAACATTTTCAGTGAAACAGGGTTCCGCTCGAGCGCATCTTTCCCCGCTCGAGCGGACATGCAAACAAAGGCATCCGCTCGAGCGTCAACTTCCCCGCTCGAGCGTGTCACCCAATACTCCGCTCGAGCGTACATTTATCCGCTCGAGCGGACTGGTGAACAGTGCAAAGTACTGGATGCTCGATTTCTCCGCTCGAGCGTGCATCACTCTGCTCGAGTGGACTGTAAAACAGGTCAAAGTACTGGGAGCTTGATTTCCCCGCTCGAGCGCTACTTTTCCTGCTCGAGCGGGAGGCAAAAATCTGGAAGAACCCAGGTTTGTGTTCTAAGTTCAAAACCAAGGTTTCAACCACCAAAATCGATCCTCTTGGGCCCATTTTCTGGAGAACCTTTGTAAACACATAGAATCACAAGATTTAAAGCTCAATTTGTAAAAATCAAAGCCCAAGGGTGTTTCAAACAAACCCACTTTCAAACCCATTTTCCATGAACATGCATGAACATCCTACAAAGTGACATGCATGAGATTAAATCAAATCAAAGCTTCCAATACATGCTCAAATGAGCTCAATGTTTTGAAAACAAGATGAAAACATGGACTATAACAACAATATGAGCATGCATGTACCAATTCCCATGAAATTAACCCCAAAATGCAACAATATAGCCATGCATGCAACAATAGAGCTATAATTCAACACTTTGAGCCATAAGTTGGCTCTTGACCTCAATTTAGCTCAAAACCATGCAAGAACAACTCAAAGACGCAATTAAGAAGTTGAATAATCCACCTTAGGTGTAGAATTAGAAGTGAGGGGGCTCAATTATGCGAATATCCTTCAATTTCTTCAAGTTCCAAGCCAAACTCAAGACAAATTCAACTCTCTCAATATCTCTCTCTCTAAATTCGGTGGAAACAAGGAAATGAAGCTGATGAATGTTTTGATTCAATGTATACAAGCCACTAGATGTGTCTAGGATAGTGGCCCACTAAGGGCTTGTTTGGTAAATAAAGCCAACTAAGCAATTTAACACTATTTTATTCTAATTTAATCCAATTTAATCATACTGAATCAGTTTTCAATTAAATACACTATAAAATCACATAAATCACGATGATCATGAAACAGTAATCGCTTTCCGATTCGGCCGCCGATAAGGCCTTCGATATGCAGTTTAGACATAAAAACTCAAACAGATAATCAATTGATCAAACAGATAGAATATGCAATACAATAGATAAACTCAATCAATTCAGTTTCAATTTCAGTCAGTTAGTTCAGTAATTTATTCAGTTCACTTGTCAGTCATAAACGGTTCAGTTTATCAGTAATCAGTGCTTATTCGGTAAACAGTGACGAGGGTTGTTACAGTCTCCCCTCCTTAAAAAGAGTTTAGTCCTCTAAACTCGAGTTACCTTCATTCTGGAAGAAAACAGGATTCAGTGGGAACAGTTCAGGATATCTCTTAGCCATGTCATCTTCCCTTTCCCAAGTGGCATACACGCCACCATGGTTCTGCCAGTCGACTTTCACTAACGGGATCTCTTTGTTCCTCAGTTTCTTGATCCGTCTGTTTACAATTTGTATAGGCCGCTCCTCGTAAGTGTAGTCATCACTCAACACTATCCGAGTAGGCTCAATCACATGGAATGGATCCCGAAGATAATCTCTCAACATAGAAATGTAAAAGACGTTATGCATATGCTCCATTTTAGGAGGAATCGCAACTTGATACGCCACCGGGTTGATTTTCTCAATAATCTCGTACGGTCCGACGTATCTTGGCGCTAACTTGCCTTTGACTCCAAAACGAGTCTGGCCTTTCATCGGTGTCACTTTCACAAACACGTGATCACCCACTTCATACTCTCTGTCTCGTCTTTAACATCTGCATAACTTTTCTGTCGGCTCTGTGCAGTTTTCAATCTCTGTTGAATCAGTTTCACTTTCTCAGTTGTCTCATAAACAATCTCGGGCCCAAGCAAAGGCCCATCTCCAACTTCTGCCCAGCAAATCGGAGATCTACATTTTCTGCCATACAATGCCTCGAAATACGCCATACCAATACTTGAATAATAACTGTTGTTGTAGGCGAATTCAGCTAAGGGCAAATGGCTTTCCCAGTTTCCCTGAAAATCAAGGACACACATTCTCAATAAATCCTCTAGAGTCTGGATGGTCCTTTCTGATTGGCCATCTGTCTGAGGATGATAAGCACTACTCAGTCTCAGTTCAGTACCCAATGCAGTCTGTAGGCTTTGCCAAAACCTCGATGTAAACTTCGAATCCCTATCAGAAACAATGGACACAGGCACTCCATGCAGTCTAACAATTTCATCAATATAGAGTATAGCCAATTTGTCCGCATTATAAATTGTCTTGACAGGTAGGAAGTGTGCAGATTTAGTCAGTCTATCAATAATAACCCAAATAGAATCCATACCTTTTCTGGAGCGAGGTAATCCAACGATAAAATCCATCGTGATATACTCCCATTTCCACTCCGGTATGGGCAAGGGTTGCAGTAAGCCTGCGGGTCGTTGATATTCCGCTTTGACTTGTTGGCAATGAAGACATTTGGACACAAAGTCGGCAATTTCTTTCTTCATTCCCGGCCACCAAAAATTCTGTTTCAGATCTTGATACATTTTCGTGTTCCCCGGATGGATCGAAAATCTTGAGTTGTGGCCTTCTTGCAGAACTTTTCGTTTCAATTCGGTATCATTCGGTACACACAGTCTCTCTTGAAATGTCAGTACATTATTTTCAAATTTGAATCCCGGTCTCGGTTTAGATTCCCTTTCTTCAATGATCTTCCTCAAGAAGTCATCCTGTTGCTGTTTCTCTTTAATTTCCTCAATCAGAGCCGGTTGAGCAGAAATAGCAGCCATTGTGCCACCTTGTTCCTTCAAAACAATTTCAATTTCAGATTTCTCAAGGTCACAAAGCAACTATTTCTGTTTAGTAAGCAAACAAGCTAAATTTGCAATCGACTTCCGGCTTAGTGCATCGGCAACGGTATTGGCTTTTCCCGGGTGATACAGAATCTGTAGGTCATAATCTTTAATCAATTCTAGCCATCTCCACTGTCTCATATTCAGTTCTTTCTGGGTGAAGAAATACTTCAGACTCTTGTGGTCGGTATATACTTCACATGTTGCCCCATACAGATAGTGACGCCAGATTTTCAATGTGAATACCACTGCAGCGAGTTCCAGATCATGGGTCGGGTAGTTCTTTTCATGTGGTCTCAGTTGTCGGCAAGCATAAGAAATAACTCTCCCATTCTGCATTAAAACACATCCCAAACCCTTATGAGAAGCATCACTAAATACAGTATAACCATCCGTACTTGAGGGTAAGGTAAGAACAGGTGCAGTCACAAGTCGAGTTTTCAACTCTTGAAATGCTGATTCCCTCTGGTCGGTCCAGTCAAATGATGTCCCCTTCTGTGTCAGTTGAGTCAATGGTAAGGCAATTTTGGAGAAATCTTTGACAAACCTTCTGTAATATCCAGCCAATCCCAAAAAGCTTCGGACTTCTGTTACATTTGTTGGTCTAGGCCAGTTCACTACAGCTTCAATTTTCTGCGGATCAACAGAAATTCCATCTTTGCTAACAAAAACATAACATGATCAAGCCAAAACTCACATTTAGACAGTTTAGCATACAGTTTCTGTCCTCTTAGGGTTTGTAGGGCAAGTCTCAGATGGTGTTCATGCTCTTCTACACTTTTTGAATAAATCAGTATGTCATCAATAAACACAACAATAAATCGTCAAGGTATGGTTTAAAAATTCTGTTTATGAGGTCCATAAATGCAGCTGGTGCATTGGTCACTCCGAAAGGCATAACTAAAAATTCAAAATGTCCATACCTCGTTCGAAAAGCAGTTTTATCAATGTCATCTGATTTAACCTTCAACTGATGGTATCCGGATCTGAGATCAATCTTCGAAAACACTTGAGCACCTTGTAACTGATCAAACAGGTCATCAATTCGCGGTAATGGGTATTTATTCTTTACAGTTACCTTATTCAGTTCACGGTAGTCAATGCACAGTCTCAGTGAGCCATCTTTCTTCTTTACAAACAAAACAGGCGCTCCCCATGGTGAGGTACTAGGTCTGATGAACTTTTTATCTAACAGTTCTTGTAGTTGCACTTTCAGTTCCTTCAGCTCAGTTGGGGCCATTCGGTAAGGAGCTTTAGATATCGGCTGTGTCCCCGGAATTACATCCACAGTGAATTCAATTTCCCGGTCAATCAAATCCCCTGGCAGGTTATCTGGAAAAACATCTGGGAATTCTCTGACTATAGGAATACAGTTCACGTTAGCACTATCATTAGTAGATACAGTCAATACAGAACACAGATATCCCTTACATCCCTTTCTAATCAGTCTAACAGCTTTTACAGAAGAAATCAAATACGGAGGAGGTACTACTCCAATCCCATTAAATACAAATTCAGGTAAACCAGGTGAACGGAAAACTACTTGTTTCGTTACACAGTCTATGGTGGCATGATATTTCGTTAACCAGTCCATCCCCAATATAACATCAAAGTGATCAATGTTCAGTGGTAGTAAATCAATAAACAGATGTGCATCTCCAACAATAATTTCACAAGCAGGGTACATGTATGCACAGGTCATAGATCCCCCAACGGGTGATGATACAGCTAATAGATAGTTCATAGGTTCTAAGGGTCTATTCAATTTACACGAAAAAGCATGTGACACATAAGAATGTGTAGACCCCGAATCAATCAGTACATAAGCATTTTGAGCACAAATAGAGAGAATACCTGACACAACGGTCTCGGTATTCTGGACGTCTCCCGGTACTAGGGCGAACACTCGGCCCTGCCTCATAGGCTCTTTCCCGGTAGCTTTGGGGTTAGGCTTTGGTGCAACAGTTGATGCTGCCACACTTGGTGTAGCTTTACTACTGGCTTGCGGAGCAGAGGGGCAGTCTTTAACCATGTGGCCTATTTTGCCACACCTGTAACAAGCTCCTGATATCTTGTAACAAACTCCCTTGTGATTTCTGCCACATTCAGTACAGGGTGGTATTGAACGGTTTCCTTGACTAACAGTAGTCATTGACCCCGTATTCTGTTTTTTGTTCAATTGATTGTGCTTCCCTTTCTTGAATTTGAAATTCTGTCTTTTACCACGCCATTCAGATACCGGCGTCTCAGATTGTTTCACAGCTTCGATGTTCGACTCAGCCATCAATGCTCGGTCAAGAACACCCACATAAGTCGGTAGCTTTAAAACATTTATTCTGTCCAGTATTGCAACATTCAGGCCGCCTTCAAATTTCCTGGCCTTCTTGTAATCAGTGTCCACCATATGCGGTGCATATCTAGCAAGCTCGGTGAACTTTGTTTCATACTCAGCAACAGACATTGTGCCTTGTCTCAGCTGTTCAAACTCAGTCACTTTCCTATCCCTGACACACTGAGGGAAGTACTTCTTGAAGAAGGCTCCTTTGAATTGAGCCCAAGTCATAACAGTATTTTCGTCACGGATAAGCATCCACCACCTTCTAGTTTCTTCTTGCAATGTAAAGGTGGCTAACAGTACTTTGTGTGCTTCAGAGCACGGAAATACTTCAAACAATTTTTCTGTCTCTAAAACCCAAGCTTCAGCTTTCAACGGTTCAAGGCTTCCCTGAAAGGATGGCGGTTTCAACTTGCTGAACTTATGGGTCAGTGCAATTATGTCCCCATCATTTATGTTCACAATCTGTTCCGGCTGCACCGGAGGAGGAGGAGGTGGGGGCTGTTGGTTCTGTTGTTGATCTAGTCTTTCAGTTATTCGTTCCAACATTCTTTCCAGTCTGGCCATTCTGGCCTCAGATGATTCAGGTTCAGTAGCAGCGTTTGCATTATCCATTTCACTATAAGCAGTTATAACAGTTATAACAGGCATCAATATAAACAGTCATTTCTTTAAACCGGTTAACACATTAGCATTTAATCAGTCATATCATAACCACACACTTTTCATGCTCATGTAATGCCCTATTACTTTTCTAGGACACCCTATAGCTCATTTGGACACATGTGTGCGGTATAACTCGTGGTTAAGTATCGCTCTGATACCACTCTGTCACGACCCAAACCCGGCCCTATGGGTTTAGCACCGTAACCGGCCAGTAATCCGAGATTACCGAAGGCCTCTTGACAGTAAAACAGTAAAAACAGAGTACAGGGCCTGGCGGAAGCCAATACAGTAAATAAACAGTGTCCAATGAGCTGTGACAGTCTGTATGCAAAAAGACTTTTCATGTATTCATACATTCAGAGCAGTACAGTCTATACAAACATTTACAGTCATTCAGTACAGGGACCTAATCCCTTGATAACAGTACGGTAAAGTAGGTAACAGTCTATACAGTGATACAAACAGTACGGAGACAGACGGGGGAAATAAAACACCCCAAAGCCATAGCATGGCAAACTCGGAACCTCGCAGTGAGGCACATAGGCTGGCTTGACAAAACTGGAATGATCCCGACGCGTCTAGCTTTGGTCCGGTGCCTGTACACCTACATATATATATGAGCAGTGAGCTAAAGCCTAGTGAATAACATAAAGCGTAAAGGGGTTTAGAATGAATGTCCTTACAGTAATGAAAACAGTTCATTTCAATCAGTATAGCAGTTGTTCAGTATAGTAAACAGTCATATGTGGTACATCCATTAGCATAACAGTACAACGAGCAGTAGGTCTTAAAGACCGAACAGTAATGATGGCCATCAGTCAGTAAACAGTAGTGGTTCCAACAAGAGAACCGATAGAGATCTCTGTAACAGTAACAGTAAACAGTAGGTGCTAAGGATGCCACAGTACAGTTCAGAAATAAAGGACATACATTCATTCAGTAAATAATACCAGTTCAGTAACGGTTCAGTAAACAGTTTAGTTCAGTATTCAAAGATGATCATTTGAACATATCTTTACACAATTGTTACTCACAGAGTTCTGGGCTACAGTGGGCTAGAGCGTCTCCTCGGAATGCCAACTCTAAACAGTTAACAGATTGAACACACTCTAAGTTTCACAATTAGGAAGGTAATAACTTAACCCCTAAATGCCTCGGTGTGTTCTACATCTATATCCTCATTAAGATGTCTTAAACTAGGCCTAAGAATGCCTAGAATGGGATGAGGATGCAAGGATGTGCACAGAAAACATTTTCAGTGAAACAGGGTTCCGCTCGAGCGCATCCTTCCTGTAACATGCCCGGGAGGGTACCCGCGCGCGTTAAACAGTTCGGACTCCCGAGATCTCTTTGATCTCAAGTTTCACGAGTGCAATGTGAAACATAGATGAGAGTCCAGATTTGGCAACTTTTATTGAAAATCCATTTTATTGCAATTTTGTCAAAAATGGACTGCGTCATCAGATCTCAAGTCGCCACCACCTAATATTTTGGGAAATTAGGAAACCCATGACTCGGTGCCAAAGGCCACTGTTCGTCGTAACCAAGGATGCTTGGCTCGGAACCTTAGGTATGAGAGGGGAAGATCAATAATGAGCACCCCCACTCACCCAATCAAAAGATCGGCCTCTACTAAACCTATATGACTTTTATTTTCTTTATATGTTTATGTTCTGATTATTTTAGTAAATCCTAAAATTTACTATGTGAAGCATACAAGTATAGACTAGTTTGCTCAAATTGGAACAATTCAACTTCATGTTTGTTTTGAAAAGGGTTTGAATTTGCCACTTGACAAAGTGGGCTTAAGACGTACATTTATTGAATTATTCCAATTCAAACAACAAGCCTTCATCCACAGACATTCAAACAGTTTATCACTTAAACAAATAGCCACATGGTAGGATGCTAAACATAATAAGAAAATCACACACAAATGGGATGCTAAAGCATAAAAACTCACAGATTGACCGAGTCCCTCGAACAGCTACAAAACAAAGTTAGTAAAATATGCATGATCTTATATACAGAATCCTAATGCAATTCACTCATGAGATGCACTAAAGATTTGGCTTCTAGAATATGGCATGTGAATCATCTTAAATAGCGCACAAAACATGGGATAATCAATTGAAGCATAAAGATGCAAATTTAGCCAAATCTTATGCATGGATCATGGATGTAAGCAGGGATATGCATGGTATGTCAAGATATATACATACACACAGTTAGGGAAAGCGATAAAGAACGGGATAGAAAGAAGCGGGGTGGGAGAATTATTACAACACCTTAAATATTACAGATCCGAATGAGGGAGAGAGGAGAGAAAAATAAAATAAAATAAAACCTCACAACACACTCAAAAATAAAAATAAAATAAAATAAAAAAATTCATCGCTAGCACAAAGATCCATATGTCTTCAATCTCTTAGACCTGCACACCTCAGCCCATGTCAAGTCATCTTCAATGGAGGTCCTGCCACTTAAGCCACTCAAAATTTGAAATTGATCAGGAACTTCAAGTGGAGATATATTCACTCAAATATTATAATCGAGAAATTTCCAGTGGGAATATATCTACTCAAACATCCACCCATGATTCAGATTTATACATATAACATATGTATAATTGAGGAAAATGGCAGATAACACCCATGACTCACATATTTACATATAAATATATATACAAAAAAAAAAAATGACATGACACCAATATTATACATATAATATATATATATATATACACATAAAGAGAGAGAGAGAGAGAGAGAGAGAGTGAGTGCCATGTGGGTCTCTAAAGAGAGAGAGAGAGAGTGAGTGCTGTGTAGGTCTCTAGAGAGAGAGAGCCGGGTCTCTAGAGAGAGAGTGCCGTGTGAGGGGTGGGTTATGCATGGGAGGTGAGAAAGTTGGGTTTTTGGTTGTGTGCATGGTCTGTTAGAGTGAGAAGAGAGAGAGCTAGGTTGGTCTGCCGTGTAGGTGATGGCCGTGGTGAGGTGAGTGCAGTGATGGCCGTGGGTGTGGTGAGCTGTGGTGTGTGTATGGTGCCTGTCTATCCTTCCTCCATGGCCTGTGTGTCCGTGTGTGTGTGTTTTAGGATGTGCGAGTGCATGTGGGTGAGAGGGAGAAGAGAGAGCCGAGAGGGAGAGTAGAAATGCTTGGCTTTTATGGTGTGGTGGTGTGGATCATGGTGTCTATGCATGCTGTGTGTGTGTGTGTGCATGTGTCATGCATGGGTGGCCACGGTGGTGGTGGTGTTGTGTGTGCTATGTTCTGTTGTGTAAAACCAAATGGGTGTGTGCTCCTCCCTCTCTCCCTCCTAAAACCGTGTCTGTCATCCTCTCTTCATCAGTGAGTGTGTCTTCAATTTAGAGAGAGAGAGAGTGTGTTGTGGTGTTGTGTGGTGTGGCTGGTTTGTGTGCATCTCCTCTCTCTACCCGTGGGTCTCATGTGTGCTGTCTCTCCATGGTCTCTCCCCCAATGGGTGTGTTCATGGCTGCTGGGTCTTGTGAGAGAAGAGAGAGAGTTCGCCCCCCTTTGAGAGAGAGCAGTCCCGAGAGGGAGAGAAGTTGGTCTCCTCTTTTCTGTGTGCATGTGATCCTTCTCGGTGATGAGTGTGTGAGTGTCCTCTCCCTGTGTAGTGTTGAGAGTGGAATGTTAAAGAGAGAAGAGAGAGGTTGATGCCGTGGGTCCTCTCCTTTTCCAAAACCAATGCCAGCCGATAGAGACCAAGATTCGTGCCTTATCCCCCTTATTTTTTATTTCCCCACTTTCTCTAAAATCATTTCCCACCGAAAAAACTGTCTCCTCTTTTTTTCTTCTTTTCACCTACTCCCTTCCCTCTTTTTATGCTTTCCACCGAACCCACTCTGTCTTTCTTTTTTTGTTTTTTTTGTTTTTTTTGGTTTAAAGTCACCCCACTAATTTTTTTCTTTTTTTATTTTATTTTCTATTTGTATTGTTTTTTTTTCTTTTTATCATTTTCTTTTGTTTATAAAATATTTATCAATTTATAAAAATACACCTAAAACAAATATACACACACATAAATAAAATTATAAAATACTACAAATTACCAAAATATTAGTGATGCCTTTTTCTGGTGAGGATGGTCAAAATAAAATACCCAAGTCTTAGGGCCGGTCAAAATGGGGTGTCTACACTTCCCCGCTCGAGCGGACATGCAAACAAAGGTATCCGCTCGAGCGTCAACTTCCCCGCTCGAGCGTGTCACCCAATACTCCGCTCGAGCGTACATTTATCCGCTCGAGCGGACTGGTGAACAGTGCAAAGTACTGGATGCTCGATTTCTCCGCTCGAGCGTGCATCACTCCGCTCGAGCGGACTGTAAAACAGGTCAAAGTACTGGGAGCTTGATTTCCCCGCTCGAGCGCTACTTTCCCTGCTCGAGCGGGAGGCAAAAATCTGGAAGAACCCAGGTTTGTGTTCTAAGTTCAAAACCAAGGTTTCAACCACCAAAATTGATCCTCTTGGGCCCATTTTCTGGAAAACCTTTGTAAACACATAGAATCACAAGATTTAAGGCTCAATTTGTAAAAATCAAAGCCCAAGGGTGTTTCAAACAAACCCACTTTCAAACCCATTTTCCATGAACATGCATGAACATGCTACAAAGTGACATGCATGAGATTAAATCAAATCAAAGCTTCCAATACATGCTCAAATGAGCTCAATGTTTTGAAAACAAGATGAAAACATGGACTATAACAACAATATGAGCATGCATGTACCAATTCCCATGAAATTAACCCCAAAATGCAACAATATAGCCATGCCTGCAACAATAGAGCTATAATTCAACACTTTGAGCCATAAATTGGCTCTTGACCTCAATTTAGCTCAAAACCATGCAAGAACAACTCAAAGACACAATTAAGAAGTTGAATGATCTACCTTAGGTGTAGAATTAGAAGTGAGGGGGCTCAATTATGCGAATATCCTTCAATTTCTTCAAGTTCCAAGCCAAACTCAAGACAAATTCAACTCTCTCAATATCTCTCTCTCTAAATTCGGTGGAAACAAGGAAATGAAGTTGATGAATGTTTTGATTCAATGTATACAAGCCACTAGATGTGTCTAGGATAGTGGCCCACTAAGGGCTTGTTTGGTAAATAAAGCCAACTAAGCAATTTAACACTATTTTATTCTAATTTAATCCAATTTAATCATACCAAATCAGTTTTCAATTAAATACACTATAAAATCACATAAATCACGATGATCATGAAACAGTAATCGCTTTTTGATTCGGCCGCCGATAAGGCCTTCGATATGCAGTTTAGACATAAAAACTCAAACAGATAATCAATTGATCAAACAGATAGAATATGCAATACAATAGATAAACTCAATCAATTTAGTTTCAATTTCAGTCAGTCAGTTCAGTAATTTATTCAGTTCACTTGTCAGTCATAATCGGTTCAGTTTATCGGTAATCAGTGCTTATTCGGTAAACAGTGACGAGGATTGTTACAATTCTCGTGAATTTTATTCATGTGGGAGATTGTTGGAAAAATGACTTTGAAAATTCCTTATTTTTTGCTAACTTTGAGCATAAATTAAGATAGGACCCAAGTGTTATTTTTAATGTTTTTCATTGGGTTCATGTTTAATGCCGTGTAGTGAATAACATTGTGTATTTGGTTGCTCAAAACCATTTCTGGATGAATGAGAGTTCAACGTGCATTTTCGGGTTCGTAAAAATGAATTTAGGTGGGTTTTTTTACACATTTGTGAAATGTGCTTGTCCCATATTGAAAAGGCTTAAGGGTTTAAATAGGTTTATATACCTTAGCTTGGGATACTTGGGATGGGCTCTAAGGGGTATCCAAGTTTATGGAATGGTGAGATTACGGGTGAAGTGGGTTAGACCCATTGGACCCAAAACCAAAGCCACATGCGCGAGCCGCTGTCCGTCCGTTCGTCCGGTCGGTCAGGCAGACTGGGCTGGGCTTGGGCTTAGGTGAAGTGGGTTATACCCATTGGACCCAAAACAAAAACCACACGCGAGCGTCGCCGTCGCCGTCCGTCCGGTCGGTCGGGCAGGCTGGACTAGGCTTGGGCCTAGGCTTGGGCGCGGGTGCGTGGTGTGAGGTTGGGTTGGGCTTGTCTGGCTCAATACTTATCTTTTTGGGCCAAAAACATTTGTAATTTATTTATTTATTTTAGATTTTGATTTGAAAATTCCAAATAAATTGGTCCATAATTTTTCCTCCACCCAAACAGATCCCTAACGGGTTCAGACCCACCCTGAACAAGTTTAAAGGGTTCAAAATAGGTTCATACTTGTTAGAGTCAAATTGAATCTGTTCAAACAGATTCAAATCTGTCTGGTACCTGTTTCATCTGTCCGAGCAGGTTTTTTACCTATTTGGAATAGCCACAATTTCTATTATAAAAAGCCTTCAATTCCAGCTTTCTTGGCATTCAATTTTTCCCTCAGAATTTCGTCATTCTTCTTCTGTTCTTCTTTCCTGTGCTTCTGCATCTGTTTCTGCATTTATTTTTAAGAAGAAAAAGAGAGAGTTACAATAGAGTTTTGGTTCGCCAGACTTGAATTCGTAGTGCTGCAAATTTAAGTGTTAGTCGTTGCATCCTAGGAAGTAGACGCTGGTAAAACTCGAAGCACCGGAGCGATGGCAAAATCTATTTTAAGGAGACTGTGTCTAACACAAGTCTCGACTTTAATAAGCATTTAATTCAAAATTTAATTTACATAATTATTTTTTGAATTATTTTATTTTATTGATTATTTAATTTATACATTTAATTTACACACACTGCTGGGTGGAACAATATTTTTTCCCTGTAGAAAAATTTACTTACCATGAATCACACATTAAATTTTTGTTTTACATTGAATTTTTGTTTTACTATTCTATATTACTGTTTGCTTTATGTTTTACAATTTCTTTTTATGTTAAACGTATGTAGAGTGTGGGGTTATATTTCTGAGTATCAAACACGTGGCAAGGTGATGCCGACGTGTCAGCCGAGGTTCCACGTATCGTGGTAAGTTCTTTCTGTAGTAATCTAAGGTATGCCGAGGTTATTTCAAGAGCTATCTTAATCCAGGGTAAAAGCCTCTTCTTCCTACAACCTCGGCTTAACCTGCAATGGCCGAGCTACCCGCAGAAGATTATAGCCGAGGTAACTGTCAGACCGACCATACCAGCCAATATAAAATATTATCTTGGTAGGTGGGTGTCCAACTATGTGGAGAAAGCCATCATTTCACCAACTAAGTGGCCTCGAGGCCATAAGAGTTGATCATTAGGCCATTAGAGGCCATGTGAAGGAATAAAGAGCTTTTGCCTGGAAAGCTGCCGAAAGTGCATCAGTGGGCTGGCAGGACAGCTCAAAAGCTGTCGACCTCTCCATTAACTTTTCTAGTATATATGGAGAGGTAGAGAAGAAGAGGGGGAGGATCGAAACCATTCTGAACAGAGCAGATACAACTACAAGCTAATTGTAACATTTACAATTACCTGCTTAGAGAGTGAGAGAATTACTGAGAGTTAGTTGTAATTTTATCATTTATTCAATAGTGAATTACCTCGGCCCCCCCTGTGGATGTAGGCATTTATTGCCGAACCACGTTAAATCATTTGTGTCATTGTGTTATTATATGTGCCATCTATTCTTCCTGTGTTTTTACCGCTGAATTACTAAGATAGGCAGTGTGATCGGAAAATCACTCACACAATTTGGCGCCGTCTGTGGGAACGAAAGACAAATAGATGGCCAGTAACGCACAAAACGAGAAGGTCGGGGGCAACACTCCCGCTGGGAGTGACAGGTCTATTGACCTTGATGTTGAAAGAGACAACCACAACAACAAAGCCCGCGGCCAGGGGCACGAAGGGAAAGACGCCATCCAGGAGGACAGATACTACAAGGAGGATAACCTCCAAGTATGGAGGGAACGGTGCATACGAAGGGATGAAGAAGTCAAGGACCTAGCAAACAAGTTGGCCGACCTGCAGTCGGTCGTCAACTTCATGATGCAAAATAATGTCATGCAACCACCATACCCACTGCAGGATACGCCGATCCCAGCAGTTAAAAATCAGAATGGAGGAAGAAAGATAATTCCTGAAGCATCCCAACCCCAACATTCCAGGAGCAAGAGGCATTCTCAACCGCCCTCCGAGGAGGTCGGACGAGGGGAATCCAGACAAGAAAAGTCCCAGAGAACGTGCCATACAAAGGATCATGAAACCAGAGAACATCGGCATGTACAAAAGCGGGCTCTCTGCTTCGACACAACCAATGGAGGAAGATCAAAACGGGCACAAGACGAGGCCGAGAGCAGTATGCCAAAGGGACTCAGATCGACAGATAGCCGAGCTCCGGGGAGGAGCAAAGAAGATTTGCGGAATTACCTCAAGAGAAGGGAACAGAATGCTGAAGCCGAGGTCACCTCACTCGTCAAGCCGAGGACGCCATTCTCGGGAGAGCTGGACAAATTTGAAGCTCCAAAAAGGTTCAGCATGCCGAGGTTTCAAATCTATGACGGTAAGTCAGATCCTAACTTCCATGTTGGATTATTTTTAAACTCAATGGCGTTATACAGTGGAAATGAGCCTTTGCTCTGCAAAGTATTCCCATCGTCCTTTGGGGAAATTGCATCGGATTGGTTCCACAAGTTACCAAAGGGAAGCGTGAAGACTTGGGAAGGCTTGGCCGAGATGTTTGTGGCCAGGTTCGTGACAAACAAGCTACAGCCATTGAGGGTGGATGCACTAATGGCTCTGAAGATCAGCAAGGATGAAGGCCTTAGGGCATATGCAAAGAGATATTACGAGGTGTTCAACCGAATACCCGAATGCAACCAGGAGGTAGCGGTCGTGTCTTTCAAGAACGGCCTAAAAGAAGATTGTTCACTTCGGAAATCTTTGGCGAAAACATTGCCAAAGAACATGGAGGAACTCATGGCAAGGATCGAAAAGTACGCCAGAGCCGAGGAAGATACATCGGCATCAAAGCAAGTCAAACAGGAGCAAGGGAACGGCTCGCCGAAGCGAAGCCGAAGTAACAACGGATTCAGTAAAGCAGAGGTAGAGCTGAGGGCTAAACAAGCAGTAACAACCGTGTTCCGAATTCCACTTCCAAAGGTCCTAGGAAAAATTCGGAGCCAGCCCTATTTCAGAACACCAGCAAGACAACCTGGGGAGTTTATGGGAAGAAACGCGGACAGACATTGTTCGTATCACAATGAAAACGGACATACAACGCAAGGTTGCAGAGCCCTCAAAGCACACTTGGAAGATCTGGTGAGGCAGGGCCACTTAAGGGACCTTGTTGATGAAACCAGAACAAGAGAAGAACAGGAAAGGCTGCCTCAGGCTGAAGAAGCCCCACCACCGCCGCAACCTCGGGCAGAAAGACCTCGGGTAGTAAATGTGATTCATTCCAAGGTGAATGAAAACGACGTTCGGGGGGAAACCCAAAGGTAAAGCACTTGCAGTACGTGAACCAGGTCGGAATGAAAAGACCTCGGCCAGAAGATTGCCAAGGTCCGGTGATAACCTTCACCGAGACCGACCTAGAGATGGTCCAGCATCCGCATAATGATGCCTTGGTAGTATCCCTCCAGGTTGGGGAGTGCCAAGTAAAACGCATCCTAATAGATCAAGGCAGCTCTTGCAACATCATGTACATTAGATGTTACAAGGAGCTGGGCCTTCACCCTGATGACCTGGAGCAGTCGGATGGCCCGATGGTCGGCTTCAACGGAACGCCGACGTGGCCCCTTGGTGCCACAACCTTGGCCGTACAAGCAGGCACAAAGACGATCAAGACCGAGTTCGTCGTGATTGATACACCTTCACCATACAACATCATCATGGGCAGGCCGTGGTTGCATGCAATGGGGGCAGTTCCCTCAACATTACACCAACTACTGCGCTTCCCAACAGAGCACGGGATTGAAGGAATCCGAGGAGATCAGCTGCAGGCAAAGAATTGCTCCATGGCAGCAATGAAGACTACCTGCAATATTCGAGAACCAGCCAAGGCAGAGATTGAAGACGAGGACGTGGAAGTCCTGGATGATGTCGGCAAGGAGCCGGCGAGAAGAGTGAGGAATCACTAAAGAAAATTCTCGTCCAGGAGGGCGATGAAGAGCGCTTTTTTCTTCTCGGCTCAGGCTTAGCCGAGGAAGAGGAAAGAGAACTGGAAGCCTTTTTGAGAGCAAACATAGAAGTGTTCGCCTGGACACCTTATGAAATGCCTGGCATTGACCCCGAGGTCACATGTCACAGACTGAACGTCGACAGGTCGGCTAAACCTGTCATTCAGCGAGCAAGAAGACCGACGTTGATACACGTCGAAGCAGTGGAGGAAGAAGTTGACAGACTTCTAGAAGCCAAGGCCATCAGAGAAGTCAACTATCCAACATGGCTATCAAACACTGTGGTGGTAAAGAAGAAAAACGGCAAATGGAGGGTTTGCGTAGATTTCACAAGCCTAAATAAAGCCTGTCCCAAAGATAGCTTTCCTCTGCCAAAAATTGATCAGCTGGTGGATGCTACATCTGGGCATGGTAGGATGAGCTTCTGGATGCATACAGGGGGTACCACCAGATAGCCATGTACCCCCCAGATGAGGAGAAGACGGCGTTCATTACCCCAAAAGGCCTGTACTGTTACAGGGTGATGCCTTTTGGACTAAAAAATGCAGGAGCAACCTATCAAAGGCTGGTAACCAAGATGTTCAAGCACCAGATAGGCCAAACAGTGGAGGTTTACATCGACGACATGGTTGTAAAGACCAAGGAGCCAAAAGATCATCTTGCGGACCTAGCCGAGGTATTTGACATACTCAAAACATATCGGCTCCGACTAAATGCATCAAAGTGCGCATTTGGGGTTGGATCTGGGAAATTCCTAGGGTACCTGGTAACCAGAAGGGGAATAGAAGCCAGCCCCGATCAGATCAAGGCCATCCTAGATCTACAGAGCCCCACCTCGGCAAAACAGGTTCAAATGCTCACTGGCAGGGCCGCAGCCCTAAACAGGTTCATAAGCCGGAGTTCAGACAAGTGTAAACCCTTCTTCAACCTGGTAAAGAAGACTGCAGACTTCCTGTGGACCGAGGAATGTGAGGCCGCTTTGGCCGATCTAAAGAAGTATCTGACTACGGCCCCAATTCTCTCAACGCCGAATCCCGAGGAGGAGTTGTTTTTGTACTTAGCTGTATCCGAGCACGCTGTGAGCGCAGTACTAATCCGAGAAGAGCAAGGGGAGCAGAAGGCTGTCTATTATGTAAGCAAAACCTTAGCCAGCGCTGAAACAAGGTACTTACCACTGGAGAAGTTAATGTTGGCCTTAGTTATGGCCTCCAAAAAGCTGAACCACTACTTCCAAGCACACAAGATTGTGATACTAACAGAGCACCCATTGAAATCCCTGTTACAACAAGGAGACTTAACAGGAAGAATTGCAAGGTGGGCAGTGGCCTTGGGCCAATATGACCTGGAATTCAGGCCCAGAACAGCAATTAAGGGCCAAGTTTTGGCCGATTTTGTGGCAGAATTCACGCCGGAGTCCATCGAAGTCGGCCTCCGTTGAGCCGAGATGAACAAAGCCCTAGCAAGCCAGAAGAATCCCAGCCGACAACAAAAGAGCAAAAGAAGGAAAAGCTCCGACCTTGCAGCATCTACATCGGCGATTCATTCAGACTCTACGTCGATGGAAGTTCAAACCGACGAGGAGCGGGGGCAGGAGTACTGCTGATATCCCCAGATGGAGAAATAATTGAACAATCCATCCGTTTAGGGTTCAAGGCCTCAAACAATGAAGCTGAATACGAAGCATTGATTGCCGGACTAAAACTTGCAGCAGCAGCAGAAGCAGATGAGGTAATAGTTTTTTGTGATTCACAGTTAATTGTTAATCAATCAACAGGAGAATTTGCAGCCAGGGACGAGAGGATGTCGGCATATGCAAAAGAGGTTATCAGATTAGCCGAGTTATTTCAGAACTGCCGACTTCTTCAAGTTAGCCGAGATGATAACAGCCACGCCGACGCGTTGGCCAACCTGGCAAGTTCAATGCAGACTGGGAAGACGAGGACAATTATGATCGATTACATGTCGGGCCCGAGCATAGAACCACGGAACACAAAGCAAGAGGCAATGTGTGTGGATATGGGGCCGAGCTGGATGGATGCAATTGTTGTATTCCTGAAAGAGGGAAAACTGCCAGAAGATCGCAAGGAGGCGCACAAAGTCAGATTGAAGTCGGCAAGATTCAGCCTGACTGCGGACGGACATCTCTACAGAAGGTCCTTCACTGGACCCCTTTTAAGGTGCATACACCCTTTACAAGTTGAAGATTTTTTATATGAAATTCATGAAGGGATTTGTGGAAGCCACACTGGGGGCAGATCGTTAGCCCATAGGGCCATTACCCAGGGGTATTGGTGGCCCTACATGCAAAAAGATGCAGAAGCATATGTGAAGAAGTGCGAACCGTGCCAACGGTTTGCACCATTGATTCATCAGCCAGCTGCCGACCTGAATCCAGTATCCAGCCCTTGGCCGTTTGCCCAATGGGGCATGGATCTGGTCGGCCAACTTCCCCAAGCAACTGGGCAGAGGAAATACCTGTTGGTTGCAACAGATTACTTCACAAAGTGGATAGAGGCAGAACCTCTTGCTAAAATCCGAGATGTGGACGTCAAGAATTTCATATGGAAGAACATCATCACCAGATTTGGAATTCCCAGAGCCATTGTTGCCGACAACGGAACGCAGTTCGACAGCAAACTCATCAAGAACTTCTGTGCGAAATTCAAGATCAAGAATTACTTCTCAACACCAAGTTTCCCTCAAAGCAATGGACAAGCGGAAGCATCCAACAAAGTAATTTTGGATGGAATAAAGAAGAGGTTGCAGGCAGCAAAAGGGAAGTGGGTAGACGAATTACCCAATGTGCTTTGGGCATATCGGACTACGCCGAGAAGATCAACGGGGGAATCTCCCTTTGCCATGGCCTATGGCACAGAAGCAGTCATTCCACTGGAAGTCGGCATCCCAGGGATCCGAACCCAGGGAGTTGAAGATGGGACTAATGACATACTCTTAGCCCGAGATCTGGATCTTTTGGAAGAACGAAGAGAGAAGGCTGCAATTCAGCTTGCAGTGTACCAGCAACAGCTTGCCAGAGCTTACAACAAGAAGGTCAACCCAAGAGATTTTCAAGTCGGCGACCTAGTCTTGAGAAAAGTGGTCGGCAACAAGAAAGATCCCAGGGAGGGCAAACTTGGCCCGAACTGGGAAGGGCCTTACAGAATTACCTCGGTGTTAGGTAATGGAGCATATCGTCTGGAGGACAATGAGGGCAAAGCACTGCCAAGACCCTGGAACACTTGTAATCTTGAAATTTTTCTATCATTAAGATGATCATTATTCTTGGCCGATGTCATCAATAAACATATATGATTGATGCTGGAAGACATGAAAAATGAGAACCCAAGTGGAACTCAGGTTCACATTGGGGGCAGAGAAGATACAAGAAGATACAAAGCCTACCACTTGTTGAAATTTGTAGCAATTTACAAGTTGGTCTGGCCGAATAACAAAGCCTACCACATAATAGATGGTCTGGCCGAATAACAAAGCCTACTACTTGTTGAAATTTGTAGCGATTTACAAGTTGGTCTGGCCGAATAACAAAGCCTACCACTTGTTGAAATTTGTAGCGATTTACAAGTTGGTCTGGCCGAATAACAAAGTCTACCACTTGTTGAAATTTGTAGCAATGTACAAGTTGGTTTGACCGAAAACAAAGCTTGGCTTCACTTGTTGAAATTTGTCGCAATTTACAAGTTGGAGTCAAGCCGAGAAGATTCCTTGGCTTCGCTTGTTGAAATTTGTCGCAATTTACAAGTTGGAGTCAAGCCGAGAAGATTCCTTGGTTTCACTTGTTGAAATTTGTCGCAATTTACAAGTTGGAGTCAAGACGAGAAGATTCCTTGTTTCACTTGTTGAAATTTGTTGCAATTTACAAGTTGGAGTCAAGCCGACATGTTACCATCTGTTGAAATTTGCAGCAATTTACAGGTTGAGGTAAAGGTTAAGATTATTGCTTAACACTTGATAAAACTTGAGTAAAGTTTACTGTTTATAATCCTTGTTGAAATTTGTAGCAATTTACAAGTTAGACTGAAATTGTTGTTTAAACTTAAGAAAGGTTTGCAAAAGTCAAGCTTAAATAGTATATGTTTTATACTTGTTGAGAATTATGAAAAGATTGCAGGACAGTTCCTTGCCGAAGTAAAATTTGCAGGTGTTATACCCGAAGTATGTAACCCCGAGAAGATTGCACAAAGAAGGAAGAGTATGAATATCATGCAAAATATTCTAAGTATGGAACCATTCAGAAGCAATAAGAAGAAATTAAAGACTACCACACAGAAAAACAGTTGCATAAAAGGAAGGCACTATGGCCTAGCAAAAATCAATTGTTCACAAGCAGAGAAAGGCACATCGGCCACAAAAGGAAGCTTACATTGTCAAAAAGAAACAAAGTACAAAAAAGAAAAAAGCTAAGTTTCTTGAGCTTCAGGAGCAGGTTGGGCTTGGACCTCGGAAGTCTCTTGAAGAACAACCTCGGCATCTTTTTCCAGCATAGCATCTGCATCCTTTTCCACCACGACCTCGGCCTCTTTTTTCTGCCACAATCTCGGCATCGATCTCGGCCAAAGTCTTCTCAACACTTTTCTCAGCTAACAGAAGGTCAGATGATAGATGGGTGGGGCCAGTTTCCTTAGGCACCTTCTCAACCTCCTCATCCTCGTCTAGGGTCAAGTCCATGACTTGATCGCCCTGAGGAGGTGACTTGGTTTCAATGGCTTCCTTGGATTTCCTGACCAGTGCTTCACCTTCATCTTCACTTCATCTTCAACCTCGGCTTCACCTTCATCTTCAGCTTCTTCTTCAACTTGGCTTGGAGGTGGAGGAAGAGAACAGGGAAGACGCATGGCTTTGGTTTTGCGCCAGGGCGAGTCGGCAGGAAGATCAAGCTGTTTGGCTAAAGCATTCCAACCTAGGATAAATCCCTTGTTGCATGCTTGCTTGACCTGAAGCTTATAATCTTCTGCGACGTCGGCCATGCCATCAGCATACCCTTTGTCATCGGCCGCCTTAATCTCGGCAGCCTTTGTAGCCAGCGCTTCCTGGAGCTCTTTCTCGGCCTGGGTCGCTTTTTCTTCGGCTTCCTTCTGCTGAGCTATAGCAACGGTTTTAACAGCTTCGGCAGCCTCAGCCTTTTCATCGGCTATCTGTTTAGCCTTAGTTGCCTCCTCGGCCTGATCCTCCAGTTTTTTCATTTTATTTTGGAGGCTCTTGTTTTGCTTCTGAAGGGCGGCAAACTCCTTCTTCATCTCGGCCTCACATTCAAACGCCTTCATGCCAAAGGAGTGGGCGTGTTGGATGGCCTAAAAAAAAAAATATACAAGGCAAAAGTTATTACAGGAAATTTTTTCAAAAATTTTACAAATATGAAAGACAGGTTTCAAATGCAAAAACTTACTTGGACGGAACGCTGCAGCATGAGGGCGTAGTTCTCATACCCGCTCATTTTGGCGTTATGCTCCAGATCGCCCTCTAGAAGGACAGCAGTGCTGAGTGCCACGCCAATGTTGACATCGGCTGCACTTTCGTTGATGTAGACGGGCCTGTTTTCAAGAGTAACCTTGGGCTCCCAAGGAATTTTGGGAACCCTGGATCCCGAAGTTGTTGCAGATGATGACCTCGGCTTTTTTGATGGAGTGGATCCAGAGGGCTGCGCCTCAGCCGACCTCTTCGAAGGTGCAGAGGTGGTCTTCTGGCTCACTGCTAACTTGGAGATGGGCACAGCATCTTCATCCTCGGCTCAACAGCCTTGGCCTTTGGCTGGGCCTTCTTGATTCTCTTTGGTTTAGGCGGAGGCACTGTTTGGGATGGTGCATCATCTCCGTCGTCTGGAAGGTTGGCGAGGAGATCCAGCACTACTTTCTGCGGGCGCCCCATCTCGGCAGTTTTTACGAGACGTCGGCGACGCTTTCTCTCTGTTGGTGGGATCAAGTATTGGGCCGAGGTTGATGGTAGATCGGCTGGGTCAGATGTGGATTCTTGATTGGTTATTGATGTGGATGAGGTTTGAGTCGTGGCAGTTGATGGAGAAGCGCTCTTCTTCTTCTTTGGAACGTCGGCTAAAGTCGACTTGTAGGTAGGAATGAAATTAAGCAGCAATGGGGCTTTGCGCTTCTGGATTGGCAAATCTAGGAGCTTCTTCAAATCTTTGCTAACAAAGTAGGATTGGCGGAAGGACTTTGGCGGCTTGCGAACGACTGCAAAAAAGAAACACAATATCAAAAACAGATAGAATTTTTGGAAAACTTGAAGAAAGCAACAGCTAAGCAGTTGATGTCGGGCTCTTACCCTTGCCCTCTTTTACTGTTCGGGGGAGAGGGAAAAGATGGACTTCTTCATCTGAGCCAAACTCCCAATTTCCAGAAGCAATGAGATAGTCATCTCCAGCCCTTTGTTGGTCTGGGAGGTCGGCTACAATCTTATATTCGGTAGACCTCGGCTTAAGAATAAACGAAACCTTTTTCCTTCAGGTCAAGGGCGCACATGGTGTAGCAGTATTGGATGTCGGAAAGAGTAATCCTAGCCCTCTCCTGCCGAGCTAAGGCAATTATACCGTTAAGGGTTCTAAGGGCATTAATGGTTAGTTGCATGGGGTTCAAAGAATAGTAATGGATGACTTCACGGAAAAGGGGATTAAGTGGGAGCCGAAGTCCACACTCAACAAAAGCAACAACAGGAAGGGCATGGTATTTTCCTCGGGCATAATAGAGTCGTTCTCCCCAGCTAGCCTGAGTTGAACATCGGCAGGGATGGAGAATTCTTGCCTAAAAAATTCTAGTTTGGTTGGGGTGTTAACCCTATTTCTCCACATACCCATGATTTTTATAAAGACACTTGGCTACAAAGGCAAGATATTCCTAAAGGGCTCTTGGGACCTCGGCTTAAACCTAGGTGTATATTGGTGAAATTGGTTTCAGTTTTTCCTATGGATTGAAGGATCTATAATCAAATCCCAAACCTAAATCTACGAAGAATGAGTATGAAGGGCAGAAAATCTGGAAAAACAGAAAAGCAAAAAACGAAGTTTCAGATTCAAGAGCAAAAAGGGTGGAAGACCAGGAACAAGAGGTGCAACAGTGCAAGTGTTCACAGCGTGTAAAACCAGAAAGTAATACACATTCAGATGAACGATTCACAAATCAAATAGAAAGCAAAACAACAATGGCAGAGAAATTTCAGGGGAAATATCAAGAACTGAAAAAAAAGGGCCAGAAGCTTACCAGAAAAGATGAAGGCCGGAGTAAGCTTTGCGAGATCAGATGACAGTGACGAGAGCTTCGTAGAAATGCAGATAAAGGCAGTTGCAGAGCTCAGAGCTTGAGAAAATGGCAGACTCGAAGAAGAGGAAGCTTTGGAGAGAGAGAGCAGGGAAATCAGAATGCAAAAGTGAAGGAGAGAGAGACAGGCAAACGTTTTTGCCAAAAATTGAAACGGCGGCAAAACACAGCAATTATTGCGCCTTGGTTAACGCACGCGTCAGACGGCGCAAGCAGAGAACAGACGACTTGCAGGCGCGTCATCAGCACGGACCAATAAGAAGAAAACGCGTCGGTAGAACGGTCGGAAAATGGTGCATGACAGCTCATGCGCGAAGGAGTGATGATCTAAATTCTTGTTCTTTTAAGAGGACATGTCGGCCAAAACTTAAAGACCTTGGCTAGAAAGTTTTAAGCCGATGTACGAGATAGAGAGTTCAATGTAAGTTCCATCATCTCAGTATGCCGAGGTAATAGAACTTAGGGGGCAGTTGTGAGGTTATATTTCTGAGTATCAAACACGTGGCAAGGTGATGTCGACGTGTCAGCCGAGGTTCCACGTATCGTGGTAAGTTCTTTCTGTAGTAATCTAAGGTATGCCGAGGTTATTTCAAGAGCTATCTTAATCCAGGGTAAAAGCCTCTTCTTCCTACAACCTCGGCTTAACCTGCAATGGCCGAGCTACCCGCAGAAGATTATAGCCGAGGTAACTGTCAGACCGACCATACCAGCCAATATAAAATATTATCTTGGTAGGTGGGTGTCCAACTATGTGGAGAAAGCAATCATTTCACCAACTAAGTGGCCTCGAGGCCATAAGAGTCGATCATTAGGCCATTAGAGGCCATGTGAAGGAATAAAGAGCTTTTGCCTGGAAAGCTGCCGAAAGTGCATCAGTGGGCTGGCAGGACAGCTCAAAAGCTGTCGACCTCTCCATTAACTTTTCTAGTATATATGGAGAGGTAGAGAAGAAGAGGGAGGATGATCGAAACCATTCTGAACAGAGCAGATACAACTACAAGCTAATTGTAACATTTACAATTACATGCTTAGAGAGTGAGAGAATTACTGAGAGTTAGTTGTAATTTCATCATTTATTCAATAGTGAATTACCTCGGCCCCCCCCCGTGGATGTAGGCATTTATTGCCGAACCACGTTAAATCCTTTGTGTCATTGTGTTATTATCTGTGCCATCTATTCTGCCTGTGCTTTTATCGCTGAATTACTAAGATAGACAGTGTGATCAGAAAATCACTCACACATAGAGTTTTTTTAATTTTTTTTACCGACTTCATGTTGTTAAGCAAAGTTCTTGACACCGAGTTATCCACAGTTCTTGATATCAATCCCATAACCGGCATACTTTCCATTCTTCTTCTCTCAATTTGCAATGGTATGCGTGGCTCCATCTGCAAGTGCAATTCCATGCGAAACAAAAGACAAGTACAATAACATTCAATAGAGTGGTTAAATTTATATGATAAATTTTTTTAATAGAATTATTGATGTATTTCTGGGGGCAAAAATTAATCTTTAATACATCAGTTTGGGTTATAAATAAAAACAAAAAAAAGCATTCATAATAGAGTGATTACATTTACATGTTAAAACTATATTATATTTATATGATAAATTTTTTTAACAGAATTATTGATGTATTTCTGGAAAAAAAAAAAAAAATCTTTCGTATTTTTGATTGGGTTTAAGAAAAAAAAGTAAAGAGAAGCAATAATGAAAAGAAATAGATTTTCAGTACTTTATATTACTGTTTGCTTTATCATTCAACATAATTAATGTCAAGCATTGATATATTTGGGTAAAAAAAATGATTCTGAATTGTGAATTATTGTTTTTAGTTTTTACTATTTGCTTTATCTTTTAACATAATTAATGTCAAACATTGATGTATTTTGGTAAATTTTATTTTATTTTATTTTGAATAATACATTACTGTTTGCTTATTTAGTATTTATATAAAATTTTCATACTAAAATGAATTGGTACACAGGCCGGACAGTTTTATTTATATCCTCAATCAAATTTCAATTTGCATATGACATCACACAGATTTTTAGATTTGGCCATTTAGGTTCATTTTTTTCCACTCTCTCTCTCTCTTATTTATTTATTTATTTATTTTTATCCTTATTTTTTTTTTAAACTTATCATGAATCACACATTGAATTTATTTATTTATTTATTTATTTTCAATTCTGTATTACTTTTTGCTTATTTTTAATAGAATTAATGTCAGACATTGATGTATTTGGGTAAATTTATTTTATTTTATTTTGAATAATAGATTACTGTTTGCTTATTTAGTATTTAGATAAAGTTTTCATATTACAATGCATTGGTATACAGGTTGGACTGTTTTATTTGTAGCCTCAATCGAATTTCAATTTGAGTGCGGCATCACACGAATTTTTAGATTTGGCTCTTCAGGTTAATTTTTTCCTCCTTTTTTTTTTTCATCCTCCTCATCCTCCTCCTTTTTTAACTTGTTATGAATCACACATTGAATTTTTTTTTTGTTGGACTATTTTGTATTAATTTTTGCTCGATCTTTTAATATAATTAAGGGAAATTTTTTTTAAGGTCCTTGGTATTAAGATTTTACAGCATAAAAGATACTCAATATTTTCATAATGTCTAAGGTCCCCCAAGTTAATCCAGAAAAAATTGGTCCAGAGAAAATTCACGTCACAGAGAAATTTCCCACTGTAAAATTCACGTGTGTTGAACGTTTTCAAAAGTTTCTTAAGGCTCCATAATGCACACACTAACAGCCATCCTCTAATATGTAATGTAATGTTTCATTTATCAAAACAAAAATGTAATGTAACGTAATGCTTCAAGAATCTATTCTACAGATCTGTGCAGTGAACCCAAAAACTTTTACTTTCATAGTTACCAGTAGGCCAACAACCATTCCTTGGAATTCAAGAGAGTTAAAACCCAGAATCTACAAACCTAAAATGTGGTGTCAATTAACTAATCACCAGGTTTTACAATTGACAAATTCAACGCAAAACAAAGTTTAAGACAAAAATCTGCCAAGAATTCAACACTAAATCCATTCATTACCTGATTCAACCACTAAAGTTTAAACTTTGTTACTAGTAGGCCAACAAAGTTTAAGAAAATTGGTCCAGAGAAAATTAGTCCAGAAAAAATTCTCACTGTAAAATTCTCTGGACACATCACAGAGAAATTTCAAAATTTCTCTGGACTTCCCAAACCCAGAGAAATTCTCAGACAAACATTTTCAGAGATTCTCTCACCCAGAGAACCCAGAGAAAATTCCCAGACAAATATTTCCAGAGAAATTCTCTCAACCCAAAGAATTTCTCTAGACTCCACAATCCAGAGAAAATCCCAGAAAGTAGGAGCTTGCTTCTCTCTCTAGTATCTAGAGAGAGAAAGCTCTCCCCCGTTGGTTGGGTCTGTGATTCATGGTTGTTCCATTAAACTAGTTTGTATCCATGATCAACCAGCAATCAAGAACCCAAGTCACTCCAGGTGTTTGTGCGAAACAGGGCGAAACCTCATCAAAGACTTTCGGGTCAATTTCAGATCTCACCCCAGCCTTTCTGAATCAATTTCGGATCTACCCCTGGGTGTCGAATGTGGAATTCAACAGTTCAAATTTCTTTGTTGTTCATTCAGATCGTGATGGGCATGCGAATCAAATCAATCGAAAATCTGGGTCAAGTGAAGAAATGGCAATCAATTACGAGAAGCCCAACAATCTGGTTTCGATTAGAGTGGATCGAGATGGCCGGTTTCGAAATTCAAAGGTCACAATGTTCGAATCAAGGACGAACTGAAACCGCAAGTCAAATTTCTCTGATATATGTTTAAATGGAAGAGGGACCTTAGACTAATTTTCCCTATAATTAAAGTCAAAACATTGTTGCATTTGAGTAAAAAACAAAAAATCCGAATAATACATTACTGTTAGCTATTTAGTATTTAGATAAAGTTTTCATACAAAAATGAATTGATATACAAGTTGAACAGTTTTATTTGTAGCCTGAATGAAATTTTAATTTGAGTACGACATCACACAGATTTTCAGTTTTTTTTTGGCCATTCAGGTTCATTTTTTCCTTTTTTATTTTATTTTACTTATCATGAATAGCACATTCATTTATTTATTTGCTTGTATTTTAACTATTCTTTATTGCTATTTAGGGTAAATTATGCAAATGATTTTTGTAATTTACACGATGTGTCAATTTAGTCCTTATTGTTTCAATTTGCTCGATTTTGCCCCTTAATTTAATGGATTGTATCATTTTAGTCTAATAAATAACGGTTGTTAAGTTAATTTAACGGAAAGTCAAACAAAATATCAATTTGGTTCTTGTATTTTACACAATGTGCCAATTTGGTCCCTGTTAATTAAGGGGTAAAATTGAGCAAATTGAAACAATAGGGACAAAATTGACACATCGTGTAAACTACAGGGACTATTTGCATAATTTTTCCTGCTATTTACTTTATTTTTAATGGAATTAATATCAATCACATATTGATGTATTTGGGATAAAAAAGAAATTTGATTTTGAGTACTTTGTATTATTGTTTGCTTTATCTTTAAACATAATTAATGTCAAACACTGATGTATGTAGTTTAATGTTAAAACACTGATGTATAGTTTAATATTCTCACAGATTTATGTCAAAAATTGCATCAAAACAATTTGAATAGATTCTTGAACCGAACCTATGATTTTGGACCATATGACTCCATGTCAAAATGTAAGTTTTTAATTTTGAATTTTTGTTAAAAAAATATTTATTGATATTTACATTCATTGTCTTCATAAATAACACAATCAGCCAATTACAAAAGCAAAAAACTAAAGCTAATCTCTTTATATCTTTTTCTCATTTGAATGACGTAAATTCCTATCTTAATTTTTGCACAACAAATCAAGCAATACTGATTTGTTCTGTATCTTATATATTTTTCTTGCAAGATTTGCAATTATATTCAGTGTTATGTCGATAAAAATAGATTTTCTATGAAATCATCATATATAATTTCTTGTTTTAATATATATTTGATTGAAGTTATTGTCAATCTTACTCTTTTATTTTATTTTTATATATCTTTCTCACAGGAATAAGTAGCCCTCCATATTTCATTTCTCCATATCTCTCTATATTCTTCTTGTAAGTTTCAATCTGAATTCACATCCATGATGTTTCTATATTTATAGTTATTGAATGAAATTAATTTTTTATATGAATAACTTTAAATACGAGATTTATGGAACGATAGTGCTACATGCACCAATTAGTGTATTAACTAGTGTATCAACACTACTTATGATGTTATCATTGACCCCACTCATTAATCACATTATAAATTTCAAAAACCTCTTAAATTATGTCATATTATCAATTAGTACATTCGTTAGTACACTAATTGGTACATATAACATTATTATTTATCAAATAGACAATTTGAATTATCAATTTAAATTAAAATAACAAATATATATATATATAGAGAGAGAGATATAAAGAGAGAGATTTTGAGGGGAGCTTACCGCTTACAATATTATTTTGATAAGTTTTTTCTTGTTGCACGCTAGGGGTTTATGTACAAATGTTTATAATTATAAATGCAATCACGTTCACACTTCAACCTGTACATTGAACCTATACATTGACTTCTTGTTGAACTGCTAGAGGTTTATGTACAAATGTTTATACTTATACAGGGCCGGCCCTGGGATTTGTGGGGCTTAAGGCGGACTATGAAAATAGGACCTTTTAATATATTTTTTTTAACAAAAAATTTATGATTAAAATGATAAGTATTCACAAATTTTTTATTTAAATATACTTGCACATATAATCATTAAAATTATAAATTAAAATTTATTTTCATATATTAAGTGAAC
Source organism: Camellia japonica (assembly GCA_030407325.1). Taxonomy (NCBI): domain Eukaryota; kingdom Viridiplantae; phylum Streptophyta; class Magnoliopsida; order Ericales; family Theaceae; genus Camellia; species Camellia japonica. The sequence continues at coordinate 20,724,597 of JAPPVO010000010.1, read as the reverse complement.
AATGTTGTATATTGTATGTATAGTTTGGGTTGGACCCAAACACTTTATTTTTTATTTTTTTTGTTTTTTATATATTTTCATTTAATAAATATGGGTCAAACCACATAAATATGGACTAAACCAAATATGGGCCCAATAAAACATCTTAGACCCTTTAAATTGATCTTAAAACAACAAAAAAAAAAAAAAAAAAAAAGATTGGACCTATAATAATTTATTAAATTTAAAAATCTTTTTTTAAGCCAAAATTGTGAGACCTAAGCACAAAACCTATCCGCCTTAGGCCAGGGCCGCCCTGTAATTAAAAATGCAATGACGTTCACACTTCAACCTGTACATTGAACCTATACATTGACTTCTTGTTGCACTGCTAGAGGTTTATGTACAAATGTTTATAATTATAAATGCAATGACGTTCACACTTCAACATGTGGGATCACTGTTGTGCCTTTGTGCCTCATTTTGTGGTGCATTATGGATTTATTTTTATAATCTGAACCGTTCATATTGTATGATTTGTTGAGTTCTTCATGCCTACCAAAAATCATATTAATCAGATACCAATAACTATATGATTGATAACCAAAAAAATAAACAAGAAGTTTTTCTTTTGAAAAATAGTATAAAAATATGCAATTCGATCATATAGTTATTGATATTCGATTAATATGATTTTTGGCATGCTTAAAGTACTCAACAAATACTATAAAATAACGGTTCAGATCATAAAAATAAACCCATAATCATCTCAAAATAAGACACAACAATCACTGCGGTGCCAAAGGCACAGCAGTGACCCAAATCCACCTATACATTGACTTCTTGTTGCACGCTAGAGGTTTATATACAAATGTTTATAATTATAAATGCAATGACGTTCACACTTCAACCTATACATTGACTTTTTAAATTTTTTGGTTAAAAATTATTTGAGGGCTTGAAATCGTTGGCTCGAAATTCAAAACGACATCATTTTGAGTTTTTTTTTTTTTTTTTTTCTTTTTCTTCCTTTTCTTGCTTTTTTTTCTTTTTCTTCATTTTCTTGTTTTTGAACACAGACACAGAGGCAAGAGAAAGAGAAGAGAAGAGGAAGAGAGGAGAAAGGGAAAAGATGGGGAGAAGGAGGAGGAAGAGAAGAAGGCGGTGATGGCGGTGATGGCGGAGGAGGAAGATCGACGGTGATGGCGGTGATCGGAGCTGGAGTTGAATCGGATCTGATTTATTTTTTTATTTTATTTTATTTTTTATTTTTGGGCTGATGATGATGTGTTGATGATGATGATGTTGATGAAGATGTTGTTGTTGATGATGATAATGTGTTGATGAAGATGTTGATTTTTTTTTTTTTTTTAGTTGATGATGTGTTGATGAAGATGTTGTTGTTGATGATGTTCTTCTTCTTCTTCTGCTTCAGCTTGTTCTTCATTTTGATCTTCAAAGCAGTGAGAAAGAAAAAAGAAAAAAGAAAAGAAAAAAAAATTCCAAAACGACGTCGTTTTGGATTCGGGGCAAATTCGAGCTCGAACAATTCGGGCTACGTATCACAGTTGTTTATGATTTTTTAATTTGGGATTAAAGTCTTGTTTGGGTTGAGTTTTTTAACTTTTAAATTTTTATGAGAGAAAAAATAAAATAATTATAGTTCGAATGTGACATTTTGTTTTATTAATTTTTTAGTTTATTTTATCTTTTTATGATTATTTTAACACTGTAATTTCATGCCAAACGAGGGCATATGCCTCTTTTGGCAATTAGTTAAAAGTCAATTTATTAATTTTTAAGCCTTTTGAAGTCAAATTATCTTTTTATCTTTTTGCACATTTTTTAAAAAAAAGTCAAAAAAATAATTTTTTAACATTATCTCCAAAATTGGCCATAAAATCCCCCCCCCCTCCCCAAAAAAAAATTGGTATATTAATTAATGTATCAACATATATTATATTACATTGTCATTTCAAAATTATAAGTCACACCCATTATATAAATTATAAAGATTTAAATTTTTTAAAATTGTACATCATTCATTAGTACACTAATTAATATCAATTCGTGCGAATAACTTTATTAAAAAAATAATAATATAAGACTTAGTTTGGGGTACACTATGCCTTCGTTTGGGATGTATATTGATTTTTTGGCTATTTTAACTAGGGGTTAAAAAGTTTTGTTTGGGATAGGTTTTTGGCATTTTTGACTTTTGTGAGAAAAAAAAAATGAAAGATTATAGATTGTATATGACATTTTGTCTTATTTGGCTAAAATAACCTATTTTTATCTTATATGGTTATTTTAATCCAAATGATCTTCCCAAATGGACCCTATATAAGTACATTTTTTTTTTTTAATCTTTTTTGAGTTACATATTATCTCTCTATTTTTTTTATATGTCTTTTCATAAAAAATTTAAAAATATATTTATTTAGATCATCCAAATAACCTTTAATATGTCCTATGAACTTCCTACTTACATATTATAAAATGCCAGAATAATAATAATAATAATAATAATAATAATAATAATAATAATAATATAAAATGCCCAAAGAGGCGCCCACTTCCTCCTATACATATTATAAGGGTAATTACAAATAGGTATTAGAAATTTTTATTTAATAGAATTAAATAAAAAATAAAATTTATAATTATTATCTTATAATAATAAAATTATTTAAATTATTAATTAAAATATATTTTTAATATCATTAAAAAAATATTAATTGATTTGATGATTAATTAATAAAAGAGACGACTAGTTATAAAATTAAAAACATCAGAGATGAAATGTAATTTTTTAAATTAAAGAGATAATTCATATTTTAATTCAACGTAAAAATGTATTTATAATTTATCTTAAAAAAAAAAAAAAGAAAAAAAAAAAAAAAAGAAAGATGCCCAAAGTTCCCACTTCAACTCCTGCAAGACTCTCTCTCTCTCTCTCTCTCAATAAATCCCCTTGTCTTTATTCAATACACCGCCATGACAACCGCCGGAGATGGCACACATGTCCTGGTATTTCCTTTTCCTGCGCAGGGGCACATGATACCACTTCTTGACCTAACCCATCAACTAGCCTCTCGTGGCCTAACAATCACCATACTCATCACCTCCAAAAACCTCTCTCTTCTAAACCCACTTCTCTCCAAAAATCCTACAATCCAAACTCTCATCTTGCCTTTCCCTGCGCACCCTTCCATCCCCTCCGGCGTAGAGAATGTCAAAGACATGCCCCCAAACAGCTTTCGTGCTATGATCCCCGCCATGGGTGAGCTCTACAATCCTCTCCTAAATTGGTTTCAGAACCACCCTTCGCCGCCAGTGGCCATCATCTCCGACATGTTCTTGGGGTGGACCCACCACCTCGCTTGCCAGCTCAGCATCCGCCGCTTCGTGTTCTTTCCTTCCGGTGCTATGGCCTTGTCTGTTGCTTATTCCATGTGGCGTGACCTACCAAAGAGAGATGATCCCAACGATGACAACGCTCCGATTTCATTCGCAAAAGTGCCGAATTCCCCGATTTACCCTTGGTGGCAGCTCTCCCCTGTATCGTTACTACGTTGAAGGAGACCCAGTTTCGGAATTCATCAAAGATGGGTTTGAGTCTAACATGGCGAGTTGGGGACTCGTGTTTAACTCGTTTAGTGAGTTGGAACGGGTTTATCTGGACCATCTAATGGAGGTATTGGGCCATGATCGGGTATGGGCTGTTGGGCCGTTAGTCCCTCCTCCTGTTAATGATCAATCTAGCCCAATAGAGAGAGGTGGGTCCAGCTCTGTATTGCCAAGCGATGTGCTGTCTTGGCTCGACACGTGTGAAGATCGCACGGTTGTGTACGTGTGCTTTGGGAGTCAGGCAGTGTTGTCAAACAAGCAAATGGAGGAGCTAGCACTGGGGTTGGAGAAAAGTGGGGTTAAGTTTATATGGTGCATCAAGGAGCCAACAAAGGGACACGTGGAGGGACAGTATGGTGTGATTCCATGTGGGTTCAAAGATCGTGTGGCTAAAAGAGGACTTCTGATAAGAGTGTGGGCTCCGCAAGTATTGATATTGAGTCACCGAGCTGTTGGTGCATTCTTGACTCACTGCGGGTGGAACTCGGTGTTGGAGGGAATATTTGCGGGAGTGCCAATGCTAGCTTGGCCCATGGGGGCTGACCAGTTTACAAATGCTACATTGTTGGTAGATCAACTTAGAGTGGCATCTAGGGCTTGTGAGGGTGCTCAAGCTGTTCCAAACTCGGATGAGTTGTCTCGGTCGTTAGCGAAAGCCGTGGGCAAAAACCGTGACGAAATGGTTCGAGCCATGAAGTTGCGTGATGCAGCATTGGATACCATTAAAGAAGGGGGAAACTCAATCAAAAATTTGGATGAATTAATTAGGACTCTTTCCTAGGGCTATTCATGAGAAGTGTTTTTGATGTCTCAATCAAACCCAGCGTCCACATAATAATTCATCTGTTCGTAAAAGAAAGACATCTTTAAATAATTCATCGGACCTCTTGCTGTGCAAAGCTTGGTATGATATCTTCAAGAAGCTTATGTCTCATATTTATCTTTTTGTATTTTGATAAATCTTGATATCATATTTTAAATTCTTGACCTATTTAATATCATTTATAAGTTAATTTATTTGATTTATTTTTGAAAAAAATTAGTAATATTAAATAGTGATCTTATGAATTGTTTAATTATATATATATATATTTTTTATTATAGACTCAAAGGTTCCATTCTAGTATGAATTACATAAAGTTCTTTTTTTTTTTTTTATACACTCAAAGGTCCTATTCTAGTATGAATTACATAAAATGCGAAGGATAAACGTGCGTGTGCTATGCGTTGAGAGACAAATGTGAATTTTTTCATAATGTTGAAATTACTAAATGTAACTGTAAGACTTCAATATTTACCATCTCACCAAAACTCGTAAGTAGTAGTAAAGGCGTAACTTTATTCTCTTAAAGGGTATAGCGCCAAGTGCCTCAAGTCGACTGTGACTCGGCCTTATCCCGGGCTTCCGCCATGGTAGGATGTTGGTCCAAACCCAGGCCAACAATCTCCCTCCGGCACCTGCCCGTAAGCTGTATGCCCTCTAGGGGAATCGAATTTGCGACCTTACTCTGATACCAATTACAGGACCTTAGCACTTACAATCTCACCAAAACCCATAGGTAGTGGTGAAGGCGCAACTTTATTCCCTTAAAGAGTATAGCACCAAGAACCACAAGTTGACTGTGACTCGGCCTTACCCTGGGTTTCCTTCACGGCAGGATGTTAGTCTAAACCCAAGCCAATAGTAACACTTCAAAAAGACTCTTTAGTGTACTTTTTCGAAACGTAACACTCCAAAAATGTAATCCTCCTATAGTACACAAAAAAACTTCTTAGTGCACTTTTGTCAAGTGTAACAACGTAACATTCTAAAAAAATTCCTTAGTATACTACCAAACGTAGCACAAAAACTACTTAGTGTGCTTTTTCCAAATGAAACACTCTAATGTACACAACATACTAAAAAACTCTTTAGTGTATATTTTTCTCAAATGTAATAACGTAACATTCTAAAAAAAATTATTAGTATAGTTTTTTCAAATGTAACACTCCAATCAATGTAACACATAAAAACTCCTTAGTTTACTTTTTCCAAACATATTACTCTAATATAACACTAAAAAATCATACTCATTCCGTCCCAAAATATTAGTCCTTTATTCCATTTTTCATTGTCCCAAAATATTAGTCTCTCTTCAAAAATCAAGTACAAAAATAATATAAATTTCCTATTTTGCCCTTCTTTTAAATTAATAAACAATATAAAAAGTACAATTATGACATCAATATTCTCAAAAAATGTACTATCAAAAGGATAATTTTGGAAAATCAACTTTTTTCAAATGCAATAATTGTACTATCAATGTCACGCCCCAAACTCACCCCTAAAAGTTTGGGCATGACCTAATCAGAAACAGACACTTAACCTGATATACATAACATACGGGGCCTGAACGGAAGCATTAAATATTATAAAATAACATGAAATAAAAAGAAACTACATCCATTGAGCGACTACTATCATGCCAGGATCACAAACAGTGCATCAGATGACACATATTTACATACACATATACAACCCCGTCCCTTGTTTGGGCGTACGACAAAAACATTGGAAATTTCAACATATAATAGACAATCAGAGTATAAGTCAAAACTTAGCAAACTTCACGAAATGGGTAGGCTTCACCCAGATGCTTGGACATACAGAGGCTGACAAAGGAGGACGAGCATCGAAGGTTATGACTGACCTCCAGATTTATTACTTACAGAATCAGACAAAATACAGAGTGAGACAATCTCAGTGAATAATCGTACTTTAATAACTCAATGTTCAACTTAAATTATAATGTAAAGCAATGCGTATATGATGTAAAAGACATGTAGTTAATCTGATTCTGTACTCATATTCGGAACGGCCTCATCGGTTCACAACGTCACAGATTGGCCCCTGGCCTGGTGGGTTCACACATTCACAAATTGGCCCTCGGCCTCATAGATTCATAACTTCTCAATTGGCCCTTAAACAGAACGGCATTAAGCCCTTAACAGAATGGCATTAAGCCCTTATCAGACATGTATGAACTTAAGAGGTGGCTCGCACGGATTCGCATGACAGTACTTAGTTTCGTGCAACACTTTGTTTCATACTAACAGATCATACAAAATGGCCATAGGCCCAGATGTCACAGATTGGCCATAGGCCTCATATGTGTCACAGAACGGCCATAAGCGTCATAACGTTCATAAAACGGCCATAGGCCTCATAACTTTCACAAATGTATGGACTCAAGAGGTGGCTCGTACGGATTCTAGAGGTGGCTCGCATTGCAGCACTTAGTTCCGTACAACACTTTGTTCCATACCAGAAATCAGTAGGTCGTAAAGACCGAACAAGTCATATTACTTTATAGCATCACCAGAGCGGTAAACAGAACAGAATAACCTCAGATGTCATTTGAATAGATTGGTCTCAGAGTTATACAGAAGCACATGAGTTCGTTCAACCATCCACATGAGTTAACATAGTTAATTTACGGGTAACAGAGTGCTAATGTTAATTATTAGCAATACGTAGAGCGCATGCTACAGGTTGGCCTTTGGCCCGGATATTAACAGATTGAACAATGCTAGAGATATTAGGATATTAGAATTCCACATTGCACATACGTTCCATTTGTTCATCATAAGTCAATATAATTATCTTGCAGATAATAGAATGTTCATATTAACTATCAACAGTAAGCAACATGTATTACTTCAGTGCTAATAATGCACGTAGATCTTTCCATGGTTTATAATAAGTCAACATACTTGTTCCGCAAATAATAGAACATCATAGATAACAACTAACAGAAGGCAACTGTATTGCTGCATTCATAAGGACAAAGCAATGCACATCATAATGGCTTTGAGCCCATCACTGTCACACAGGGTGATTCCAAAGACGTCAAAATATCAGTAAAACACGGTAATTCCAGAGCTGTACCATTGTACGCAAATTTTCCAAACATTTATAAATGTTAGCATAATTAACTCGCGAAGAACAGAGCGTTAATAACAATACGTATTAACAATAAGTAAGATATACACTACTGTACTACTACTCACTGTGCTGAGGTGGAGTGGCAGACGCTCCCGGTATGTGCCCTTGAGCTTCATAATCTCTAACACTCTCTTTTAATTCTTCAATCTCCTTCTTGTGGGTCTTCTCCTCCTCTCCCTAATTCTCTTCCTAATCTTCTCAGGATACTTGGGTTTCTTGATTCTAAGTCAAAAGCCTAGGGAACCATGTATATATATATATATATATATAAAGTGAATGATGACAAAATTCAATCGCTTTAATTATTCCAAATCAAATTTCTACGGAAGTGACTATTATTATTTAAAAATTATGCTGATTTCAAATGAAAAATCAATTTCGGATTATCAAGCCTTTAGGACCCTCAATTTATGATTCAAACATTCTAATGGTGACAGATAACTTTCTTACCAAACAGATATCGATTCCAAATCACAAAACCCATGTACTTAAACTTAATTCCTCATAAAATTTCACAATAAGCATTTAAATGCACAGAACGTGGGACTGACTATATACCAGTAGCAGATATGAGGGTCGGGTTATTACAACCAAAAAAAGTTGGATTCCCCAAAAGGGACCATTATTTTGGAACGGAGGGAGTACTAACAAAAATGTACATTTTCACGCTCGACAATTAACATTTCAACCACCAGCCCCCCCAAAAAGAATATTTTATACCTCGCATTTCTATTCTCATCTCAAAAACGAAATAGTAAATTAAAAAAATGAATCATAAAAGGCATTCACTTAAACTCAAATGACACCAAATCAAATAAATATAATTTTTTAAAATAAAAAGAACTAATTAATTCACAAAAAAAAAAAAAACCTCTAAAAATTAAATTAGATTAACATTTTCCATATGAAATTTATGGATAAATTTTCCTTTAATTTCTAAACTTTTTCTTGTAGTCGAGAAATGCCTAATAAAAGAAAAAAAAATTAGCAAAATTCGTTAATGTGCATTGTTTTAGAAATGATAAATTACATTTTACCCCTATATGTTTGATTATTTTTTTACTTTGGCTGTTGAATTTTTTTTTCTCTACTTTAACCTTTCATATTTCATTTTTTTTAAAACTAACTTTTATTCAAAATTATAAAAAAAAATGACACATTAGATGACATAAAAAATATATTTTATATTAGAATTTGAGTTTGTATCTAAGGCTTTGAATATCTAAGACAACTCCTCTCTCTCTCTCTCTCTCTCTCTCTCTCTCTCTCTCTCTCTCTCATATCATCTTTAATTATCAACTAATTATCTTACTTACATATTATTGAGTTTAGAATACATGATTTTATATCATTTTCATAAAAGAATTTTATACCACGTGATTGTTAATGTATCATTTTCTGTTTAATTTTGGATATAAGTTAACCTTTAGAATAAATTGGAAAAAAAAAAAATGAAACATGAAAGACTGAAGTGAACGAAAAAAAAAAAAGAAGCTAAAGTGAAATAATATCAAACATAAACTATACAAATGTAAATTGAAATTATACATTTGAATTGGTATTATGTGAATTGCATGTATGGAATAAATGTGAACTATACAATGATAAATTTAAATAAAATTTTAAAATAAAAATTCCGAATTTGTTGGAACTCATTGTCCAAACATATGCGAAAACGGCAAAATGAGATCCACCTCATCATTATTTAATACTGATGAATAAAAATTCACATAATTAATGACAATTAAAAGTGACATATAAGTCTTTTTATTTTTTATTTTATAATTTAATGTTGTATAAGTGAGATGATTAATTAATAATTATAAAAAATATTGAAGAGATGTAACACATGAAAATAATTGGTTGATTGATTATTGGACTTGGAGGGTGGATATAATTTTTGAGTTTAAATAACATGATTTTTTGGGGGGACAAACAACATCAGTGGTCTTTGTATTTTTCTCTTTTTATCATTTTGATACCTTCACTTTTAATTGACTCAATTTTAACTTATAATTTTAGATTTTGTTTCAATTTGATCAAATTAATAATATCGTTAGTATTTTCAAGGAACATTATCACTAAATTGGTTAAGGTTAATAATTAAATTGAGTAAGTGTAAAATTTTGCTCTTAAAAATATGACATGTGACATTTATGTGCATATTTTTTATAAAACAAAATATTAAAAATTGTAATCAACTGAACCAAATTAAGACAAAATCATAAATTTAATATCAAAATCGAGCTAATTGAAAGTACAAAGACCAAAATAACACAATGACTAAAGTAGAGAAGCTTCGTTTGGAAAGTGGGTTGGCCTTTTTACTTTTTTAGTTTGGACTAAAAAGTCTCGTTTGAGTTGAGTTTTTTGACTTTTATAAAAAAAAAAGGGGGAATGCACCAATAAATCCCAAATTAATAACTTATGCACTGTTTAGTCCTAAAAGTTTTCTTATAGACTGAAAGGTCCCATTACAATGTTAATAACATCAGATACAATGTTAATAATATCAGAGTCATGTTACAAACATTAGATTTCAAACATCTAATGTTCATCAAATTTCAATGATGTTTGAAAATATAGGATGAAAAACATTTAATGTTCATCAGATTTCAATAAATTTTGAAATTATAGAATGAAACATCAGATCATTTACATCATTTACATCATGCTGATGTAAAAATGGGACTAAATGGAGCATAAGAAAACTTTTAGGACTAAATGGTTCAACGTTTCAAAAAGTAGGACTTATGAGTAAATTTTCCAAAAAAAAAATATATATTTATAATTTGAATATAACATTTTATTTTATTATTTTTAATTTAATTTTTTTTTGTGTGATTATTTTAACATTTTAACCTCTCAACTTTGGATGACAAACAAGGGCAGAGGCCATGTCGTAATTTATCTTTCTTTCTCTTTCTTTTTTTTTTTTTTTTTTTCAATAAACTTTAAAATAATAATAATAATAATTTGTCTTCTTCTTCTTTTCATTTTTTAAACTAGGAACGTAAACTAAAAAAAATATTATTTTTTTGCTTTGCATAGTTAATACATCAAATTAAATTAGTCAAGCAATAGTGAATCAGTCAACTTCAAAATATTGTTAACAAATACAAAAAACAAAAAACATCACTCCCAGATACAAAAACAACCACAAAACATCGCTCATAATTTGACCCTATCCTATTGAACCACCCCCGACTATCCTTTTTCTTGTCCATCCATGCAGTGTGCATGGCCAATTCAGTTCCTCACATGACTTAATTACCTTAAAATGCATTTATATTTTGAGAACAAAATTGACACAATTAATTGGTTAGAAATCAAAATGATACTTAATACAGTACATATTTTAAAACTAAAAATAATAAAAGAAAAATGCTACCTGATATAATATCTAGTATTGTTTAGTATCGAAATTAAAGTGAAAAATATTTTTAAAATGTTAAAAGATAAAAATTTTAAAATTAATAAAATATCCCTTCTGTTTTTAAAATTTTTTAATCTTTTTTTCTTGACGACAAGTGCATGGTAGAAAGATCCATGATTAAATTTTTTAAAATTATTCACAAAAGCACGTGTTTATATATATATATATATATATTTTTATTTTATTTTTAAAATTTTTCTTCTCGTCGAGAGAAGTGCATGTTAAGAAGATTCATTGTTAAAAATTTTAAATTAATAAAAAAATCTCGTGTGTAATACTAATAAATTTTAAAAAGTGATATTATGAATGGCTTAATTATTCTTTTTTATTTTATTTTTTATTTTAGACTCAAAGGTCCTATTCTAATATGAATTACATAAAGTTATTTTTTTTTTTATTATTATAGACTCAAAGGTCCCATTTTAGTATGAATTACATAAAGGACCAAGTATAAACACGTGTGTTATGTATTGAAAGACAAATGTAAATTTTTTCATAATGTTGAAATTATTAAATGTAACTGTACGACTTCAGTGCTTACTATCTCACAAAAACTCATAGGTAGTGGTGAAGCCACAACTTTATTCTCTTAAAGGGTATAGCGCCAAGTGCCTCAAGTTGACTATGACTCGGCCTTACCCCGAACTTCCGCCACAACAGGATGCTAGCCCAAACTCAGGCCAACAATCCCTCTCCAGTACCGGTAGGATGCTGGCCCAAACCCAGGCCAACAATCCCCCTCCGGCACCTACCTGTAATCTGCATGCCCTCCAGCGGAATCGAATTTGAGACTTTACTCTGATACCAATTATAAGATCTCAACGCTTGCCATCTTACCAAAACCCATAGGTAGTGGTGAAAGAGCAACTTTATTCCCTTAAAGAGTATAGCACCAAGCACCACAAGTTGACTGTGACTCGACTTTATCTTGGGTTTCCGCCACGATAGGATGTTGGCTTAAACCCAAGCCAATAGTAATATTTCAAAAAAACTCTTCAGTGTACTTTTTCTAAATATAATACTCTAAAAATGTAATACTTCTATAACACACAAAAACATTTGTTAGTGCACTTTTCTCAAGCGTAATAACGTAACATTCCAAAAAAATTGTTTAGTATACTCCCAAACGTAACACAAAAAATACTTAGCGTATTTTTTTTTTTTCCAAATGTGCACTTTTCTCAAGCGCAACAACGTAACATTCTAAAAGAACTCTTTAGTATACTGCCAAATGTAACATAAAAACTACTTAGTGTATTTTTTCTAAATGTAACATTCTAATGTAAACAGTAAAAAACTCCTTAGTTTATTTTTTTCAAACGTAACAACGTAACATTTCAAAAAAATTCTTTAGTGTATTTTTTTTTTCCAAACGTAACACTCTAATCAATGTAACACACAAAAACTCTTTAGTTTATTTTTTTCGAAATGTAACACTCCAATGTAACACACTAAAAAACCCTTAGTATATATTTTTCTCAAATGTAATAACGGCGTTGTTTGGGAAGAAAGAGTTGAGGCTATTATAGCCTCATTTGTGAAATAAGCCAAAAAGCCTATAAATCAAAGTTTTTCCAAAAAAAAAAAAAAAATAGCTGTAGCTGTCGGACAGTGTAGGCACAGCCTACACTGTCACATTGACAAAATGTTCCATCACTTGGTTATTTACGATTTTGCCCCTTTATATCAATTTAAAAAATTGTAATCTTAGGGACAAATTTGTCATTTTAACTTCAAACATCATTTCAACACATTTTTCAATACAACAACTCAAATAAAAATTCACCTCATCTTCCCAAACACAAAAACTAAAATAGCCTACTAAAATAGTCAAAAAGCCAAAAAGCCTCTAAAATAGCCACTTCCCAAACGAGGCCAACGTAACATTCTAAAAAAATCCATTAGTGTAGTTTTTCCAAATATAACACTCCGATCAATATAACACATAAAAACTCCTTAGTGTACTTTTTCAAAACGTATTACTCTAATGTAACACCAAAAAATCACACTAACAAAAATGTGCATTTTCACGCTCGACAACCATATTTCAGCCACCAATCCCCTCAAAAAAGAATCTTTCACACCTCACCTTTCTATTTTCATCTAAAAAACGAATCAGTATATTGAAAAAATGAATTATAAAAGGCATTCACTTAAACTCAAAGGACACCAAATCAAATAAATATAACTTTTTAAAATAAAAAGAAATAATTAATTCACAAAAAAAAAAAAAAAACTCTAAAAATTAAATAGATTAACATTTTCCATATGAAATTTATGGATAAATTTTCCTTTAATTTTAAAACTTTTTCTTGTAGTCGAGAAACGCCTAATAAAAAAAAAAAATAGCAAAATTTGTTAATGTGTATTGTTGTAGAAATGATAAATTACATTTTAGCCCTGTATGTTTGATTATTTTTTAACTTTGGCTGTTGAATTTTTTTTCCCTCTACTTCAACCTTTCATATTCATTTTTTTTTTTAAAACTAACTTTTATTCAAAATTATAAAAAAAAAATTGACACGTTGGATGACATAAAAAATATATTTTATATTAGGATTTGATTTTGTATTTGCTTTGAATATCTAACACAACTCACTCTCTCTCTCTCTCTCTCTCATATTATTTTTAATTATCAACTAAGGCCTCGTTTGGCAAGTAGTTTTTTTAGTCAAAAAGTCAAAAAGTTACTAAAAAAGTCAAAAAGCCAATAACTTATACCAAAAAGTCAAAGATTCTCTTTTCTTTTTACTTTTTGGATTTCTTTTTACTTTTTGCACATCTTTTCATAAAAAGTCAAAAAGTCATCCTAAACATATTAATTTTTTTTACCTTATATTTTAGTCAAAAAGTTAAAAAATTACTAAAAAAGTATGTTTCCAAACGAGGCCTAAGTATATATCACTTATATATTATTGAGTTTAGAATACAGGATTTTATATCATTTTTATAAAAGAATTTTATGCCACGTGATTCTTAAATGTATTACTTTCTGTTTAATTTTGGATATAAGTTTACCTTTAGAATAAATTGGAAAAAAAATGAAACATGAAAGACTAAAGTGAAATAATATCAAGCATAAAACTATACAAATGTAAATTGAATATATACATTTAAATTGGTGTCATGTGAATTGCATGGAGGGAATAAACGTGAACTATACAATGATAAATTTAAATAAAATTTTAAAATAAAAATTCCGAATTTGTTGGAACTCATTGTCCAAACATATGCCAAAACGGCAAAATGAGATCCACCTCATCATTATTTAATTCTGAATAAAAAATTCACATAATGACAATTAAAAGTAACATATAAGGCTTTTTTATTTATTTTATTTTTTTATTTTAATTTAATGTTGTATAAGTGAGATGATTAATTAATAATTATAAAAAATATTGAAGAGAAGTAACACATGAAATTAATTGGTTGATTAATTACTGGGCTTGGAGGGTGGATATAAATTTTGAGTTTAAATAACACGATATTTTTGGGGAACAAATTACATAGGTGGTCTCTGTATTTTTCTCTTGTTGTCATTTTGATTCCTTCACTTTTAATTGACTCAATTTTAACTCATAATCTTAGATAGTGTTTCAATTTGATCAAATTAATAATATTGTTAATATTTTTAAGGAAAATTATCACTAAATTATTTGAGGTTAATAATTAAATTGAGTAAGTTTAAAATTTTGCCCTTAAATATATGACACGCGATATTTATGTGCATATTTTTTATAAAAAAAAATATTAAAAATTGTAATTAACTGGACTAAATTAAGACAAAATCATAAATTTAAGATTAAAATCGAGTTAATTGAAAGTACAAAAACTAAAATAACACAATGACTAAAATACAGATGTTTCGTTTGGAAAATGGATTGACTTTTTTACTTTTTTAGTCTGGCCTAAAAAGTCTCATTTAAGTTGAATTTTTTGATTTTTTTAATATTTATGAGAGAAAAAATAAAAATATTTATGATTTGAATATGATATTTAATTTTATTTATTTTATTTTATTTTATTTTTTTATAATTATTTTAACATTTTAACCTGTCAATTTTGGATGACAAACGATGGCAGAGACCATCGTCGTAATTTATCTTTTTGTTTTTTCCTTTTAATAAACTTTAAAATAATAATAGTAATTTGTCTTCTTTTTCTTTTTATTTTTTATTTTTTTATTGTTTTTTGGGTACAACTATTGAGAAAGATGCTTTGCAGAAGAGCATCGGATTCCCACACACACGCGCGCGCGCGCACACTCTCTCTCTCTCTCAATATGTACTCCTCTTTGCATCTATGTAATCCATCCTTTCTTGTAATATTCATTTTGGTAGCATTGGATAAAATTTTCTAAATATATTCAGTTAGAAATGGATTTTGGAAGTTTTAGAAAAATAGAGATTGTGTTTAGTAGAAGTTTTTAACTATGATTTGAGAATAAGAGTTGCATTTTGAATTTGTGAGTTATGAAATAATGATTTGAGTACAGAAAATTTGTTTGGTGAAAGAGTTTTGAATTGAGTAGAAAATTTTTGATGTGACATATGATATTTGTTATAAAAAATTACAACTCATAACAAAATATACAATTCAAAATTCTATTAGAACACAAATTTTTTTAAAAAATTCGAAAAATATTTTTTTCGAATATATAAAAATTAATATATGTCAATTGCCAAAAAAAAAAAAAAATTTATACTGTTCCGGTCAATCGGCTAGTCAACCGGCCGGACGACCGGTGGGACGTCCGGTGGGACGATCGATTAGTCCAAATTTCCCACTTTCGACCGCGTTTTCAAAAGTGAGCGTGGAATTAAGTTTTGAAATGCATAAACAAACGCCGTGTTCAAATTAAGCTCTGGAACGTTAGTTCTAGAGTTGTACCAAACACAGCTAGAATTTTTCTTCAATTTTGGTCTAATTTTTAGGTGGAACCCATGTGCCGATTTTCACGGGTCAAAGTGGTAACGCGTTCTATGCCGCGTTGTGATTCACGTGGTATATTTGACTGCTCAAAACCATTATCGGGTGAATGAAAAATTGAAACCAAAGTGAGCTCCATGGAAATGGAGTTTTTGGTGGAAATTCCTTAAAGTTTGAATAAAGGCTTGTCCTACATTGGTTTGGTAAGAAGAATTTTATGGGTTTATTGTGAGGACCCCACCACATATAATAATTAACACTTAATTAATTAAGAAGATTTGAAATTTAATTGCCAATTATTCTAATTTAATCTGGGATTTACGAAAATTATGGAGATTGATTCATATATGATTCTATTGAGGATTTATTTTTGGAATTAGAAATTGAAAGCCTAAATAGCTCAAGAAAGTACAAATGGTGAATTTAATTATTTCAATTTCGAGTATCGGACTATATGAGAATTTAATTAAATATTTGATTCAGATTTGTGAAATTGAGACTTGATTAATTGGGTTCGAATTGGAGTTAATTAAGTTCTGAGAATTGGGAATTAAGATTTTTATGAATTAAATTTATTGTGAAGTATTCGACTGAGCATGTAATTTATTGGCGAAGATTTTGAAGTTTAATCCGAAATTGAAGACCTTAATGATTTGAGAAACCGAAATTTAGGATGTAAATAAATTTAATTTGATATTTGGAGCCTTTTAGGAGTTTGATTAAAAATCTGATTCAGAATAATAAATTTTAATATAATTAATTGGGCTCTAAAGGAAGTCAAATTAGACAATTAAATTATGTGAAATTTATGATTAGTTGTAATTAATTTAATTATGTGTTAATTAAGATTTATTAAGACTAAGTGTTATTTAATTAAGCTAATCTAAATCACAAATTAAATTAAGGGAGAATCTAGAATTGTGAGAGTGTGTGGGTGTGCAGAGAAACTTGTGTGGGTGTTCTGAGAAATCTGATTGTGTATTTATGTGTAAGTGATGTGCTGGAAGCTTGAACCAAGGTGCAAGTGTGCAATATGTGTCAACAAGAGAGGTGCATGTGTGTGTGTGTGGAAAGATTTGAATGAAAGCCCATTTGGGGGTGTGTATGTGTGGGAAGATTTGAATGAAAGCCCATTTGGGGGTGGTTCCGGTGGGAGAAAACCCATGTGTGAGAGAGAGAGAGAGAGAATTCCATGCACTTAGTTGCTGGACAAAAAAAAGAAGGGGGAGATGCTCTATGTCAAGAAGAGAGAGATGGACCTCAAGGAAGCATGGGTCTAAAGGAAGGAAAAGGAAATTCAAAAGAAATTCTTCACTTAAGAACTCTAGGTATGAAATTTAAGTTCAAATCTTGTAGATTAACCACCTAAAAGCTGAAATTAAAAAGGATTTAGATTCAATTTCATGTAATCAAAAAGAAATGAGAAAGAAGATGAAGAGAATCAAGTTAGGTTTAGGATTATGGAAATAAATTTGAAAATTAATTAGTTTGAGTTTGATTTTTATTATTCTTAATAAGTTTGAGGCTCATCCTTACATACATGTTAGAATTTCAAAGTTTTAGATTTAATTCATATGTAAAAAGACTTAAGAGTTTAAATTTGGGTTAGATATGAAGAAAATTAATAAAAATCTAAATTAGAGTGATTCAAGAATTAAATTATGATTTGCTTGGGAAAAATATAAAATCAATAGTTTTGATCCTAATTTCATATATGTAAATATTTCTTTAAAAGAGTTTGTAATTTCAATTTCATGATTTAAGAGGAATTAGTAAAATGATGAAGAAATTGAATTGGATTCAAAATTATGGAAGGAAATTGGGTTCTAAACATGAAATGGGTTACATGCATGTTTGTGGTCATGGAAATAATTGTAAGAATTCTTCAAATTGAGCTTGAGATTGGAAACCTTGATATATATGAAATGTATATTTGTATGCACCATGAGTTTTGAAAGGATTTGAGCCATACAAGTTTATTATGCATTTGATTTTGAAGAAAATGTTTTGAAAACATTGAGTTCATAAAAATAAAAAAAAGGGGTTTAATCATGGAGTTAATTGAGGTTTTGATTTTGTTTTGAAACCTAAAAATTGGTTTGATTTTAATCTCTAATCCATGCATGTGATGTAATTTAAGAATTTTATTTAATTTAAACATGTAATTGAATATATATTAAATTAGTTAGTTTTATTGGAATTACATATATGCAATGTTTGCTAGGAAAATTTGACAATATAGCGATCCAGGTTTTACCCCGACCTTTATTGTGTTTCGGACTCGGGTTCCGTGGTTGTATGTTGTTGTCTTTGTCTTGTTTCCTTCCTTTAATTCGTTGAAATTGAGTTGTGGGTCGTGTTGGGTGAGTTTGGAACAGGTTGGTAGGGAGTTGGTACAAATGGTTGCTGCCTAGGTTTTGGCTTCTTCGCTCGAGCGAGGCTTTTTGCGCTCGAGTGAGCCTTGGGTATTTGCTTCTTCGCTCGAGCGAGGGTTCTTACGCTTGAGCAAGGATTGAGAGTCCTCAGGTTTCTTTCTTAGACGCAGCTTTTGCTCGAGCGAGAACTTTTGCGTTTGAGCGAGACGCGTGTTATTTGTTCCTTCGCTTGAGTGAGAACTCTTGTGCTTGAGTGTGTGTCTGCGTTGGTGGCAGACCTGAAGCTTTGCATTGTGCGCTCGAGCGATGCTTTCTGCGCTCGAGCGAGGCCGCTTGTTGTGTCTGGTCGCTCGAGCGACAACTCCTTTGCTCGAGCGAGCCTCGTATATATCAGTTCGCAGTAGCGTGATTTTATATCACTTTTTGGTCCCTTCTTCACTCAAAACCCTAGATCGGCTGCCTTTCTGTAGCTCGGCTTTTCGCGCTCCCTTTCGGAAGAATGAAATAGCCCTTACAGTTCGGACTCCACTTGTGTGTTGGTTCTGAATTTGATTTCACAAGTGCAATGTGAAACAGTGGAAACACAAAAAGAGTCCAAATCTGGCAATTGTTTTTGGAAAATCGATGTTTGAATCAAATGCCAAAAATGGATTGCTTTGCCAGATTTCAGAGTCGCCACCTAAATATTTATTTTGGGAAATTTAGGAAACCCATGACTCGTGCCAAAGGCCATTAGTCCGTCGTTACCAAAGTGTCTTGGTTCGGAAACTTAGGTATGAGAGGGGAAGGTCAATAATTAAACACCCCACTCACCCGATCAAAGATCGGCCTCTACTAATCAAGATGTGGTTTTTATGTACAATATATGCTCTTGTTCTATATGTAACATACAAGTATAGACTAATTTCACAAAAAGTTGGAACGTTTGATTCCATGTTTGTTAAAAAATGTTTTGAATATGTATCACTGAAAATGGTGATCTCATATATACATGAATCAAAGTATCTCAATTCAAGTGATTAGCCTTCATCCACAGGCATTCAAACAGGTATATCAAGTAAGCATTTAGCCTCATGGTAGTATGTTTGATATGACAGCAATCACACTTATGCAATATGATAAAGCATAAAAACTTACCTTATGTCCGAAGGCGAGTTAAAAGAAAGTAAATAGTTAGAAAAAATGCATGATTCTAATTAATGCGATATGGCTAATGCAACACATACAATGTGCAAGTAATAAGCTCGGCCACTAGCATGGCATGCGAGTCAATTCAAGGCATGTGATAGAGCATGTATTCAAGCAAAAAGTTTGAATTTGACATTTGAATAATATGATGAGCCGAACTTTTATGCATGCAAACAGATGGATGCAAATTATGGAAAATGCTAATTAAACATGATGTCCCTAATCTAACCATCATAAGCAGTGAAATAAAAGGGAGAAATAATGGGGGTTGGAAGACATACAACTTATTACATATTTCTCCTCATGAAGGAGGGTCCGAATGTCCAAATGCGCCCTCACGCAGGAGGGTCCGAATGTCCAAGTGTCCGAATAAATAATTATTACAAAACCGAATGAATAATAAATGAAAGGGGCTGTCTAATTTATTACAATAATTGATGTAAGGCAAGCCTTGACACAATAAATTCGGTATAACGTCCGACCGAATTCAATTAATCATATTGGTTCTTTATGTTGGTTGTAATCCAATTTTAACCAATTTTATTAGCCTTTTTATTACCTTTCCATTTCTTTATCTTTTCTCTTATTTGTGCAAAAGTGATATTTACATCCACTAAGTCTGAAATGCAATAAAGGAAAATCAGTGTCGACTTAACCCGAATAAACCTTATTTTCTTCAGAGGAAATCACAAAGGAAGAGTCAAACTTATTTACAAGTTAGGGATTTTAAGTCAAACTCAAGATGTGCAACAAGGACTAGTCAAACTCAAAAGAGTAATAATGACTTAGAAAAACCCAAACTTGAGCGATAAGGACTTGAAATCCAAACTTGATAATGAGTGATAATGACACTTTCCTTGGCGATTTCCAATGGTCAATTAATCCCTTAACAGTAAATAAACAGGTGAGAAATTCTTTGGGGGAAATTACAAAGGAAGAGTCAAACTTATTTACAAGTTAGGGATTTCAAGTCAAACTCAAGATGTGCAACAAGGACTAGTCAAACTCAAAAGAGTAATAATGACTTAGAAAAATCCAAACTTGAGTGATAATGACTTGAAATCCAAACTTGATGATAAGTGATAATAACACTTTCCTTGGTGATTTCCAAGGGTCAATTACTCCCTTAACAGTAAACAAGCCGGTGATAAATTCTTCGGGGGAAATTACAAAGGAAAAGTCAAACTTATTTACAAGTTAGGGATTTTAAGTCAAACTCAAGATGTGCAACAAGGACTAGTCAAACTCAAAAGAGTAATAATGACTTAGAAAAACCCAAACTTGAGTGATAATGACTTGAAATCCAAACTTGATAATAAGTGATAATGACACTTTCCTTGGTGATTTCCAAGGGTCAATTAGTCCCTTAAAAGTAAACACACTGATGAATAAAGAGAAATGAAAAATAAAAGATTGTGCTTTAGTACAAGAACATGTATACATTTGGGGTAGTGAACCTCCAAAGAATTTAAACCGTTAAGTATGGAAGAGTTCCTTTCTTATACTTGAATCACAATCTTAATTTTTCATAACTTTTTAATCGAAATAAGCAAAGAATGGAGGGAGGTTGCAGATATGATTATGCGAAATTGATTAATTGGTTAGTACAAACAAACTTGATATTTAAAACATAAATCGTTGAAATAAATTAAACAACCCACTAAATAGCATATAATAGTGCTGAAATTAAGCTATAGAAAGCGAGCAAAATTAAATAGCCGGAGGTACTATTCACCGCCGGAGGTACTATTCATCATCGGGGTTACTATTCACCGCCGGAGGTACTATTCACCGACGGGGTTACTATTCACCGCCGGAGGTACTATTCACTGCCGGAGGTTACTATTCACCGCCGGGATAAATTATGTAAAGTAATAAATTACAACAATTTATATACAATATTTAAATTACAGCAGATATGTGGGTGGTGCAGCCATCCTATTAAAGCGATGAAAAAAGTTATAAAAAGAAGTAAATAAAGTATTTAAACAAATTATATCACATTTTTAAATTAAATGAAAATTTGCGAAAACTCACCTTTTGGGGAAATGATGAATTTTCTGAGTCACAAACTTTCTTTTGATTACTCTCAAGTCTGTGGAATGTGCTCTCAATTCTCAGTCCAAAATTTAGAATTACAACTTTAGTGGTTGTTTTTTTTTGAATAGTGTATTGATGAAATAGAAATAAAAATATCAAAGAAAATATTTTATTTTCCCTTTTCTCTTTTTTATTTCTCTCCTTTTTTTCTCCCCCCAGAATCCCTTCCTCTCCAGACTGCCTTCTTTCTCAGAATTTTTCCCTCTCAGAATTCCTCTTAGAATTCCTCTCCTTCCCTAGAATTCTCCCTAACTTCTTTTTTTCCCCCCCTCCCCCTCTGCCTCTCAAACTTACCTGGCCTTATGTAGGCATGGAATACTTATATAATATATAATATAATAATAATAATAATAATATAATAATATAAATATAATAATATATAATATATATATATGCAAAGTTGCCTGATGTTTGATGTCGGTCTACCGACATCAAACGATTTATTTTTTATTATTTTTATTTTGTAATATATATAATATAATATATATAATATAATATATAATATAATATCTAAAATATATAATTTATACCAAAATACTAAACATATAATATACTAATATAATTTTATATAAAATACCAAACATATAATATAATAATTCTAAACACATAAGATAATAATATAATTTTTATTATTTTCTTTTATATATATAAAATACACCAAAAATATGAACAAACACATAAAATTATAAAAAATTATAAAAATACTAAACTAATGAAATATTCAGTATTTTAAAATAATTTGGCCATAATGGTGAAGGTTAGGATTAAAGTTCAAATTCCATTTCTTTTACTGAGAATTCTGCGAGAAACACATTCTAATTGTCATCATCGGGTAATCAAAAGAAAGCGCCCAAGTCTTAGGGTCGGTCAAAATGGGGTGTCTACACTTTCTCTCTAAAACTCTCCATTTCCTTACAAATACTTCTTGATCTAGAGTCTCTCTACCCTACTTCCTTTGTAAAAAGGATAAAGTATCGCACGGGCTTCCTTTTGATCTGAAAAAGTTCAAGTTTGGAGCATCTTCAAGTTTCTCCTTCTTCCTCTTTGAGCTTCTCCATTTGAGGTAGGAATATTCTACTCTTTGTTATGAGTTTTAACCTAGATGTTTGTTATTTTGTATAAATGGTGGGATTTGGGAAGATTTGGGTGAAGTTAGGGTTTGGGTGTTGATTTTTGAAAGAGAGGTTTTCATATTTGGTACCATAAGTGTATGAAAGGTCTTGAATATGGTATAACTTGGTTATGATTGATGAAATTTGGTCTTGGTTATAATATTTGGAAAGAGGGGGGAGATTGTCCTAATTTGAATTAAATAAATGATTTTGTATAAATTATGAAATTGGAGGAAATTGTGATTAAATGGTGTAGTTGGATTAATAAATCACTCACCCATGGAAAATTTGATAAATTATGTGTTGATAGATTTATTTATCTGTTTAGAAATATCTGTTTTGGGCTATCGGTGGAGGATAGCTATGATTGTTGTGAAAAATGCATGAGGATTAGGAAAAACTGAAATTAATTAATTGAATTATGTCATCAAATATGACGGTTTGAGTAAACCATTGAATATGTACATTGATGAGTCATTGTATATGACAACGTGTTTAAATATATTATATATGTATCATTGTATGAGAGGAGATAGGGAATGTACTCCATTGTTTGGGAGAAGATAGGGGATGGACTCCATTGATAATTAAGTTGGCCGGAGTGTCCAAAGTGAAAGTCTCGAAATCTTATAAATTTATGAGTGCTGGTTCCCTCGGACGTAGTTCCATAAAATGGCAAGAAATAGAAGTGTTGGATTAATGAATGCATTAAATTGTGAACCATTGAGTTGAAATCTCATTTTGGTTGTCTTGATAATTATGAACTTGGTAAATAGATTTACCCAAAATGGATGATTGGAAATGAATTTAGACATGGTTATGTAAATTGAATGGTCATGGAAATAATATGTATCGGTTGAGAAATATCCCACATTTATCTGATGCTTATGCCTTAGTTAATTCTCATATATTGTGTAGTATATCTTTACTGGGTTTTGGCTCACCCTACTTGGGACACCATTTTCAGGTACAGGTAACATGCCGCCTCTACGGGCATAGCTTGAGAGGTTTAGGGGCTGAAGGCTCGATTTTTACTATTTCGTTTTGTATTGGATGTTTTCTTTTAAGCCAAGGGCTTTACTTGTATAGAGACTAGACTATTCTTTTATTGTAACCAAGTGATAACTTGGAAAGATGTAAGCCCGTAGGGCATTTATTTTGTTGTTATCAATTAGAGTTACATGTTAGAGCTTCAGGAAGAATATTTGTGAAAGTGTAATGCATGTAATATCTTTTGTAATACAGACTCTGATGAATGGAAATGTAACATTTCTATTATGTTTACGATTCTTATGAATGGTTGATTTATGTAATATTTTGAGGGCGTTACAGACAATAAAATGAAGAATTAAAGCCAAGATCAAGTTTATGAAGTTAAATAAGAAATTAATTACTTTGGGTTTGATTTTGGAATATCATGCATGAATTGAGTCTAATTTCTACATGCATGGATAAATTCTACAAGTTTTAATATTCTAATTGTACATGCATCATGGATTTCTAATAATTGATTTCATGTTTTGATGAAATAAGAATTAAGCTTTGGAAATTTATGGGTTTATGAACAATTAGCTTAATTCATAAATTAAAGGAGTTTTGATATAAATGATTTAAAATTGATCATATTTTCTTAATTATTTAAGAGTTTGTATGTTTAGACAAGCCATGTATAAACCCGAGTTTTGAAATTATTTTGAAAGCTCAATTCAAGTTTTAGAATTTGTGAGTTTAGAATTGGGCTTGATATAAAGAACATGAATTGAGTTGAATTTGATGAATTTGAAGTTTGTGTGTACATGCATGCAAAGGATTGTCACGAGTTTGCATATTTGAGTACAAACATTCATTTCATAATGAATCGAAGGCTATTTGGCACATGCAAGCATGATAATGTTGAATTCCATGAAGTTGATCATCAATTGTACTATTTAAGTTGAAAATGAAGCCTATATTTCACATGCATGTATATTTCAAAATGATATAGAAATTAATTTGCATGAGCCTTGAAGTTATGAAGTGAGTTTGATATGATTCGAGTTTATGAGATGGATTTATGTAAATATGAGATTCAAATCTTGTAAAATTGGCCCTTATATTCATGTTAAAAGTTATATATAAGTCTTATGATATTAAAATGGAACCAAGTTTGAAGCTCAAACATAATTTGGAAAAATCCAGAACTCGACATGTCCGCTCGAGCGAGGGATGTGTCGCTCGAACGTGGAAATCGAGCTCCTAGAACTTTTGCAGAAATTTGTA
The DNA here is from genome assembly GCA_030407325.1 of Camellia japonica. Taxonomy (NCBI): domain Eukaryota; kingdom Viridiplantae; phylum Streptophyta; class Magnoliopsida; order Ericales; family Theaceae; genus Camellia; species Camellia japonica. Next base: position 20,699,604 of record JAPPVO010000010.1, on the reverse strand, counting down.
TTGTCGCTCGAGTGGCAAAGTGTATGCTAGAGCGAACCCTGTTTCGCAAGGCTTCTCGCTTGAGCGTCGAAAGTCTCGCTCGAGCGTAAAATGCAAGTAACCAGTACTTTTCAAACCAAAGGGGAGCGGCCGAAACTACACTTGAGCGGAGAGCCCTGTTTCAGAAATTTTAAAAAGTTGTTCTATACTTCATTTTCCGTTCTCTTTCTTTCCAAAGCATTCTTAGGCATGCATTAAACATTGTAAATGAATTAAAGAACATAAAAGAAGCCTAAGAATGTTAAACAAGTTAAAGAACGGAATAAATTGTATTGTGACCGAATTTCTATGTGTATTATGAATTATGTAGCGTCAACTACAAGGGCGAACCCGACATTTGAACACTGTGAGTAATAACTCTGTAAAGTTATGTTTAACTTTAATTATTTTCTGATAATATGAAATGATTAGTTTTCCCGGAATGCTATGTTTTGTGTGAATGAATGATCGCCTAAATTTTTGAAATGTATTCGTGGCATCCATAGCATCATGTGATATTTTGCATCCCTTTATGGGTCATCGGAATGCCTTTATGGCCGTCCCTTTATGGGTCATCAGAAACGTCTCTGTGCACATGGGTCATCGGAATGCCTTATGGCTGTCCGTTTATGGGTCATCGGAATGCCTTTACAGCCGTCCCTTCATGGCTCATTGTATTTGTTAACGCTAATGAATGTGCCACGTATTATAATGTGAAATTTACGAACTTTGAATACGAATATGACTACGTATATGAATCTATTTCTGTTTTGACATCTGATCACGTATAAGACTCTGTTTCTGTATGGACACCATTCAGTAAAATATTTACTCTGTTATTATTCACTGGGCTCTAGCTTACTGTATTATTTATGTATGTAGGTGATCACGCGCGTGACCAGGCCTAGAGGTTTTGCTTGGATTCTGTTTTGTCAGCCAACCTATGTGCCTCTTGTGGAGGTTCCGGATATATCTAGTGATTATGGTTAAGTGTATAAAGTTTAAGTTTTGTTTTCTTGTTTGGTTAAACAAGTCTTTACTTATTTTGTAAATAGGGTTAAGTCCTTTTTTGTCTAATTTGTATATATATTATGACGTAAGGGTGACGTGTAAATATGTATATAAAATTTTTAAAATTTTTCCGTCTCATATAAGTCTGCATAGCTTAATGGATGATGTATATTTGTTATTTGCTTCCGTCAGCCCCTAATATTAAGCTAATTTGTCTCAGAGGCCTTTGGTAATCCCAGGATTACTAGCCGGTTACGATGCTAAACCTACAGGGACGGGTTTGGGTCGTGACATTTTAAAGCTTTGGATTGTTACTTGGGGAGAGCCCCAAGGGGTACCCCAAGTTTGTAGAAGGGAGAGGTTATGGGCAAATTGGGCTAGACCAATTGGACCCAAAAATAACCACACGCGCGCAGCTGCTATCTGTCCTAGTTGGTTGGGCTTGGGTGCGGGTGCGTGGTGTGAGGTTGGGTTGGGCTTGTCCGGCCCAAAATTTGACCATTCTGTTTAAAATCTATCTGTTTCGTCTGTACAGATGTCAAACCTGTTCGGTTTAGTTCAAAAACCCTTACTTGTTTAATTTAAAATTCAAACAGATTTGTATTTGTTTAAATTTAAACCGAACAGGTATCATATCTGTTGGATTCAAACCAAACAGCCACCATTCCATCTATAAATAGCCAGCCTCTCATTTGATTCTTTCACTGAATTTTCGTCCTCAAAGCTGCTCTACTATCTCTACATTTTGTTGCATTATTTTATTGTGTGAAAGAGTGTAAACACAAAGTGTGTTCGTTGTGCGAATAAATTGTAGTGCTGCATTTATTCGTTGTTGATCATTTTATCCTGGGAGATAGACGTCCGCAAATCTGAAAACACCGTGGAGAGGACGAATCTGTCTTAAGGACATAGTGTCAAACACTGGATTTGATCAGAATATTGTTCAAGAAATTAATCAACTAAGTTGTTAATTTATTTTCTGTTTTATTTATTTATATCAGATTTTGATTTTGTTTTTGTAACAAAATAAAATCTGTTTTTATTTATTTATTTTCATTTTTAGTTTGATTTTTGTAATCAAACATTCTCTCTCATTTTGTTTATTTCTTTTGTTTGTTGTTAATTACACAAACTCAAATTATACGGAATACAATGAAGATTGTCCAACATATTCAAGGATAAAGTTGTATTTTGAGTTTGTGAGTTTTAGAATTATGATTTAAGTGTAAATAATTTATTTGTTGAAAAAGTTTTGAAAAGAATTTTGAATTGAGTAGAAATTTTTTGATGTGACATATGATATTTGATAACAAAAACTTATAACTCATAACCAAACACACAATTCAAAATTGTTAGAGTTATTTATTTTGATGATTTATTTAATTATGTTTTAATTTATTTGGAAGAGAAAAATAGAATCAACATTTATTTTGATGATTTATTTAATTATGTTTTACTTTATTTACAAGAGAAAAATAGAATCAAAATTTATTTTGCCCCATTATTTCTCACCTAAATCTTTATCCTAAATGTTGTTAGAATGTATTTAATATTTGATTAAATCAGGAGTTCAAACAGTCCAAAAACAGAGGTTCAAACAGCCCAGCACGGCAACAGTTCAAAAGGTTCAAGTGAAAGATATTCAAATTAATAATGATCGAGTGGAAGATATTCATATTAGTAATGATGGAGTACAACGGCTATAAACGGCTATAAATTCAAATGAATAGTTCAAAAGATTCAAAAGGTTCAAGTGGAAGATATTCAAATTACTAATGATGGAGTGGAAGATATTCAAATTAGTAATGATGGAGTACAACAGCTATAAACGGCTATAAGTTTCATTATATATACCAAAACCTCTAATGTAAACAAGTCACAAAAAATCAGAAAATATTCTTTGATCTATAATCACTCACATCTATTCTCTGAAAAATTCTCTAAGAAGCGTTCTTCAATTTTTGTTTACATCCTTTTTCAGAAATTATACACTGAGATGTATAGCTTTAAGCCCATCTTTCCTGTGTGAGGTTTACAGAAAAACCAGAGCTTCATTTTTATATCTATCTTTGAGAGATAATTCTTGTAGCTTTCTGTGAAAGCAAAAACACATTCTTTTCAACCTTGTAAGAGTGTAGTACACTTAGTGTTCTTGACTTAGAAAGTCTGTGTAAAATCTATGGAGGATTGCTCCATTTGTTAAGGGGTTGCTAGTATCCCCGTGAAGCTAGAGCATAGTGAAAAATCTCAAGTGAAGCTTGAAGAGTGGACATAGGGCGAGTTAAAGCAGAACCACTATAAATTTGTTTGTCTCTCTCTCCCTTATCTCTTTATTTTATTTAAATTGCTGTAACTATATTTCACATTTTCACTGTGTTAAAATCATTAACTGACATAGTTGTTAGAACACTTATTTTAATTATTTTTATTTCATTAACTATATTTATCTATTGTTCTAGTCATAATTTTTATTAGGATATTATTATTTTTATTTGTAAAAACCTAATTCACCTCTTCTTAGGTTGTCTTTTGGGTAACAAAAATTCTATTCAAAACTCAAAATTTTTTTTAAAAAATTCCATTTTTTTTAATTTAAAATATAAAAAATAATAGGTGCCAATTGTTAAAAAAAAAAAATACTGTTCTGGTCAATCGACTGAACGTCCGAGAGGACGACCGGTTAGCCCAAATTTTTTCGCCTTTAAAGAGTTTTCAAGAGTGAGTGTGGAATTAATTTTTTAAAATTCTAAACAAACAAAACACTCAAAACAAGTAGTGAAAATATGTTAAGAGAAGCTAACCAAACACAACCTTTATTTGTCAGCTTCTAAATCCATTCCATACACCTCCATGACGATCATCGGTGATGGCATACATATTTTGGTTTTCCCTTTTCCTACGCAGGGGCATATGATCCCACTTCTGGACCTAACCCACACGCTAGCTTCTCGTGGACTAACAATCACCATACTAGTCACCCCCAAACACTACAACAAAATGCACCTTCAGCGATTAAAATTGGCGATTAAAAAAAATTTAATCGTCAAAAATTGTGAAATTGGCGACCAAAAATTGTTTGTCTGCAAAAGTAAAATATTTAGCTACTAAATTTTTTTAGTCAGGGTATATTAGTTCACTACAAGAAATTAAAGTTTTAAAGACAAATTTTTAGGAACAAAAATAATTTGTCTGTGAAAATTATACTTTTAAGGACAAAATGAAAGAATTTAAAAGAAAAATATGTTTAATCATGTTATTACATTTTCTAGACAAATTTGCTTGGTTGTAAAAAGATCAGTTACTTTTCCCTACAATTTTAATCGGTCCCTAATAAACCCAACTCATATATTATTGTATTTTATATATTAATTTTTGAACTCAATAATCGGGACTATCAAAAACAAAAACAAAAAAAGCATCAGGTTTCTTCACTTACTCTCTCACTTTCTCTCAAATCCTAATTTCTTTTCATATATTAGGTTTCAAATCCCTAATTTCTTTTCATCACTCACTCTCTACGGATTCGATATATGAACTCAATGGTTCTTCTCTACGGATTCTAATTTGTGGTTCATTATTGTCTCATAGCACCTCTCTCTAGGGCTGGATTGCTCCGTTGCAGCCTTATCTCTCCTCGATTCTTCGATTTCCCAGCGACTTTCCGGTAGCGATTTCGATCAGGTACCATATATATATATATATACATACATGTATGTATTCGTATAATCAATTTGATTTCGCAATTTTAGCCCTCGGTTTCATGCATGGTTTTGTATACATGTATAGATTCATGTTTGTTCAATCAAATTTACCAAATTGAAATATGCAGATCTAAGTAATGATTTTCCATACTTCATCTTCTGGTAGGTAAGAATACCAGAAAGTAAGCGAGCAAAGAGGTTTACAATATTGTGGACTCAAAACTACATCTAAATCTACCTAAAAAGATTTTCATCTTTGATCCTTAGCAGTAGCGTGCAGGACTAGTCTCAAGTTAAATTAGTTATGTATTTGTGATAACCCTGTTCCGTATTATGCTAATTGGTCCTTATTATGAATGTAGTTATGTGTTTGATATGATTTTGTGTGCCATTTATGTGAAAATATGTGGTTTTGAATTTCTATCTGTTCACCGTAGGAATATCTGTTTGATTATCTGCTTTGGAATTTAAATTGAAGGCCTTATTCGCCCTAGAAACCGAAATTGACTGTGCCATTGTGATTTGCGTAATTTTTAGAGCCTACGATGAAATTTAATTGAAAATTGATTCGGATCAGATTAATTAGATTAAATTGATGGTGTAGTGCTAAAATTATTTAATATTGATAATTGTGATTAATGGGACTTATATAAAAAGGGCACTATACACTCAACTCCTCTCTTTTATTCAGTTTGGCTGAATTATGCTCTAGAGAGAGAGAGAGGAGCCGAATTTAGTGAGAGAGGAAGCTCAAGGTAGAGATTTGGCTAGGGAATTTGGTGATCTTGAAGACACACTCAAGAATTAACCATAGTTTGGAAGATTTGGGCCTTTAGGTGAGTAAATTCATGGATATTAGTTTGTAATTTTGTGAACTCAAAGTTGAATGATGATCAAGAACATGAATTGAATTGATTATGATGAAATTGAGTTGGTTTTGTTGAATTGGAAGTCAATATGCACATGCATGTGAGAAATTGCTTTGAATTTGCATGTTTGAGCACAAAATGTATAATTCATGTGAGATTTTAGTTGAAGCTCATATTTTTGACTATCTCTTCATCATCTAAGTTGAGAATAGAAGTTGTGTTCCACATGCATGTACAATTCATAAGAGTATGAGTTTTGAATGCATGAATTTGTTATGTTGGAAATGAGTTTGGTGTAAATTGGGACATGCATGTGATTAATTTGTGAAATTGGGCTTCATAATGTAATGAATTTGGTGTTGGATCATGTTAGTACATGTATATGTGAAGTTTGAGCCATAATATGCAAGATATGATGATTTGAATACAAGTTTGAAGCTCAAGAACAATTCTAGATTTTCTAGAATTTGGGATGTTCGCTCGAGCGAGGAAGGCGCCGCTCGAGCGAGAAATACGAGCTCGAGCGGGGAAGTTTACGCTCGAGCGGGGAGCTATGTAGTGAGACTTTCAGCTCGAGCATCCGAATTCACGCTCGAGCGTAAAAATGAGGTAACCAGAACTTTTGCAGACCTAATGGGTCCGCTCGAGCGGGGAAGTCCACGCTCGAGCGGGGACCTCTGTTTCAGAAATTTTGTAAAGATGTTCTGTGTTTCGTTTTCCGTTCTTTTTCACTTCTAAGTACTCTTAGGCATGCATTGAGCATTATGAATGAATTAAAAGAATAAGAAAGAAGCCTAAGAGGGATGCATGAATTAAGAACAGATTGAATCGTTTGTGACCCATATGTGTTATGTAATGTGTAGGGTCAAGCTCCAAGGCAAATCACCCAGCCGATCACTGTGAGTAATATCTTAAGAAAGATATTTTGAAATATGTTATTTGTCCAATTACTTATTCCTCTATAAGCTTTATGAGTCTGTTGATTTGAATTGTGGACAAATGTTTGCTTTGCCATATGGTTGGGCCTAAGGCCGTTTGCTATGAATGAATAGGCCGAAGGCCGTATGACATGGATGATAGTCTGACTCGAATGATAGTCTAACATAAATGAATGGGCCAAAGGCCATATGACATGAATGAATGGGCCAGAGGCCGTATGACATGAATAAATGGGCCAGAGGTTGTATGACATGAATAAATGGGCCAGAGGCTGTATGACGTGAGTGAATGGGCCAGAGGCCGCATGCCATGAATGAATGGGCTAGAGGCCGTATGACATGAATGAATGGGCCAGAGGCCGTATGATACAAATGATTGGGCCAAAGGCCGTCAGACAGGAATGATTGGGCCAAAGGTTGTCGAACATGAACGAATTGGGCCCGAGACCGTTTGATGTGTTTGGAATCGCAGTCACCTGACCTATATATATATACCTGATAGGAACATGAATTGGGCCCAAGGCCGTTTGGTGTATATTGTTCTAAGTACCGTTCGTGTAACTTCTTTATTTGATATTATTCACTGGGCTTTCGTTCACGCTCATTCATGTGTCTGTAGGTGAGCCAAGGGAGGTCCAAACCCAGCCTCAGTGAAGTTTGTGTGTAACAACCAAGGTTTTGAAGAGTCAGCCCTTACGTCTCACGCACGAGACTCGTCTTCTCCCTTTTGCTATCCTGTTTTATTTTGTCATGTTGGCAAGGACTTTGGATACGTTTGTATATAGTTTTGATTGGCTGACCTAAATTTGAATGATCCTGTCTGTACAAAACTTTATGTTACTGTATTTTCTGATGTGAGTTATTAATATGTATATGTATGGTTTGTTATGATGTGCCATGTAAGCACAGCTCTATGGACAAAGTTTTAAAATTTGCTTCCATTTAGCCCCTTTACTCTGATGAGTTATGTCTGGTTTGGATTGAGGCCGTAGGTAATCTCAGGATTACTGGCCGGTTATGTCCTTAACCCATGGGGGCGGGTTCGGGTCATGACAGTATTGATGTTGAATAGATAACTCAGAGCTCCTTGTGTTCAGTGATCTGTAATCAAGTGTATTGATTGAATGATTTGTGACATAATAAAGTGGAAAATAAAAACTACCTGATTTTGTTGGATGAAACCATTTCATTCATTCTTGAAATCCTCTGAATTTGCTAGATGAAATCTTTTTGCACCCCTCTGCCCTTTAAATTTGCTGTATGATTTCATGTCATTGGTTTGGTTACCACAGATTTAAGCAAATTTTGAGGAAGGTTGAAACACAAATTTGTTACTAGGAAGAGTAGTGAATGAAAATATCAGGAATTATATTCATTATGTGGATTGGGAAATCTCATGTGTTTCCTCTTGATACACAGCTCTACACACCTAGTAATCCGCTAAACTACATCTTTTAGGTGTAAGTCAGTTTCTGTTAACAGAGCAAGGGCATATCTATAGGACTTGAGAGCACCTCCAACCTTTTACCTTTTCTTCCATCAAATTCAAATTTGATGAAAAAGTTTCTCTTTTGGTCTCTTCTGAATTTTTGCTCAATGTTAACTGGTTATTTCATTTAGATTCAACTATATTAGTAATTCTTCAACGGATATCGGCTAATATTTATTATCTGTTCACCCGCATCAAATTTTAGACTTTTAATACCGACATATCAATCGATATAGGATTGTATTACAAATATTTGTAAGTATCCCAGTACGAGTCTATGGCTTAATGTTGTAATGCATCTTGAGGTTTAAATAATGAAAAATTTACCCATAAGTCCTAGTTTTTGAAACGTTGAACCATTTAGTCCTGAGAATTTTTTTATGCTCCATTTAGTCCCATTTTTACATCAGCCTGATGTAAATGATGTAAATGATCTGATGTTTCATTCTATAATTTCAAAATTTATTGAAATCTGATGAACATTAGATGTTTTTCATCCTAATTTTTCAAACATTGTTGAAATTTGATGAATATTAGATGTTTGAAATCTAATATTTGTAACATGACTCTGATGTTATTAACATTGTATCTGATGTTATTAACATTGTAATGGGACCTTTCAGTCTATAAGAAAATTTGTAGGACTAACTAGTGCATAAGTTATTAATTTGGGATTTATTGGTGCATCCCCCTTAAATAATTAGGTGCATTATGGAGGTAAATCTGATTCTTTTGAAGTGCTTTGCAATAGCATAGCTAGTTCCTGTGGTAAGTTTCTTTTGTGTTCTTCATTTTACTTTGTTTGTTGTGATTATTGTTAATCAAAAACTTTTTACAATGTGTTTTGAATCATGGAGAAAAGGTAAAAAGGATTCTAATTTGACAATTTGATTGTTTGTGTTCCCATATTTCTTGTCCTTTACTTCGTTTTTGAAGGTACTGATTTTCTCTAATTATTAGTTCTTCTTGACGGACAATTGTGCGTACCAACAACTTTAAACGTCCGAATTGTTTTCCGGACATTTACTTATTGCATACTTCTTGATATCTTTGACAGCTATTGCGTTTGGGCGTGAACCTGAAGAAGTTCCCTACATCAACAGTACCTGCCACATTTGCCATTTTGTTCCATGTTGGCATTGGGGCTGTTCTTTCACTCTATGTGCTTTCTTGGTTAAAGGTCTGTCTCTTACTTTGGATTGCACTTATCCTTTCTTGGACCCTTGACTGCCCGCCAGTAGACTTGCTACTAGAAGTGTACCCTTTGTTGCATGGCAGTAAAGGGTAGCATTGACTTCTTAAGTAAATTTCTAAAGAGTTGAATATTAAAACCATTTCCCTCCTTGCCAGTTGACTGTTAATATTGTTATTTCTCTGCAGTTGGATTTATTCACAACGTTGAAAGCGCTTGGTTTCTTGGAGATCTTCTTGATGTTTGTTGGACACAGGATCCTTTCTCACCTTGCCTCAACATCAGCCAAGTTGAAATCTGCCTGAGGAAATGAGAGTTTGTGCTTGCAAAGACAACATTCAGAACGAGGAAATGAGAGTTTGTTAATATTTTTTTTGCTTTGATGATATGGTCGGATCTAATCCTAATTTGTTTGATTTGATTATATTTGTGTTATTTGAAAATGTAGATGCCAATTCGATTGATTGCATTATTAAATTTATTTTGATTTGCTTGTTTTATTGAAATATCTTTTGATTAAGCCTCTTTGAATGTGATGAGCAATTTTTATTTTTATTTTTATTTTATTTTATTTTTTTCGTGTAGTTGAATTTTAATTTAGAGATTAACAGATTGTCTGGTGGTATGTTTGATATTTTCTGTTTGGTCGTTGAGAAATCAAGAAAGGAATATAAGTTGATGTTCATACTAGCATTTTTAGAGTAATTGTTACCAAAAAAAAAAAAATAAATAAATAAAAATAAAAATAGAATAAATAAATAAAACTTTTAGAGACCAATTTTAGTTGTCTAAAAAAAATTATAACCTTTACCCACCACTTTCATCTGTTCTAAAAACTAAAACTTTTAGAGACCATTTTCATTTGTCCCAAAAATTAAACTTTTAGAGACTAATTTTTGTTGTCTCAAAAATTAATTTTTGTCTCCATAATCACTCTACCTTCTGGACTATAATTAGACTTTTAGAGACAAATTTTGGTTGTCTCAAAATCAAAACTTTTAGCAACTACATATTTTTGTCTCTAAAAATCTATTTATAGTGACAAATGTAAAATTTTGTCTCTAAAAGTCATTTTTTGACTTTTCCGAACGGGTTATTTGGGACAAACTTCGTGACGGAGAAAATTGGTTGGTTAAAGTTTTTCCCGACAAATATTATACTTTTAGGGACGGAATAAATTTGTCCCTAAAAAGCTGATTTCTTGTAGTGGTTATTGGCGACTAAAAAAAATTTAGTCGCTAAAAATTCCAGAATTGGCGACAAAAAATAATTTTAGTAGCCGTATACTGAGTTTTGGCTACTAAAACCATTTAGTCGCTGAATAGAAAATAAAAAATTATTTTTTACCTTTGGCAACCAAAATTTTAGTAGCCATAAGTTTATATCAGCGACAAAAAAGAATTTTAGTCGCTGTATTTTGATTTTTGGCTACTAAAACCATTTAGTCACCGAATGAAAAATAAAAAATTATTTTTTACCTCAGCTAAAAAAAGAATTTTAGTCGCCGTATATTATGTTTTAGCTACTAAAATCATTTAGTCGCTGAATAGAAAATAAAAAATTATTTTTTTTATCTTTGACGACCAAAATTTTAGTCGTCAAAAATTTATTTTCAGTGACAAAAAATTTTTTTGTCGCCAAAAAACTAAAATTTTTAAAAGGCGACATTTTAAATATTTTAAAGAAATTTATAAAATACTTTCAGCGATTAAAAAATTTTCATAACCAATAACAATCTATATAATTAATATCTCATGCTCTCACTCTTCTCTCTAAACCTTAAACAAAACCAACGCCTCTCTTTCTCTGTCTCCTCACTCCACTTCTCTCCGAACACCCCACCATCAAAACTCTCATATTGCCATGCCTTTCCCTGCGCACCCTTCCCTCCCCCCGGCATAGGGAGCGTCCAAGACATGCCCGTAAATGGCTTTATTGCTATGATGCGCGCCATGGATGAACTCCACAATCCTCTCCTAAATTGGTTCCAGAACCACCCTTCGCCGCCTGTGGCCATAGTCTCCGACATGTTCTTGGGGTGGACCCACCGCCTCGCTTGCCAGCTCAGCATCTGCCGCCTTTTGTTCTCTCCTTCCGGTGCTATGGCCTTGTCGGTTATTGGCAGGGGTCCCAATGCTAACTTGACTCATTGATGGGTGTATTCTTGACTCATTGCGGGTGGAACTCGACTCTGGAGGAATATTTGCGGGGGTCCCAATGCTAACTTGGCCCATGGGGGCTGACCAATTTATAAATACAAAATTGTTAGTGGATGAGCTTGGGGTGGCAACTAGGGTTGTTGAGGGTGCTCAAGCTGTTCCAAACTCGGATGAGTTAGCTCGGTTGTTAGCTGGAGCGGTGAGCGAGAACGGGGTCATAATGATTCGATCCTTGGAGTTGAGTGAGGCAGCATTGGAGGCCATTAAACATTGTGGAAAGTCATCCAAAGATATGGATGAGTTGATTAGGCGTCTTTCTGAAGAGGCTAAGCATGACAAATCTTTGATTCCTACCAACTCAAACTCTCAAACATAGTTATATATATTAGTTTTTTTTTTTTTTAATTAAGAAATGTTTGAGGGCTAGAAAAGGGGCTTAAATGGCTCGAATGGGTGTTCACTGGACGTCCGTCCGGACAACCGGGTGAAAACTTATCTATTACGGTTGTCACTTTTATCGACCGCGGATGTCAGCCTCATCACTGGACATTTACTCAGATGACCGGCCGAACATCCGCCTGAAAGACCGGCAAGATAAATTTCGAGCCATTCGAGCGAAACTCTCTCTCAAGCCACCCAGCATTGTTCTTTTTAATTGATGTGATTTGTAATAAAGAATTTATCAATCAATATATATATTCAGTATTTTAGGGATTTGAAATAAATGTTTTTCATGTTGTGTGGATATATAATTGTATTGTTATTTAAAATCACGTGTAATAGTAATGTTTGGAAATATCAAAATGGAATCAAATGATAGAAATTAGAGTTAATTACTTAAAAGTCTTATTTACAAATGTTATAATAACTTAGGTTTTATTTAAAAAATTTTAAACCAATAAGTTTTATTTAGTAAAATTGAGAATATTATCAGTTTTTTTTTTTCAATTTTTAAAACTAAGAATATTATAATTTTACATAGTAATATTCCAGATAATTGTTTCACTAACTGATGGAAAAATAAAATAAAGCATGAGATTAAACGTTTTTGCCATTCTATTTATTGGTTTGATTCAACTATCAAATAAAACCGAGAACATTATTAATTTTTTCCAGTTTTAAAACGGAGAATATTATCAGTTTTTTTATTTTTAAAGTTTTTTATTTTTAGTTTTGCACATCAATGTTTCATCATCATACTCTTTTACAGACACAAAATTTTCAGTTTTGCACAAAAAATAATTCAGTTTTTTCAATTTAAAAAAAATAAAAATAATAACTAATTTCAATGTTTTTTTTTTTTTTCGCAGGTATTTTTTTTTCCAATTTGAAAATTGATATTTTAAGATTTTAAAAATCAAAATAAATGTCAAATCATTATGTTCTTTTATAGATAATGATAAATAATGAACAATCATTGTTTGAAAGGTAATTCTGACTATTAAAAATTTAATAGGATTTGAAGGTCAAAAAAATATTAGTTAGGACCTAATAGAATATAAATTCATAAATTATGACTTATGTATAAATGCCCCTAGAAATTATTCAAGCCTGTAAATTAAATTCATAAAAATAATTTACTTAAATAACATATATTAATATGATAAAAGAGAGGCAATGGTCAAATATAGTATTAACATCATAATACATTATAATTTTTTTTTTTTATTAGCACAAGAAATTCTTTTATTGATTCTTCAGAATAATGTAATATTTTAAGGTATTGCTGTGTGCAGTTTATAGGGCTATTCATTGAAATCATTTTTATTATTTATTTTTTCATAGACAAATTTAATAAAATTTAGGTAGTTATATTAGATTGAATTATTTTTTGTGTGAATGATATACACAAAATGACCTAAAAAATAAACATTCGAATGATCGAAACAAAATTCATAATGAACCCTACATACCCAACTAATACCATCCAGTCCAAAATCTATTACTTTACAATTCTACTCTATCATCTCGTACTCTACTCCCCCCTCTCAGTTATATCAGATTGAATTGATTTTTTGTGCGTGGATAATCTACACAAAATGATCTAAGAAATAAATCATTTGAATAATTAAAATATAACTCATGATTAATATCACAAACCCAAATAATACCACCCAGTCCACAATCCAATACTTTACGATTTTACTCTACCATCTCATACTCTACTCCCCCGCTCTCTAATTAAATAACACCACTGACCAGTAGTACTCCCTCAGCCACCCCAGCCATCTTCCAACTTCTACTCCTTCAAAATAAAGCAATATTAAAAATTTCAACAATAAATTTAATACAAAGAGAAGAGGGAGAAATAACTCTTAGTGGCCAATGGCCATGGCAACAAAAACCCAACAAAAGGCCAATCAAAACTCAACAATCACAATCGCCAATCAGAGGAGAGTGGCCACGCTAGCTTGGCTTATGGGCGCAAAATAAGAACAACAATTTTAATACAAAGTGACAAGTGAGAAGAGAGAGGGAGGGAGAAGGGGGATGCTTAGTGGCTAGTAGCCATGGCAATCAACAAGGGCAAAATTAGAACAACAATTTTAATACAAAGTGACAAGAGAGAAGAGAGAGGGAGGGAGGAGGGGATGCTTAGTGGCTAGTAGCCATGGCAATCAATAATCAAACCCTCCCTCCCCCCTCCAAAAAAAGAGAGGTTAATTTTGATCTTAAAATAAAATCTTGAAATAATTTTGATCTTAATTTGTATTTGATTAATTATTTCAGTATTAAATTATATATAATTTATTGAAATGAGATTGAATGGAACAATTATTTTATCATAATATTCATCTTCACGTTTGATTTGTTAAAACATATTACAAACAAAATTATCATTCGTCATTATCAAGGAATAGTCATTATATAAAAATACTAAGGAATAACTATTTGATACAATTCAATTTTATTCCAGTAAACTAAACAATATATTATAGTATTAATAGTTTAAAAATAAAGATGTATAGAATTAAAAAAAAACTTTTGAATTGGTGAATTATTTAAAAGTAATGGATCATTAATAAATATAAATTATTTATAGAATATTATTTGACTATACTAATTGCAATTATTTTTGGAGATATAATTTTTTTAAGTTGAAATTGATCAAATTTTATAATCCAATATATTATATTAGGAAAAAAGTGTCAATAAATTAATAATGTTAATAATAAAAAGTAGGGGCATTTATTTATAAATCTCTCTTTATCTACTTATATTTTGAACTTAGCTAAAAGCTAATTACTTTTTGGATTAAGGGTCACTGCTGTGCTAATGACATAACAGTGACTGTTGTGTCTCAATTTGAGATGTATTATAGGCTTATTCTTATAATCCAAACCGTTCATTTTGTAGGATTTGTTGAGTACTTCATGCGTACCAAAAATCATATTAATCGGATATCAATAACTATATGATCGATAATAAAAATAAAAAAAAACATAAGTTTTCTTTTGAGAAATGACAAAAAAAAATATGCAATTTGATCATATAGTTATTGGTATTCGATTAACATGATTTTTGGTAGGCATGAAGTACTCAACAAACCCTACAAAATGAATAGTTCAAATCATAAAAATAAGCCCATAATACACATCAAATTGAGGCACAACAGTCACTACTGTGCCCTTAATCCGTAGTTTTTAGCTTATTTTGGGTTACGTCACCTCTTTATTTTTTTTACATGTTTTTTTAAAAAAGTCAAAAAGTCTTTTACCCAACTTTCCAAAACAAGTCTAGTCTGAATTATTATTTTTATGTACCAATAAGTCTTATGAGTGACATAGTTACCAATCAACAATAAAAACCCCTTCCCCTGAAAAAAAATGCTAATCAAAATTCGATAATAATAATCGACGATGCAGATGGAGAGTGGCCATGGTAATTGACGCCATCCCTGGAACCACCCTTAAAGAAAGTCCCCAGAAATGAGTCTAGGCAGCAAAGTTGGCCAATCCCAGTGCAAAGTGTAGCAGCGAGCAGCCACACTCGTGGTTCACGCCGGAAGAGAGCTAAGAGGTAGAAAACAACTAGTCAGCAGACAGAGTATCCTCCTCAGGATCTCCGTACCTAGTTGGTCAAGAACAGACAAAATGAGCAACGACGAGAGCGTTAGGCTCAACACCTTGATCGTACTGTCCATCAAAGAGAGCACTGAGCACTATATCGGCTTGTCTCCACTCCTTTCTTCCCAGATATCGAAGCTATGAGACCTCTCAAGAAGTTCACTCCACCAAAATTCACGTCATATGATGGGAAGTCAAACCCATTAACACATATCAGCCACTATCGGCAGATGATGTCTCTGTGAAGCCGAGATAAGGCACTAATGTGCAAAGTCTTTCCATCCAGCCTGGGAGAATCCGAACTCCGATGGTTCGATCATCTCCCTACTGGATCAATTTACGATTGGAAGCAGCTCTCTGAAGAGTTCTTGGCTAGATTTGTCTCCAACACCAAAATCCCGAAAGAGCTGGACACCTTGTTTGGTCTCCGAAAAGAACAGGAGGAAACACTGCGTAATTATGCAAGAAGGTACTGGGAAGAGTATAATGATTTGGAGGAAAATGTCTGTAGTGAATAGATGACTGTAATGTCCTTTAAACATGGTCTAGTCCGAAAAGCAAGCTGAGACAATCACTTACCAAACGACCAGCCACAGCACTGAAGGATTTACGTGCCAGGATTGAGCAGTACGCTCGCCTCGAAGATGATCAGATCCCTATCGAGGTGGCATCGGCCGAACAAACAACTCGGGGGAACAGAAGAAGGGCAGACCGAGGGGAACCTCGAGGAATCGCAGTGAATGAAGTAGACAAGTCTAACTCCCATGAAACAGTTATTACGGTCTTCAAGGAACCTATTTATTGTATTATGGAGAAAATCAAGAGAGAACCGTTCTTTACCTAGCTGCCAAAGATGCTAGGAGACCCAGCTTGGCACAACCAGAAGCTTAGATACACCTATCACTAGGATAGGGGGCATATGTCTTAGAACTGTCGAGCATTGAAGCAAAACCTAGAGGATTTGGTAGCTGTTGGGCACCTCCCAGAATACATCGATCCGAAAAAGTAGTAACTGAACGGGGAATCCTCCACCAGAACCAAACGCAGAGCATCCGCCTCGATTGGTCATAAATGTAATCCAAGGCACAGTCAGTCATGAGTGAGAAGAGGTACTTCAAGAGGAAATCACAAAGACTATACAGATTCAGCAAGTCATGTTAGTGGGTCTAGCACCAAAAAAGGGACGTACAATATCGAAGATCCCCGTGTGTACTGTTTCATTTAATGAGTAGGATTTAGAGGGAATTCAACACTCACATATTGACGCATTGATTATTACTGTGGGAATTGGAAAATAATTTGATGTAAGATGAGTCTTAGTAGACCAGGGTAGCGCAACAGATATATTGTATTACAACTTGTTCAGGAAGCTCGGTCTCTTTGAGCAACACCTCATTCTAGGAGCAGCACCGTTGGTCGGCTTTAATTCGCAGCCTGAGTGGCCATTTGGCAGGATAGTGTTGCCTGTAGTAGCTGGGACAAAGACCCTATAGATAGAATTCCTAGTTATTAACACACCGTCTCCTTACAATGCCATACTCGGTCAACTTTGGATTCATCAAATGGAAGTAGTCCCTAAACCTACCACCAGCTTATCCGCTTCCCAGCAGAACATGAAGTAGAGTAAATTTCAGGGGACTAAGTTGCATCGAAGCATTGTTTCATAGCAGCCATGAAGGGAAAACAACTCTGCAATCGGGTTTAGACAGTTGAAGTAGCAGAACAGCTGATCTTGGAGGACGTCGGAGGAACCCCAACTGAGAAGAGGATCTGGAGAAAGTTTTAGTAAAAAAGGGTGACCCAGAGAAGTACTTTCTTATCAGTACCTCGGTAGGCGCTGATGAGAAACTTTAGTTGCTGGATTTGCTGAGGGAAAATATGGAGGTATTCACATGGTTAGCATATGATACTCCGGGGCTGAATCCAGAATTTGCTTGTCATAAGCTCAACGTCAACCCTTCCGCTTGGCCCATTATACAGAAGAGTCGGAGATCTTTGGTTGAGCACACCAAGGCAGTAATTGCGGAGGTCGACAAGCTCCTAGCAGCTGGGGTAATCGAGAAATTCAGTACCCACAGTGGTTGTCCAATACAGTCGTAGTCAAAAAGAAAAATGAAAAGTGGAGAGTCTGCGTTGACTTTACTTACCTCAACAGAGCTTGTCCAAAAGACAGCTTTCCTCTGCCTCGTATAGACCAACTGGTAGACTCAACAGCAGGGCATGAGCGTATGAGCTTTCTGGACGCTTACAGCGGCTATCACTAGATTCCACTATTTGGCCCAAATCAAGAGAAAACAACATTTATTACTCCAAGAGGCACCTACTGCTATAAAGTAATGCCGTTTGGCCTTAAAAATGCCAGAGCAACCTACTAGCGAATGGTAACTTGAATGTTCAAAGAGCAGCTCGGTCGAGCTATGGAAGCTTACATAAATGATATGGTAATGAAAAGTAGGCTTGCTATAAACCACCTCATAGATCTAAGAGAAGTTTTCTACATTCTAAAAACCCACCAACTTCGCCTCAATGCCTCGAAATACGCTTTCAGGTAGGAACATGGAAGTTCTTGGGGTATATGGTAACTCACAGAGGAATCGAAGTAAATTCAGATCAAATCAAAGGAATACAAGAACTCGAATTACAAACAAAGGCTTATGAACTACAGAAACTCGCCGGAATGGCAGCCGCCCTAAATCGGTTCACTAGCAAGTCTTCAGATCGAATGAAGCCTTTCTTTCAATTATTGAGAAAAAAGGCTGCATTCAAATGGGGTCTTGAATGTACCGAAGCACTGCAAGACCTTAAGAAGTATCTCAGTACACCACCTCTCATTTCCACTCTAGAACCAAGGGAAAAACTATACCTGTATTTAGTAGTTTCGGACCATGCTGTAAGCGTGGTACTGATTCGTGAAGTTGAAAAGGAACAGAGACCAGTGTACTACATCAGCAAGACTCTCCTAGACACTGAAACACGGTATCTACCGTTGGAAAAGTTGGCTTACGCTATGCTCATTGCCTCAAGGAAGCTATAACACTATTTCTAGGGTTATACCGTCAATGTTCTCATTGAGTTCCCCCTCAGATCTGTCCTTGGCCAAGTTGATTTTTCAGGCCTAATAGCGAAATGGGCTGTGGAGCTTGGTGACTTTGACATACGATATCAGCCTAGAACAGTAATCAAGGCCTAGCTCTTAGCGGATTTTGTGGCTGAATTCGCCTCTCCCAGAGCATAAAACATCAGAACTTTAGCGTGGTACAGGTGCCACGTATTACCAAACTGGGAAAACAATGTGCTTCAAAAGCATGAAAACTCTTTATTGGTGACATTTGGTAGCTCTATGTTGACGGATCATCCAATAACCGAGGCTCGGGGGCAGGGGTGGTACTCATATCTCCAGAAGAATTCATCTGGGAGTAAGCTCTGAAGCTTGGATAGAAGGCCTCTAACAACGAAGCAGAATACGAAGCATTACTGGCTGGATTATGTAGTGCCGAACACTTCAGTGCAGATCAACTCTTGGTTTTCAATGATTCTCAATTGGTCGTTAACCAACTCACTGGGGTCTATGAAACAAGAGATGAGAGAATGACTATGTATGTAGACAAGGCAAGAGATTTACTTAAGAAATTCCAATCCATACGAGTTGAACGGATCAATCGGGACAGAAACAGTCATGCTGATGCCCTCGTCTGCCTTGGGTCATCAGTGGACACTGAAGGTGCTAGAAAAGTTTGGGTTTAGTTTGTGCCATAACCAAGCACTGCATCTCTAGATCCAGTCCTCTACACTAACCTAAGACCAAGCTGGATAGACCTAATACTTGTTTTTCTAAGATCTGGCACTTTCCCCGAAGACAAGAAAGAGGCTAATAAAATTCAACACCAATCAGCTTGATTTTGGATTTCACCATCTAGAAAATCGTACCGATGCTTCTACCTTGGCCCTTATCTGCTATGTGTGCATCCAAATCTATTCGAGAATGTTTTCTATGAAATTCACAATGGGATTTGTGGAAGCCACATTGGTGGAAGGTCACTAGCACACTGTGCCCTCACTCATGGGTACTAGTGGCCACAGATGCAGCAAGATGCACAACAGTATGTTCAGAAGTGTGATAAGTGTCAGAGATTTGCTCCACTAATTCATCAGCCAACCAAAAATCTTACTTCACTTACTAGCCCACGGCCTTTCGCTTAGTGGGGCTTGGACATCGTTGGACTTTTTGGCACGGGGGACTAGAAACAGGTGATTCTTCATCATTGCAACCAACTACTTTACCAAGTGGGTGGAAGTTGAAGCACTGGCAAGCATTAAAGAAGTAGACACAAAGCGGTTTGTTATGAGAAATATCATGGTCCGTTTCGGTATTCGACGGGTACTGATTGCAGACAATGGTATGCAGTTTGACGGAAAAATTTTCAGGAAGTTCTATGCTGATGTTAGGATTGAATATCAAAACTCCTCTATGGGCTACCCACAGAGCAATGGGCAGGCGAAATCGTCCAACAAAATCGTCATTAACGGAGTAAAAAACGGCTTGAAAGTGCAAAAGAGAAGTGGGTTAAAGAGTTACCGCATGTGTTATGGCCTACCGAACCACGGCGGTGCTCAACAGGGGAAACACCCTACTCCTTGACCTACAGAATAGAGGCTGTTATTCCACTAGAAGTCAGTCTCCCATTCCTCCGATCAGAATTGTTTGAAGATATAAGTAATGAGGAAGCTATAGCACAAGCCTTGGACATGGCGGAAGGCCGAAGAGAAGTAGCACTAATCAGACTTGTCGGTTATCAGCAGCAGCTTATCAAAAGTTTTGATAAGAAAATTTTTCCAAGATAATTCACACCTGGAGAATTGGTTCTGAGGAAAGTCATGGATCATAAGAAGGTACTTGGCGAAGGGAAGTTAGGACCTAATTGGAAAGGTCCTTACAAGGTCACAGTTATTGTTGGAAATGGAGCATATTACTTGGAGGATCTTAAGGGCAAGGCCATACCTCGGCCCTAGAATGTAGCCAACCTCAAGAAGTACTATTAATAGATTAGACCCTCAAAGTTATCAGTCAAGTGTACAAGCATTTATCTGTTGATTAATGAGAATGCTTCATCTCTTCTTTAAACTTTTGTTTCCAGCACCTGTACAGCTTTATGGTCAGAACAGATTATTGCTTAACCCAGTCTTTATAATCCAAGCCTTGGGGCATATTTCAAATAAAAATGATTAGCTTTGGTGTTTACCAAATGGACTCAGTTTTGGTGTTTACCAAATGGAATTAGTTTTGGTGTTTACCAAACGGACTTAGCTTTGGTGTTTATCAAACAGAATTAGCTTTGGTTTTAACCAAACGAACTTCGTTTCAAAGCGACTGAACAGAATTTAGTTTTGGCTAGCACTCAAACATGCCAAGTGGAATTGCTTGGTGGAATTATGTTTGGCAACTAAAATGAACCTTAGCCAAGTGGGATTGCTTAGCGGAAACCACACTAACGAACTTTTCTTTTTTAACAATCATTTCTTTTTTGAAATCACATAATTTCTTAAGTACAAACACATCAACACTTCAGTACTGCTCCATGCAAACAAAGTTGGAACAGACTTGGCCAAAATTCTCTCAGGAGCAAACTTCCAACACTAGTCTTACTCAACTCCAGGTGGGGGCAAACAATTTTTTTTTTTCAAATCAACCTAGACTTGAGTAAGACACCTCTTTATACCTTTATCCTATTCAAAGTACAAAGTTGAGACAGACTTAGGCAGTTCTGCCAGGGAGCAAGATCCCTAATATCAATCTTACTTATCTCCAGGTGGGGGCAAACAATTGTTTTTCTTAAATCAACCTGGACCCAAGTAAGCCACTCTCCTTTGATTACAAGATAAGCACAACCATGCAGCCTATTAACCAGAATGAATAGCTATTAGGCTCTGCGGTCCTAACAGTGCTCGATCGGGGGCAAACAGTATAATTAACACAAGCATTGAAGCAAAAAGTATTAGATTGCAAAGATTAACCGGAAAAAGTTCCACCACTCAACCAAGGTACAACTAGCCTCACAAAAACAGCAACAAAAAGAAAAATCATCTTAACAGGCATCAAGGGGCAACTCGTCAGGAAGACCGAGCTCCAGTGTATCAGAAAGCAAAAAAAAAAGAAAAAAAGAATCGCTCTAACTCTCATCAACAGGAGGAACTTTAGGGGCAGCATTCACAATTTTCTGCACGATATCTTGGGGAGGAAAAGTAGAGGTAGCTCAGACTTTCTGATAAGCAGGAGCCTCCTTAACCATGTCTTCCATAGCCTCAGTCTCCAAGTTCCCACTCCCGTCAACATTTGCTGCTTCACTGGTAGCATCGCTCTCCGGAGTCTTGTTTGCAGAATCAAATCGTGGGGAAATCCTTGCTGGAGGAGTAGCAGGGGTGGCAGCAGTCTTCTGACCCAAAGACTTTCTGGGAACTGGAATGTTCTAAAACAAAGAGGATTCTTCAGGAATTTGAGCAGCAGCCAAGGCACTCATCCAGCCTTTCAAGAAGAGTTTGTCACGAAGTACCAACACCTCTTCCTTATAAGCAGCTCCAGCTTCATCCCAGCTCTGCTGCCAATGCTTGGCCTCCAAATTTGAATGCTTAGCAGCCATCACAACTATAACAGCCTTTAGCTTAGCCATTTTTCCCTCAAGTTGGGCTTGAACCCCAATAGCAGCCTCTTTGGACTTCTCAGCAGAACCTGACGGTCCTACGTCCTTCATTCTTGGCCTCCAAATTTGCTGTTAATCTTTCAACATTCATGGTAGCCTCCAGTACGGCCTTCTCTAGTTCCTCAGCTTAGGTGATAGACAGATGCATCCTTTGGATACACTGTAACAAATAAACAGGTATCAAAGGAAATGAAATGATTTAAACCAGTAAAGAACATAAAAAGAAATAAAGAAGCACTCACAGCAGTCATTATTTAAAGGGTTCCCTTCAAGATTGGGATGTCTCGAGGTCCGTTATGATCTACCATATCTACTGGCATCAACGGGGTTTTGGTCAAATCAAAAGCAAAATCCCTAAAAGCAACAACCAAATCAGAGGTGGAAATAGGTCTGCCTTGATGCATCATAGGTGGCTCCCACTTCTCAAAAGACTATCTCTAACAGGATCTTCAGAAGCCTCTTAAACTATGGTCGTGCCAGTCTCCCTCCTCCTCTTTTTCGCCCTTTCAGCGATTGAAGCAGCGGGTTCGGTAGCAGCGGCAGATGGGCCAAAGGCACGTATCTCCAATTTTATATCCATAAGGCTCTTTGGCTTGTCCTTGACCAAATGAGCCTCCAGAACATCAGAAAAGCCAAAAACCTTTGCCTCTAGATCCATTAGCACTCTCTTTTTTGACATTGATACACCCCCTGTGAAACTGGGGGCATGAGAAGGTGTCCTCTCAACAAATAAACTTCGGTCGTGGCGGCGGTTTGTGACTAGAGGAGCAGGGGGTGTGTCGGTCTCAGTATCAGAATCGAGAAAGGATGCAGCAAGCTTTGTTTTTTTCGGGATTATGATTCGGTAGGTCACCTGGTAATCCAATAGTTCAGGGGCAAATCTCTTTTTGTACCTCAAAATAGTCTTGATCGTTTCAACATTCTCACGATTCAGTCTATGTTGATAACATAAAGCTTCTGTAGAGACAGAAAACATCCTTAGCATAACATCCAAACAAGGCGAAAATGTAAAGACAAGTAGAGCACAAGACTCAGACTTGGGCAGCCATCCTTTTGGGGCATCCTCTCAGACTGGAACTCAGTTCTAGCAGAGAACTCCTAGTTACCACCAACTTGCAAGAAACCATCATTGTGTTTCTCGAAATCAGGTAAGCCGGTGACAAGGTGACAGTCAGCCGAGCGGACGCAGAGGTAATAGGTACTATGATCTTTATTGTGTAAAAGGTATAACAACCCAGAACGTACCACATGTCCAGATTTAGACCCAACCGCCTGTTAAGAGCGGAGACGCTGTAGACAACTTGGAACAAATTTACAAATACTTGCATTGGGGTAAGTTGGACTTAGTGCAGGAAGCGACGTACTAATGGATCAAAAGGGAATCAGACCCCTCATTCAACAATGGTAGCAACGGGGAAAGCAACAGTGTTTCTGGTACCCATGCGTTTAGCGTTGACTTTCGCCAGCGAAAGGGTAACATCGTAAGGATATCGTAGTCATGGCGGAACAAGGCCATTGCCTCAGGAGTACCTACTAATGCACGGAATTTTCCCATTACCTAGATTTAAAAGGGCAGAGACAAAACTATAACTGAGCAAGAAACACAGAAATACTACCAGCCGCATGAAACAATGGCAAAAGGGCCAACGATGGCGACATAGACAGAAAAACAATAGAAAAGAGGAGCTTCGGGAAGAACTTACAGTGATTCGATAAATAAACGACAAAGTTTGAAGATCCTTTGAATAGGAACGGGAATAACGGAGTTCGCAACCCTCAGTAATGATAATAAGCGTCTGGGCAAAGCACCGTCGGAACCAAGGCAGATGAATAAAAGGGTTTTGGGATTTTTTGAAGTTTGGAGACAGACGAAGGGGTTTGGATTGACACCCCGAGGCCATTTATTACTCTCAACTGGCACGAAGGTACAAAATCATGCCCTTCTATTTGGAATCGGTGCACTATCTTTGTACACCAGTATAGCGCTACCACGTGTCACTATGAAAGGACACATGCAAAGTGCATGTGTCAGGATCGAACTGCCACCAAGGCCGAACTAGAGCAGATCAAAATCAATGTGACGTTTGGGGTATTAGGCTGTAGCTCCCCCCAAATGGAACCTTAGTGCGAGCTAGGGGGCAAATAAAGGGGTAAAATATAAATAGGTCTGATCCAAGCCTTGGGCCCGCCTAATCCATTAAACCTAGATCCAAGTGGGTCAGGTGAATCTGTGGGCAAGCTAATCAAGCCCAACTCTATGATCAACAGTCCACGCAAGTCCTCAAGCACTTGGGCCCAACTGGCAGTGGAAAGGCCAGTCCAGCCGCGATACTAGGCTAGGCCAAGCTGCAGGACTTAATTTACAGACTGAACTGATGGGCCGAACCCATCATCAGAAACCAAAGTGGGCCGAGCCCACACAAAGATATCTAATTGGGCCAGCCCATCTCTGTAAAACAGTCTAGTGAAAGCCGAGCCGCGGGCACAATGGCACCGAGCTGAGGGAACCTCTCAGGGAAACATGGAAGCTATGAATACTTGCATGTACAGGCTACCACCTCCGCTGGTACCCTCTCCCTAGAATCACGGAAGTAGTTGAGCAAGAGAATGTGATCTATTATAAGCATGGTTACAATGAGTATATGGATCCTTTGTCACCTATCTAGTGGTCCACTACCTTGAGCAATGTTAGAGGGAGCTCGACAGCACCAAAACTTCATGAAACCATCTTGGGCAACAAGTAAGGGATTATATACATAAACTCCACTCACTTCACATTGGAAGTAACCAAGTTGAGCTGAACTATACTCACTTAAACACAACTCTCTACACTTAGAGAGCACATTCCATCTTTTCTAATTACTTACTCCTACACCGAAGAGGTTATCCGGCCAACTCTGGCCGGGCAGCTCTCACGGTGCTCATTGTTGCAGGGTCTCTGTTACTGGATAGCCCAATCAAGTGCGGAGCTTCGGTTCACAATCATATAGTACGGTATTTAGTAGACACACTTCTTGTCACAACAGTTACAAAATTTGAAATTTGCAGTTTTTCAAACTTTTAAAGGTTTCTTCCATTAACAAATTTTATTATTCCTTGTGGCTTTTTTCTTAATTTGGTTTACCCTTTTTAAAAGTTGTTGACTTTCAGTTTGAGTAGGACTCTTTTGAGATCACGACAACACAGATTTTGGGTATTCAGGTTTCTTTTTCTATGTTTTTTTTGTTGGAAAATTGGCTTTAAAAATTCCTTATTTTTTGCTAACTTTGAGCATAAATTAAGGTGGGACCCAAGCGTTATTTTTAACGTTTTTATTGGGTTCATGTTTAATGTTGCGTAGTGAATAACATCGTGTATTTGGTTGCTTAAAACCATTTCTGGATGAATGAGAATTCAACGCACATTTTTGGGTTCATGGAAATGAATTTAGGTGGGTTTCTTACACATTTGTGAAATGTGCTTGTCCTACATTGGAAAAGCTTAAGGGTTTGAATGGGTTTATATACCTTAGCTTGGGATACTTGGGATGGGCCCCAAGGGGTACCTAAGTTTGTGGAAGGGTGAGGTTATGGGTGAAGTAAGCTAGACCCATTGGACCCAAAACAAAAACCACACGCGTGCGCCACCGCTGTCCGTCTGTCCAGTTGGTCAGGCGGGTAGGGCAGGGCTGGGCATAGGCTTGGGCACGGGTGCGTGGTGTGAGGTTGGGTTGGGCTTGTCTGGCCCAATACTTATCTTTTTGGGCCAAAAACATTTGTAATTTATTAATTTATTTTTAATTTTGATTTCAAAATTCCAAATAAATTGGTCCAGAATTTTTCCTTCACCCAAACAGATCCCTAACGGGTTTAGACCCACTCGAACAGGTTCAAAGGATTCCGAACAGGTTCATACATGTTCAAGTCAAACTGAATCTGTTCAAACATATTCAAATCTATCTAGTACTTGTTCAATTTGTCTGAACAGGGTTTTTACCTATTCAGAATAGCCATCATTTCTGTTATACAAAGCCTTCAATTCCAGCATTCTTGGCATTCAATTTTTTCCTCAAAATTTCGTCCTTTTTCTTCTGTTCTTCCTGTGCTTTTGCATCTATTTCTGCATTTATTTTTAGGAAGAAAAATAGAGAGTTACAACAGAGTTTTGGTTCGCCAGACTTGAATTTGTAGTGCTGCAAATTTAAGTGTTAGTTGTTGCATCCTAGAAAGTAGATGTCGGTAAAACTCGAAGTATCGAAGCGAAGACAAAATCTACTTTAAGGAGATTGTGTCCAATACAAGCCTCTACTTTAATTTCTGTAAACATTTAATTTGGAATTTAATTTATATAATTACTTTCTAAATTATTTTATTGTATTGATTATTTAATTTATACATTTAATTTATACACACACACCGCTGGTTGGAATAATAATCTTAAAGTAGATTTCCCTTTTTATTTTTTTCTGTGTTAGACAGACGAATATTTTGTTTCGGGAAATTAAATAGTAGTAATATACTGTTTAATGATTTCTTTGATAATATAGTAGTAATATACTATTTATCATTAGAATTTTGTTACAAAATATTATTATGTATATTTTGTGTGTAAATTCTTTTTTATATAAATTCGTGATTAGTGTCTTAATATTTCGCTAGAATTATGACAACTGAAATAAACAGTACTGAGCCTGTTATTACTCTGACCCCCACACCTGTTGTGCCAGTGATGACTCCGGCAGTACCGGTAAATCATGGGGAGAAGTCAGAAAAATTCAATGGAAATGATTTTAAAATATGGAAACAAAAAATGATGTTTTATCTTACCACATGAATTCGGCTCGCTTCACCCATGAAAAAGCTCCTGCATTAAATGAGAGAAACTGACCGGCAAGTGGTTGCCGCAGTTGATGCATGGAAACATAGTGATTTTCTGTGTTGGAATTATATCCTCGATGGGTTGGACAATACACTGTATAATGTATATAGTGTTAAAAGTACTACTAAAGAACTGTGGGAATCTCTAGATCATAAGTATAAGACAGAGGACGCTGGTACAAACAAATTTATTGTTGGCAGTTTTCTAGATTTTAAAATGATGGATTCCAAGATGGTTATTAGCAAGGTTCAAGATCTCAAATTAATTCTCCATGACATACATGCGGAAGGGATGGTTCTCAGTGAATCTTTCCAAGTAGCGGTAATCATTGAAAAATTGCCATCATCTTGGAAAGAATTCAAGAATTATCTAAAGCATAAGCGCAAGGAGATAAAATTGGAGGAACTGATTGTGCGACTCAGAATTGAGGAGGACAATCGCGGTTTCGACAAGAAGTCAGGAAACCACATCATGCAGGCTAAAGCAAATGTTGTAGAACATGGATAAGGGTTAAAGTTCAATAACAAGAAGCGGAAGCATGATGGTAATGGTCCCAAATAAGGATCCACTAGTAAGATCAATAAAGGGATCAACAATGGGTTCAACAAGAGGCTCAAAGGCAAGTGTTTTGTGTGCGGCAAAGATGGGCATCGCGTAAGGATTGTCATGTTCGCAAGGACAGAGGGATTTCGAGTAAAAAGCCAGCATAAGCCAACATAGCCGAGGATTTTTATCTTTCTGATGGAGTGGCAAACATCAATCTTGCTGCAGTAGTCTTTGAAGCAAATTTGGTGGGCAATCCCAAGGAATGATGGGTGGATACGGGAGCAACTCGCCATATCTATGCAGATAAGAAGATGTTCACAACCTACAAAGTGGTGGAAAGTGGGGAACAACTTTTTATGGAAAACTCCTCCACTTCAACTGTAGAAGGACAATGAATGATTGTGTTGAAAATGACCTCGGGAAAAAACTCACTCTTAACAATGTACTCCATGTGCCCGAGATTCACAAGAATTTGATTTTTGGGTCATTGTTGATCAAGAATGGGTTTAAATTAGTCTTTGAATCTGACAAGGTTGTACTCTCCAAGAGTGGAATGTATGTGGGGCGAGGTTATATGAGTGATGGGCTTTTCCAGCTCAATGTCAAATTTGGCTATTAATAATAAGAACATATCTTTTGTTTATATTGCCAAGTCTTTCTTTTTTATTGCATGGTAGATTAGGACATGTTAATTTTAATTCTTTCCGTAGACTTGTTGCTTTAGAATGTTTACCAAACTTAGAATTTGATCCTAATCGTAAATGTGAGATTTGTGCTAAGGCAAAACTCACTATGGCATCATTTAATAATGTTGAAAGAAGTACTGAACCTCTAAGTTTAATTCACAAAGATATTTGTGATTTAAAATTTGTTCAAACTAGAGGAGGTAAGAAGTACTTTATTACTTTTATTGATGATTGCACTCGATATTGCTATGTTTACTTATTGAGAAGTAAAAATGAAGCTGTAGAAGCTTTTAGGCAATATAAACTTGAGGTTGAAAATCAACTTGGCAAAACTATAAAGATAGTGAGGAGTAACAGAGGTGGTGAGTATAATGCACCATTTGAAGAATTTTGTTCTGAACATGGTATCATTCACCAAACCACTGCACCATATTCTCCTCAGTCAAATGGAGTTGCTGAGAGAAAGAATAAAACTCTTAAAGAGATGATGAATGTCATGTTGATTAGTTCAGGGTTACCTCAGAACTTACGGGAGGAGGCGATTTTGTCTGCTAATTTTATCCTTAACAGGGTACCCCATAAGAAACTCAATCAAACACCTTATGAATTATGGAAATGTCGACGACCTACCTACAATTACCTCAAAGTACGAGGGTGTTTGGTCAAGTGGCAGTCCCTAGTCTCAAAATGACTAAGATAGGACCAAAGACCGTTGATTGTATGTTCATTGGTTATGCAAATAATAATAGTGCATATAAATTTTTAGTTCATAGATCTAAAAATCCGGATATGCATGTAAACACCATTATTGAGTCAAGGAATGTGTCATTTTTTAAACATATTTTTCCACACAAAGAAACTGAAGAGAAAAGTTCAAATAAAAGAACTTTTGATACTGCTATGGGTAGCAATGAAGACCACAATGATAATGAATCAGATGAACCTAGACGTAGCAAGAGGGCTAGGATCTTGAAATCATTTGGTCTAGATTTTCTGACATACCTGTTAGAAAATGAGCCTCAAAACTTCAAGGAAACAATGTCAAGTCCTGAAGCTCCGTTGTGGAGAGAGGCTGTGAATAGTGAAATTGAATCAATACTGTAAAATCATACTTGGGAACTGGTGGATCTTCCACCAAGGTGTAAACCTCTTGGATATAAGTAGATATTCAATTGAAAAATGAAAGCAGATGGTTCAATAGATAGATACAAGGTTTGGCTTATTGTTAAGGGATACAGGCAGAAGGAAGGCCTTGATTATTTTGACACCTATTCACCAGTGACAAGAATAATATCTATTCGCATGTTGATTGCGATTGCAGCTTTGTATAATCTAGAAATACATCAAATGGATGTTAAAACAGCTTTTTTGAATGGCGAGTTAGATGAGGAAATCTATATGGAACAACTAGAAGGGTTTCAAGTTCCTGGCCAAGAGAAAAAGGTTTGTAAACTTGTCAAATCCCTTTATGGATTAAAAACAAGCTCCGAAATAATGGTATGAAAAATTTGATCACGCTATGATTTCAGATGGTTTTAAGATAAACGAATGTGACAAATGCGTCTATGTTAAAAGCATAGACAAAGGCTATGTCATAATTTGTCTTTATATGGATGACATGCTTATTATTGGAAGCAATAATGACATGATTAAATCTACAAAGAAAATGTTGAATAAAAAATTTGACATGAAAGATCTGGGATCAGCAGATGTAATTCTAGGAATAAAAATTACTAGAACATCTAAAGGATATACTTTATCTTAGTCTCACTATGTTGAGAAAATCCTGGAGAAATTTGAAAAACATGACGATCGTCCTACTAAAACACTTGTTGACATTAGTCTTCATTTGTCAAAAAATACAGGTGCAAGCATATCACAATTAGAGTACTCTCGGATAATCGAAAACTTGATGTACTTAATGAATTGCATTAGGCCAGATATAGCCTATGCTGTAAGCCAGTTGAGTAGGTACACAAGTAATCTAGGGTCTGATCATTGGAAAGCGATAATTAGGGTACTTAGGTATCTAAGACATACCCGAAATTATGGCTTACATTATACCAAATATCCAGCAGTACTCGAAGGGAACAGCGATGCAAATTGGATATCGGATACTAAAGACTCAAAATCTACTAGTGGATACGTCTTTACTTTGGAAGGTGCTGCAGTCTCTTGGAAATTCTCCAAGTAGACATGCATAGCACGGTTGACAATGGAATCTGAGTTTATCGCATTAGATAAAAACAGGAGAAGAAGCAGAATGGCTTCGTAATTTCTTAGAAGACATTCCAATGTGGCTTAAACCTATGCCAGCTATATGCATTCACTGTGATAGGGAAACAACACTAGGATGGGCACATAATCATATGTATAACGGTAAGTCTCGACACATTCGTCGAAGACATATTACCGTTAGACATTTGCTTTCACATGGAATAATTTCCATAGAATATGTAAAGTCAAAGGAGATATTGTGGATCCATTGACTAAAGGGCTAGTCAGAGACTAAGTGTACTATTTATCGAGGGGAATGAGATTAAAGCCTATTACTTAAAAGTCGCCATAATGGCAACCTAACCTAGTTGACTGGAGCACCAAGATCTAGGTTCAAAGGGACAACTGAATTATGGATAACTTTATGTATCACTAAGGAGGTTTACTCCTACCAATTTCTATGATAAGAAGAGTGATACCTGCAGCGATAGTAGGATAAGCTTTGCTTTTAATGATTTTTATAGCTTGGACATCCAAATGGGGTATAGCAGGATATTCTTAATAAGAAATCACCTATATGAGTGTGAACTGGGCCGGTTCTGTGAGAATTGAGAAGGCTAGATTCTCTAGAGCACTCATGAATTACCAGGCATTGTTCAAGGCCAAAAATGAACACAACCGTATAAGAACCAAACTATGTCTGCAGATACATTATGTGTAGTCTATTGTC